>JAUMJL010000279.1:0-327500 GCA_033558185.1 Dromococcyx pavoninus | reverse complement strand
CATATTTCTGTTCTATCTTTTAAAATCAGAGAGTAATTAAATTTTATATAGATAGCAGAACAGAAAATATAGCTTTGCTTAGCTCTGAGAAGGCTATAAATATATATGTACAAAAATCCATATAAATGTACGATCATAGGTGTATAGACTCACACACATAATGCTGGCTTGAATACAAGAGTTATCTTAATAGGCATTCAGAGCTTCATTTGAGAAGGAATTTTGCCAGAAATCTATACAAAATTCTGAGACGATGCCAAAAGCTCTCTAGCTTTTGCTGCTTTGCCAGACATAGGCAGTATGGACATTGCCCTAATGTGTCAGCTGACAAAAAGCCAGCAGTAGATGGTAACATTTATCAGGCCTTGAAATTAAAATAGAAAGATAGGAAATGGAAAACAGAGTAAGTTTCAAACTCAGCTATAATAAAACATTTTTCTCTATTTCATAAACTCAAGAATAGGATATAATACAGACTGATAGCAAAGTAAAAAGAATAAGAGACATAAAGGAGTAAAATATCAGACTGATTCTGAAGTAGTTTTTACTTTATATTCAGTCCTTTCTTAAATGATCTCAGGTAAGAATTCCAGCTCACAAGCTGAGTAAGATCTTCTGAATTCCTTGCACCAAGTTTGGTTTATAATCACTGTCAGCAAAACATGTTTATTGAGCCTTAAATAAAATCAGAAAAGACACTAAGAACAGAGAGCACAATTTTCCTGTAATTTAGTTCAACAATGACTAGTGCCACAAGAACTCTCTGTTTCATGTTTTCTTGCCTTGGAGAATCTCTGACAACAATCATGTCCCTGGGCTTTGTTAAAGTCACCATCACATTTTAACCAACATATATATATATAAATACACATACATACCGCAAATGCATACTTGTCAATCACTTGAATTACAGAATGAAATGTAATTTTGCTTGTTAGAGTGTGACCATGATACACAATAGGTTCATTGTTTGAGCCATCCCAACAGTCAATTTCCACGCAACGACATCCTTTTAAGAGAGCACTTCAAAAGAACAAGAAAAACAATTTTCAGTGAAAAGAAAGATACCACACTTTCTTACACAAGTCACTTTAGTTCTGATTAAAAGGACCTCGAGTAATTACAAAAATCATTATTCTTTCATAGGAAAAGAAAATACTGGAGAATTATATAGATATGTGTCAGAGATGTATTTTCTTGTTGTTTATCTTAGGCATATTAGGAGCGTTAAGGCGTAAGATGGATTATCTGAACCATTTTCATTAAGAGAGTAAAAATTAGGGTGAGGTATTTAAATAAAAGAATTTTGCAATGATGGCAAATTGCTGCTTAAAATAGAAGAACAAATGTTTGAAAGGGCCCTTTTTATTACTATTCTAGGATTTGCCTGCATGTTTGAGAGTCAACTATACTTAAAAATAACTGCAGGTCACTTAGAGAATCAGGTTGTACTTGGTCTCTACATAATTCTGTTGTTCTCCCTCCATCTAACTTCTAAGAGGTAGTGCTGAAGTTTCTCGGATGCCTTAAATTTACTCTTTAATTTTTAATATTTTAATGGCACTCCTTTAAGTTTTACGTTTCTAATATTTGGCTTGTTAATAGTTTAAATATTTCCTGCAGTCTATTTTACCTAATTACCAATCTGCCTTTTACATGCTGCCCTTTACATGGTAACAATACTCAAAAGATGCTGCTAGTTTATGTTAGCATATTTTCCTTGCATAAAATAGTGGATAAAGGGGAAGAGAGGGAGTTTTATACCTTCTTTGCAATTACTTCAAGCAATGTAGTATTAATGTCACATCATTTTAACCACTGTTAGAAATAAATTTATTAGTGTTGGTGATGTTTGCAAGTGATTATAGAATATCCAGAGAGCAACCAGAACAAAAATGTTTAGATAGCTGACAGTTCCAACTGCTTTCTCTTCACCACACAAACTAATAGGAATGCTGGACACCTGTCTTCCAAATTCTTCAAACTTTCTGTCCCCCTCTCTATTGCATTTACTGCATAACCCATTTACTCCTTCCCTCATCATTTATTCCAAATCTGTCCTGGCAATAAGGCATCCTGGTTAACTTCTCCTCTTGGAGTCATATGCTGCACGTTCAAAGACAAAATTTCTCCTCCCTCCTGGTAGTCTCCACATTATTTTTTGTTGTTATTTTTCTAAACTAGCTGCATTGCAATGTACACTGATCACAAATATCCTCGACATGCTCCACCATACTGTGCTCTTTATATATCGATCAGATTAAAAATTAACCAGGAATTCTATAGTTATTTTAGGGAATTATTTACCTTTGTGTGGCATGTTGAGAATAAAAACTGACCTAATCATATATTGTGCAGCATACTATAGATTTCATTTGATGTGAAGTAAATTTTTTTGTAAGTGGAAAAATAGATTTTATCTAGACTATGAACAGATGGTTTGGCAAATACAATATATAGAAAAGTGTGCACACAAAATAAAATGCCACTCTTACATTTTCTATTTGTGTCTGTGATGGGTTTGTTCTTTATTGCCAAGCAGGATTATACGTGACTTACTCTTCATTACTAAAAAAAAAAGCCAAACAATATTTAAAATACTAAAGAAAATACTGACATACCTGATATATCCCCATAAATCACTGCGCCCTATCAGCTGATCAGATATCAAGTAGGTGTTGTGAGAAGATGAGATAAAATAGTCACATAATGGGTGCTTCATATCTTGGTAGACGGTCTTGTGATCTCTTTTAAATATCGAACAGTCTTCTGAGATCATGTACCTTATAAATCCTTCAAATGACAACTGTTTTCTTTTCTTCACTGAACAAAAAGAAAAGAAAAATTTCTGGTGTGAAGTTATCTGATGGTTATATCTGCGTACTTTCCATAATTTTTAATAGCCGGTTCTAAACATTACTAAAGGTTCAACAGCATAACACTTTCCTGCAATTTTAAAATTTGCAACAAACAATATAAACATAAACACCAGTTGTGTGCAATTCTGGAGATCATTTGCTGTGGTTCAAAATTCCAAGAGGAAATAAATATGTTCTGAGATTTTTTTATATTTTCTATGGGCACCAGTAAGAAGAGTTTGCATTAATCCTAATTAAACATGAAGGAAAATTTTTGTTGTTTAGTTTTGGAAAGTAACATGCCAGTCAATGTAAGAATCTTCTTTTCTTTGTAGAAAGAACAGGAATTATTCTCCAAAATGTCAATTGGAGACTGTCAAAATAATCTTGGAGATGCTAAGATTCCTAGCACGAAATCTTCCTCAGTGGTGGAAAATTCCAAATAAATACTGATGAAATATCATTTAAATTAGAAGTATTTGAAATACAAATAACATCTTAACAAAATAAATTACTGCCCACAAAGTTGAATTGCAAATCAAGCTTATTACTTTGCTGCATCTCTAACAAAATGTGCTAATTGTCTCCATACCAGTGATAGTCATCCCATTTGTTTTGGTTTCAACTGATTTAATGACAAAAAGATCCATTATACTGCCAACTGCTGCTCCAATGACATGCTTCAAATGTAATAATTTTGCAAATTATATAATCTCAGAAGTCAGCTTTGCTTCAAATCATAACCTAGTTTGAAACAGTCAGGGATTTTGCCCAGTTCTGGCTCTAAAATAACATTATTGTCACCATAGCAGGCTAGTGATAATTAAGCAAGATAATTAATCCAAGATTACTTTCTGTTAATGATAACTTAAAGAGGCCAATGTATACAAACTTTTGACAATAAATTGCAGCAAAACCAAGAACCAAAACACTTATCTGACCTGATAAATTCAATTCAGCTATAAAAATCACAAATTACATGTTAGAACTGCAATTATGAGTCCTCAGTATGTGTACACACTGAAAGTTTTCTATACAGATAAGAATTTCTGAAAATCGGCTTGATGATTTTAACACAAAGAAAATAATCATTTCTGAAGTATCCCATTTTTTTTTAACTAGAAAACTCCACAATGTTTTAAAATACTAAACAGAACAGAAAATAAGGATGGAGGCCCTCAGAACATCTTACATATATACACTGTTAAACATTTAAGCATGTCCTACCCTGAGGACTGAGATCTTACTCTGGTCTCATTAACAGTATTAGCCACCTGACTGTACTTAGGTAGTGAGTCTTTCTTTTAGCTAATATATTTTCACAATGACTTATTGCTATCCTAATGACTCTTGATTTTCATATTTTATTTAGTATCTTGACTTTTTTATTTATCCACTGTTTTATACTGGTAGCAATGGGAATAAGTTTCTGTGTTTTACATCTTTAAAAAGCTGTTTGGCTTTTCTACATGTTGCTCAAAACTGAATACATACATCCTGTATGCTTTATCTATAATGGATTATATTAATTGTAGACTTAATTCCTTTGAAGAGAAGGCTTTTCACCAATAGGATCTGCTTATCATCTCTGATTAATTTATGTTTCATGCTCTACAAATTTCTCTGTTATTTCAAGTTGAGCTAGGTTTTTTCCTTATTTTCCTTTCCTTTCCTTCCCTTCCCCTCCTTTCCCTTCCCTTCTCTTCCCTTTTTTTTCTTGTTTTTGGATTATTTTTGATGTTTTCCTGGCTGCTCTTGTCATTGATAAAAGATAACTATAGTGTTCTCATTAAAAGAATTTAAGTTTAGATAAATATGCTCATTACCACAATCCCTGAAATTGAAAACATTATAAAGTAAATTTCTGTTATGTTGTTAGTCAACATGTAAGTTCTTTGACTTCAGTAAAACGTTCAGCTCATACCTCTAACTAGTGAACTAAAAATGTTTGTATTTTTACACAGCTTATTACAGATCCTTATATTCATTGGCTTATAATTTTTTTTAAGGGATCTGTAGTTGCTGTTCTTGAACTACATACAAGTGAAGTCACCACCACGTTTCTGGAGAACTACCAAAACTCCAAGTATGTTTGTAAAATGATAAGACCTGTCTGTAAACAGGAAGAGAGTGGCTTTGCCCTAAGTTCTGGCAGCATGTGCAGTTCTGTGAATTGAGATATGCGAAAGAGCATCACACGTACATAAATGGCATATCATCAGCTAAAATAACTTTTCCGAGATCTGCTGTTTGGTAGAAGGTATCATTGTTTTGAGAGTTTAAGATAAAGACAGAATTTTTTATTATTGCTACTATTCATTTACCCCTCTCTTACCAGTGAAGCAAGCCTACTGGTTTCTTTACAACTCTCTCTTTGTTTGATGAAGATACGAAAATTTGTTAGGAATGGAAGGGGGTGCTTTTTTAAGTTTTGAGGAATACCACAGACATTCTGACCATTTATAGCTAATTTCTCCTTCTACATAAAAATGAATGGGAATTCATCTGCATAACTATTCCAGAGTGAACAGATACTTTCATCAAGGCCACACATTCTTTCCCTAAAGGAATACCGGTCTTTTTTTTCCACTAGGATCCTTTAGCAGTACTTATTATGCACATATATCCTTTTGGGCTAGTAAATAAAAGAGAATGCAAGAAAAGTTTTCTGTCTTCTTTGTAGCTTCTTATTGTTTACTAATTTCAATGCTTTTTTCCTGTTCTCCCTTTTTGGGCAGTCTGGAATTTAGTTTATTAATAATACCCTTTTTTTTCCAAACATAATTAAAAAAATGGGTTTCCACATTCCCACAGTTAAGATAAATTCCAGCTCTGCCATGTATGCAAATACTGTCATATCAGAGAATAATTATGGATATAAATGGAATATTTGACATACTTGTTTTACATTATATGCATATGCTTTTTAGAGTTTATTACATTCTGCTTTCTTACTTATCTCGGAACTTCTTTGAAAGTATTTTTACTTCTTTGTGGAAAGAAAAGAAAAAACAAAAGCTTGCCCTGAAGAGGCTGAGGCTTGTGGAGGATCCACACTGAAGCAGTAGCAGAAGAAAAATATCACAAAGGTGAAGTGACAGAAAGAATTCTCTATGCATTGACCACAATCCTCTGCAATGCCTGTTTCCTCACTGAAAGGACTGAGTACAACATGCAGCAACAACAAGGTGGGACTGAAGTGGAGACTAAGAAGCAGAGAAGAGAGAAGGCTGAACTGAAGTTGAGCCTTGGATTGAAAGAAAGATGTTTTCCCTGCTTGTAAATGTGTATGTGCTTTGTTTCCTAACAGCCAGATTAATAATAAATATTTATGTTATTTGGCCACCAGAGATATTGAAATGGGTACAAATTGTCCACTGGGAGTTTTAGGGGTGAACTCATGAGAAGTATTTGCAGTCAGAGAAAAGGGTGTTACTCAGCTATAGTGGAAGAAGGAAGCTCTCAATAATAGTTAAAGTATCAAAATCAGCCACAGGGCAGAAAACTTGTCAGGTGGAATTTCTTACTATGAAATTTGGCTACCTCATGTCAAACTAAAATAGTTATACTCTAAATGAACAATAAGGACAAGTATTTCCTTGGCTAAAGCAAGCAGACAGTTATTCCTTTTCTAATCCACGTTTATATTTCTAGGGAATCTATTTTCCACCTCACCCACATTTGTAACTAATACTGGGGCATACTGGAATAAACTATCTCTGTCTGAGCTGCAGTTTAGTTTTGTAAGGGCTTCTATCTCATAATTGATTGTCATCTTCTGATGAAAGCTTTTCCTGAAACTGGATATTTACATACTCTTTCACATATCTGAATTCTTGTCTCTTATAAATCCAGCTTCAGCCATTGTCTTAGATAAAATTTTAAAGTAATTTTTTTATTTTATATGCTTTTTCATGAAATCTGTAGGAATTTGACTGAGGTGTCTACTCTTCAACTTGATTTACATTGGCCAAAGGGGCTCAAAAGTTCTGTCCTCCAAATGCATGCTCTCCCTCTTGCTCTGTCTCACACACACATGCACACGTGAAATACAATTTTAAAAGAATCAATATACTAGGAATAAACTGAAAAAGGGTTTTTTTTTCAATTCACGAAAAACATTCTGAGTTACTCAAATTCTTTATCCTACAGATGCACAAAGCTTATATTGTTATTTAAAAAGGAAGCAAGTTTTTCAAGGCAGGATTGTATTTTTGACCTTATTTTGTAATGCCTGGCAGGAAAATTGAGAAACTGGAACAGAGTCTTGAATGGCACTACCTTGTAAATTACAGTGGAACGCACCTTCTTATTCCCACTGTGCCTCTAATCCTATACATGTAAATACTGAATAATGAGCAATAATTTTTTTTAAAAAAGAGATATACACCAAGCTTAAAAAAATAAAGTGTTTTTAGGTGGCAGGTTTTATTTAATCTCATTTAATGACTTGACTGCTATTTAAAATTAATTATAAAATGGAGAGATAAACAAATGTTTGTGTAGAACAAAACTGACATTTGGATGTTAATAAGACACAACTGCCAGGTGTGACTCACATATTCACCACTTTTATGAGCAATTCCATGAAATGGTTCATTCAGCCAAAAATGCAGACTTTAACACACACAAAAAAATCTGTTAACGCAACATTTTCCTGTTAGACATTTAAATTGCACAATAAAAATGGAAGAGTAATGTATTCCACACTGTTCCTGAGCTAGGTACAGCACCCTCAGAGAGGTAATACAGAGTTATTTGACTGTATAGTGTTGAGAGTTCTTCTCTCTCTGCATTCAAATTTTAGAGATGTACTAAATGTTATAGATAGATCAACATCGTATATAAAATTTCGTCGCTGTTTTCATCTTAATCTTGACAAGCTAGTGCCATCAAGTTTATCAGATAATGGTTGTTACTATTAGTAAACCAGTCAGTCAAGTGTCAAAATCTGCCCTTTTTCCTTTCTGCAACACACAGGACAAGGATGGCAGATGAGTCCAACCAATCACCCTGATGAAGACTATTCTATACCAAATTCAAAATGACAGTTACACAAAATGGTCCATCACAACACCATATGAATCAACTGTTGTGTCAATCACATCTGGAATTTTCCAAAAAAATGTTCAAGTGGAACATGAACAATACAGCTGTTATTTCATTCAGTAAGATTTTTTCCGATGACAAGACAATTTTATCACAAAGAAACAAACAAGAATTTGGCTCAGCATCTGAAATTTAAACCAGATATTAAATTAAAACTATAGAAATTTTAGCTGATATTGACAAATGTGTTTTCTAATTGACTAAACTTTCTTCATTGTTTAACCATTTTATAACTATTAATTTTCCCATCAGAACAGAAAATTAAATAAGAGAACCCTTTTAAACTGGTAACTTATGATACAATTAACTAGTAAACATATTAGTTCCCAGAAATATTATATTTGATAAAATATAATTTGAAAGGTAATCTTAGAGAGTAATGGCACAAGGAATCAAAGGGTTTGTAGCTAATACTGGATAGCGAGTGACATAATGAAATACCAAGTCTCTTCTGTTTCTTGTTGAAAGTGTTTCCTCTTTCCACCACAGTGGGAATGATCAATACAGATATTCCAGGGTTATTATCCCAAAAGGAAGACTTTGTCCTTCTTTGGTTTATTTTTCTTAAGTAGTTACCAATTCCACCCACTATCAAATACTGGGAACCAGTGGAAACTAACCGTGTTAAACGTCTGAGATTCATGTTCCACTGAACAAAGTAACAGCTTGCAACAAAATGCAGTTAACTCTGTTTTCATTTTCTTAGTTTAGTTGCAAATTTTAGTTCAAGTTATGGGCAGTGAAACTTAGTAGAAATGTTAAACCACAGGCTGAAGCAGCTTTCAATGGCTGAAGAATTTACACATTACAGATTTAACAAACTTGTTCTCATCTCAAAGTTTTCACGATTCAGAAAGGATGATCAGGCACCTATTAAGCTCTTACATAGTGCTACTTCTGCAAGTAAGTTTGAATTTGCAGGGGAAAAGATGGGCATTATCACTAAGTGGTTCAAGTGAGAGAAGACAGTATCACAAGCAGACAAGCAAAATGGCAGATAAGAACCCAAAGGAAAATATAGTTTAAAATAGATGGTAGAAGCCTCATCACTACAAACATTCAAGGTCAGGTTGGAGAGGGCACTGAGCAGTCTGATCTAGTTTAAGATGACCCTGCTTATTGCAAGGAGGCTGGAGTAGATGACCTTTAATGGTCCTTTCCAAGCCCACCTGTTCTACAATTCTATCTTTCAATTCAGGGAGCTACAGGTTGGCCAGCCTGACTTTCATCCTTGGGAAAATCAAGTGCAAATCTTTGTAAGCCATTTCTGGGAACATGAAGCAAAATGTGGATCTCTGTCCCTAGGGGCTTTCAAGTTTTGACCAAAAACAAGTCCTGAGGAACTTATTCTGATTTCACTGTTAACCTTGCTTTGAGCAGAAGGTTGGAATAGCCACCTTCCTGAGGTCTCTTTCCATCTGAGCAGTTTCATGATTTTGTGATAGCGGATGTCCATGTTTAGAGACCTACTCTTAGAAGCTGATCAGAGAATAAAATGGAAATAGCATTTCAGGATCAGAGAGCGTTAGTTATAGGTTTAACCCCAATAACATGGATAATGACATCGGCTGACACATGATGGGACAGACTAATATTCAGGCTCCACACTTGCTGAAGATGTTAAAGATCCACTGTTTGCAAGACTTCTTTAATACATCCTTGATATTTTTACCAGTCATATGCAACTGAGGGCAAACCAGAACTTAACTGTCCAAGGTTTCAGTCTTCCTCAGTAAAGAAAAAGAGACATAACCTCAGTACATACGTCCTTAGAAGCTGTGAGATTTCTGTTATTAGACTACTACTTTCAAACTTTCTGCCATAGGACACTCAAATATAAACATATCAACTACAAAAACTGTGATTCATGAAGAATATTCTATTACAGCAAGTTGGAGGTTTAAAAAGTACAAAATGGAAGTACTGTATGAAACTCTAGTAACATGTACTCTTTCCATTTGTGAGATAAACTTTAAGGAAAATTCTGCTATATTGACAATTTTATAACAATTATCATGACCCTCACGTAGAATTAGAATCATCTTGGTTGTAAAATATTATTTGAAATGCAATAAGTTTAAGAAAACTTCTTTTCACTTTATTGTGATTGTGGATCACAGTTCTGAGCAGTTACACCAAACCAAATTACATAACATGTAATAGTAGATGTTCTGACACCTGCTAGTCTTTAAAGATGTTGTCCTCAGTATTTAGATTTTAATACAGACTTTTTTTTAATTAATCCATTGTTGTTTTAATTATGATTGATTTCCTTTACAAGAAATATCCTGTGCTGAATAGACCAGTTGTTAACAAAACATGATTTCTATTTTTTTATCTCTGTAATCAAACATTTATATTACTCTAATTAATCAAGCAAAATGATCTTTGAACACTTAGTTAAACAAAAAAAAAATCAGTCTGGCTTCCTAATGATGGTCATTCACATGTTGCAGTGGGCATTAAAAAGATTTAGTGCAGTTTATATTAGCTCATCTACTATGTGAAACTGTATTTTGTTTGAAGAAACCTACATAAAGGTTCTGGACCAATCTGTTGCAACAAAGAGTAAGAATGATGGATCTGCTAAGTAATGTAATATGCTATCACTGAGCAATGTTCTGTGTAAATTTATTGTGCTTTATCAATAGCTTCTTGCAGTATCACATTCACAATATTTAAAGAGCTGAATTTTTAAATAATTAATATTTTATAAAATAGTTGTAAAAGATATTACACAACATACATAATTATAATTGGTTACATTAATTTTCTTTAAAAAGCTCCATTTACACAGTCAGATAAGCATTCAAAAATAAAAACATAGTTACTGACAGAAGCACAATAAATTTGTGCTAGAAAGCAAATACTTAAACTATGCATACCTTCTTCGATGGGTTCATACTTCAAAATAATTTCTAAAGCAGACATTTCACAGGCTCCACTTTCATATTGTTCTCTTCTGAGAAATTCAATGAGCTGGGTGGCAGTTAGAAATTTGTTGTTTTGACAGTAAGCACTGAAAAGTTCACGAAATTCAGATCTGTGTACAATGGCCCGATAAATTGCCCGGAAGTCTTCCATGTTAATTGCATTTTCCTTCCGTTTGTCAACTGTTTTCTGAGGAAAAAAAATTAACATGGTCAATATATGCAATGATACAGAGACACACAAAACACTCAAAAACTAATCATAAGAGTCATAAAACAGAGAAAATCTCAGGCAACAGTGACTGCAATGCATTACCAAAATATATGCTTCCATTTCCATACGCAAGCTTTAGATTTGAGTATTTTATTCAAATTAAAATGTACTGTATGACATAATTACATCTAAGTAATTACAATAAATTTATATATAATGCATATCCAACGTTAAAACACATTATAAAAAACCTCTACAGTCCTATGTAGTATAATAAATGTGTAGCAGAAAAATTATCAAGTGGAAAATACCTTTACTATAATACCTCTCCAACAGCTCTTTAAACCATTATGTAAATATTGTCAATTAATTTTACATACAATATAAAGAAAAAAGTAATCTAAAAAAATGAAATAAAGAAGACCAAATTATCATAAGATCTAAGTCTTTCAATAAATCAAATGAGAAATACATTTTATTTTTGGAGACAAGATAATTTATAATAACCTATGACACCATGTTCCATTCCTAACAAGACAGAATGTTTAACTCAGATTGATTATTCACACTTCCAGAAATCTTAAACTTATTTTCATAGAACTTACAAAATTTTAACACATTAATTAATTTCAGAGTTTCAGTATAAACACCACCAGGAAAAAACCAAAAAGCTGAAATAATTTGACGAATTTGAGTAGAATAATATTTTTTACCATTTTAGGCATTTAATTTTTCTCAGGCTTCACAGTTTTATTTATCCTTTAAAAGTTTCTGCTTGAAATATGTAATTGAGCGTATGAACTATAGATATTTCCGACATTGCCAACATTTCCATCATTTTAGCTTTTATTACTTTTAAAAGTTGCCAAATTAAGAGAATCTTTGGAAATGTACAGACAAAATTAAAGGACAAAACTTACCAAAAAAAATTTTACAAAAATCATAAATAAATGGTAATTCATTGTCTCATTAATTACCACTGTAGTTGTTGGCACCTTAAACTGAGACCACCAAAGAGGCTAAATTTCAGCATAATGACATGGCACTTACTATGGTTATTACAGCTTCCCCAAAAGTGTGCATAAACATAAAATGCCTTACATGAACTTTAGGTGATCTTTGATAAACACTTCTGATTACTATTGAATTAATTAGTTTTGAAGAGACATCATAAATGCTAAAAGCCTAACGATATATTACAAGCTTCCTCCTATGCAGTACAGTTCCTACCAAGAGATGTCCTAGTAAGTACAACAATAAAAGTAAAAAAGCATTAGATAACCAAAATAAGTAAAAAAATTGGATTTCATGAGGAGTTCTAGCCAAAAATTTTACAAACCAGTAATTGTTTGGTTTGAATTTGTGAAAGAGTATTGTAAAAATAATTTTTAACTATTATCACAAGCAAGAAAAAAATTCAATACAGATACTAATAATACGTTTCCTACTGCTTGAGAAATCCCACATATGAGGTTGCTATCCTCAATCTAAATTTTAACATCTTTAAGAAAACTTCAAGTTCACTCGTAACTGGTAAATAGAAAAAGGAAATATCAACATATTTTGAAATTAAGCAAACTATCAGGACTGTTAGAGACATTCACTTAGGCACAAAGCAAAGCTGGGCAAAAAAAATAATTTTCTGTCATCTCAGTTGCCTTTAGATGAAATGCAGGCAATAATACTATACATGAGAGCCTTTCAAATTAAACTTATGAAAATAATGTACATAAAAATTGTTATAAAATTTTTGTTTTCTTATTTCTATTAATGTATATCAAATTTTTATTTTTCAGTAAAAGGAGTATCTTGCCAAAGAATTAGTCTTGACAAGAAATATGTGAAAATATGTTATTCCTTAAAAACCTTAATGTTCATAATTCTGATGTTGCTCAAAGGAATATAACAGTAAAATGAATTCAAAGAGAAGGCACAAGAAAAAAGCAAATTATTCTTTAAAAACTATATTTTATATACTATTGACTTTGATCATATATAACCATTCTTTTAATCACTGATGTATAGTTACTGATGACACCAATAATATCTCTTTCTAGACTGCTTTGCATTTTTACATATTATACTGATGAACAATTTCAGCCCCAAAACTTCTGAATATACTCAAATCTCTCTCAAATAGCAAAGAATACCTAACATTACTGCTACAAATAACTAGATCAGACTGTTGAGTATATTATATTGTTAAATAAAACTAGATCAGACTTGTTCCATTCAGGTCACTTCCTCAAAGAATTTCCCTCTTCTTTACTCACAATTTATTATCAAATTTCTGTCAGAAAGCGAAGTAGGTGAAAAATACAGGAAACAATGAGAAACATTTTCAAATTCTCATGAGAGTCTCAAGGTTGGCAATTCTGTCAATGCAGTGTAAGTTCAAAAACCATAGGCAGCCTCTTTATCAAGGATTGAGTTCATGCTGCTGGTTTTACCTTGGCTTGACAAAGCAGAGAACAATGAGAGAGGAAAAAGATTGAGGATATCTGAAAGCCTTCCCTGTCCCTGTCTGCCTGTCAGCATGATGTCACCTAAAAGTTTCTGATTTGCCATAGTTAATTCTCTGCGGAATCTGGACAGAATCAGCCAGCTGGTTAGAAAATTTTCAAAAAATCACAGATATATATAGTCACTTGTCTTCATTCTCTCAGACAAACAGCTTTACCAAATGGCTATTTGTGTTGGAGTGGAGAAACTAGAAGGAAAAATCATACATCTTTTGTGTAATTACTAGAAGGGACCTAAAGAACACGAAAATCCTTTATGTCCAAAGGCACTCAATTTTGCAGTGTTTGCTCACTGAGACTGACTTCCACTTGATGGTGGTTTGCTTACCTGCACAAGATTCACTTATTAGTAAGTCCAATTTCTAGCTATATTATGTAACCTTGAAATCCCTTAAACATTGTCATATCTGAAGACTACATCCATTCCCAGGGATCAGAGTACAATTCCATTCTATTTGGGCACACCTTTTAAATACCTCAGAGAAGAGGCACAGAGGAAAATTGAATGAACAAGTTCACTCGGTCTATTGTTGACCTGAAGCCTGAGCAGAGGAGACAACTCCATATTGTCCTACTGGCAAAGGATTTTTGGGAGGTCACTCTAATAACTCTGTCTGGCATCAGACAAGCATGTCTGGGCTTATCAGCTTGATCAAAGAAGCAGCTAGATTTGACAAAAACAGAATGTTTTACTTTTTCTCAGGTGAGGTCATGTTACAGAAAACTTGGGAATAAAGACCTACATATTTTCTGTCACCTTACATTATTTTGATGTGGTGAAAAGATGATGTTACTTTGGTGTCAGTCTCTTCTCTGAAGTAACAAGTGATAGGACAAGAGGAAATGGCTTCAAGTTTCACCAGGGGAGGCTTAGATATGATATTCAGAAAATTGTCTTCACTGAGAAGGTTATTAAGCACTGGAATAGGCTCCCTAGGGAAGTGGTTGAGTCACCATCCCTGGTGGTATTTAAAAGATCATGCGATGCTTAGGGACATAGTTTAGTGGTGGACATCAAAGCTGGGTCAGTGGCTGAACTCAATCTTAAGGGTCTGTTCCGACTTTAAGTATTCTATGATTCTATTCTATGATTCTAATGCAACCACTCAGTTATCTAGTTTACATAGAAACAACAGATTGAACAAGGTAAATTATTTGCTGATTTTGCACACCATACTGGCATGAAATTCATTTCTAAAAACATTAAGTTCAACAAGTCAGTAATTATAAGACATTTCTTTAACTGGACTTCAAAACATAATTACTTAATCTACATATTCCTTACCTTAAAAACATGTTTTACATGTGCGAAATCAAAAGGTATTTGCAGTTTCTCAAGCAGCTTCATTGTACTATCTATATCAATCTTCCCAGACCTGAACTCATTTTGAATGATGGACAAAAACCATGTACAACAGATCAGGTTAAGGAAACTTCTGGTCCATCTCACTGCCTTCTAATAGCTGGTGGAAGGGGAGAAGTTGAATTTTTTTTAACCCAAACAGCTTACACTTTGCTTTCCTCTAGTGCTTGTTGTCCTCAAACACTAGAATTCCCCTGTCTTCTGAGGAGGGTGTGAAGTAAAACAAGGGGTGGTCAGGGTGAAGAAATGGGTGTAGGGAGAGGAGGGAGTTTTGGGAAATGACAGGAAGAGCAATGACCCACACATCCCCCCTTGCCACCAAGCTGAGGGTCCCATGCGTGCACAGGCCAGGCCTGGGCCTGGGGGAAATTGGTTCACAGAGGGAGGTCACACAGTGGCAGCTGACACAGGGCACGGAGAGGAGAGGAGGAGAGGAGGAGAGGAGGAGGAAGTAGAGCAGGAGGAGGATATCTGTTCTCCTCCATGGTGTCCTTCTCTGGTCTCTTCACTGCAGTGGTGTTGGCAGCATTTGGCAGGTCACTATCTTGCCTTTTTCTAGTTCTCAGCGGGGTCTTTTCCCTACCCTTGCAGCCTCACAGTCTTGCCATTGCATCCAGCGTACTCTCAGATCTGCCTCCACGCTTGACCACTGCTTCGGTGCTCCTCTGGGTGCTTCTCTGGGTGTTTCTCTGGGTGCTTCTCTAGGCACTCCTGTGAGGTCACAGTGGGACCCCTGCCTGCCAAGTCTCCTCCTCACCCCCCCTCCCCCCCCCCCCCCCAGCTGCCATCTTGTGCCTTTTCCTTCCAACACCAAGCAGACCATGTACCCTCCTTTCACCTGCAACCTCCCACCCTTTGGATAGCACTCACCCCTACCTAGCACATGTGCAAGGCAGGAGCTGCATGAGCCAGAGAATGTGTCATTCTTTTGAAATCTGCTGTGTCAGTCCCCTCCTGGGAGGTTTGGCCAGGTTGTTTGTCTCTCTGCTTTGCTTCAAGATGACAAGCTGGTGAGGCAGGAGGCTGCCTCTGTAGGGTCCTGTCACAACAAAAAACAGCTTCACCCCCATCCATGGGGCCGTGAGCAGCCTGGTCTAGCAGCAGGTGGGTGTGCGTGCCTATGGTAGGGAGGTTGGAACTAGATGATCTTTAAGGTCCCTTCCAACCGAAACCATTCTATGATTCTATGATTCTAATAAACAGGGCACACTGTGCTACTGACCCACTACAATGACTTAGGGGGAAAATACTTCTTTGTGGAATAACCCACAAACCCCAGCTGCAAGGTATGATGCTAGATGAGGGGGAGCTGTGGGCAGAGGCCCTCCACAAGGGCTGGAAGGCTAACATGAGCTGCCATTTCCCTTGTAGGAAACTGATGTGTGTTCAAAATAAGCCTGGGGAAAAGGTGGATGTTTGTAGCTTGCATTGAGTCTCATTAGGACCAACCTTAAAATCACTGGAACAGCTCTGGGAAGTCAGACTGGGGTTTTGTCCTTATTACTCCATTTATCACTCAATTTACAGGGACCTTTCTCTTCCAGATACCATACTTCAAAGATACCAATCTCCACATACCTGTCAGAAAGTATGTGAGAGAGACTCTAAATATGATAGACCAAAGTCAGTTTGCCACAGATTTTGCAAAATTTGTGAGAGCTGAGGACACCAATTTCACATTGCCATTCTGGAACATTCTCAGGCTTTGTCAGAGAAGATATGAGGGGTGAAATCTGTGGAAAAAATTCCCAGTTACTCATACTTTTATGAACTGGAATAAACTATTGAATGATCAGCACCTGGACAACAATATCACCAATAGAGAAGTGCCTCCATGCTTACTGAATCACACTCTTTAGTGTGGTGGCCTAAATTTAAAAAAAAAAAAGAGAAAAATAAGAGTGAAAAAAAAAGACAAAATGGGGATGTTCGGTTGATTTATTTCTGGATTACCCAGGAGAGTCCAGACATTGTCATCGGACAATCACCCCTTTGAAAACAGTTCAGTTCTGTAGTCACAGACAACAATTTGCTTTATTTTTTTTATTTTCTTCTTTTATTTTCATCAACTGTTTTTAGAGGTACAAGTTAAAATGTCAAATGTAGTGCTCACTACAGGTGTGCCACCAGGCAGACTGTTACTTTCCTTTGCAAGTTTACCCAATATTAGATGTACTTATGTAACTTCATACTATATGTACCATTGGTTATATGGAAATTGGGTAAGGTAGGTTGGGAAACATACTGAGGCATTATTTTTTGATTTTTTTTCATTGATACCAAACCCCAGGAAATTCAGCCTTCAGGCTTTACTCGTGCATACCTCTCTGTATGCACAGGAGACATCCCTATCAGAGTCACATGAACAAACGGGAGGAATAAATTTCTTGTACCTAGTGCAGAAGATATTTCAGGATGCATGCTGGATGTTGCAACATTACATAATAAAGCAAAGCTATTTCACTTCTCCCAGTGTTTGTAACAAATACCAAAGGAAAGTATGTGATTTTTTTTTTTACTTTCAAACTATGACAGTGATGTTTTGCTAGCATGTTTATTACAATAAATTAAATGCCTACCACACTTGCTGTTTTCTGTAAACATATATTTTAATTAAAGTTTTATTAGAAACAGTTTAATTTCAAGCAGAAATGTAAACACTGTATTTTCTAAAAATATTGACATGAACATTTAAACATTATTCTTACAAATATTAGATGTTTCTAATGTCAGCATGAGATTTTGCTTTTGTTCATCACTGCTGGTGCAGTTACATTTTCAAACGGGTTGAACATGTCCTGTTGTAAATACAGACAATTGTCTTTTATGGCTTCTGTGCTCAGACTAGCCATGATTGCTTTTATAGTCTTTATTTTAAAATGTAGTGAAGAACCATGCATTGTTATGGTTATAGAGACAACCAATATCATGTGAAAATGCTATCCTCAGATTAGTCTGCTGATGCAAAATGAAGACTTTTCATCTGTATTCACACCTGTTTTGGGAGATCATTATTCTGTACATGTGAATTTTGATAATAAATTACCCAGAGAAACCAAAAGCAGAAAGGTGTCCAATATAAAAAATATCACTCTACGTTGTAGATGGAAAAGTCATATGCTCAATTTTTGTTTATGAACATACCAATTTACAAAGCCTAATTGTGTAAGACGAGGTTGTAGTGTTGTCAATATTTGAATGAAACTGAAATGAATGAATGTATTCCGATGGAATTTCTTCAGATTTGCATTGGCTAGAGCACACTTCATCTGGTTGTTCATCTTTATGGTCACTCAGAGCAAGGATTCTGGGAGTGTTGTACTAATTATATGCGCAAGCAGAAAGTAGGCAGTTGCCCTTGTAACAATGTCCCTTGACAATGCCTTTTATAGATGTCTATTTGTTAGAGAATCTGCACCATGCTCTTGAAGAGGGAGAAGGGTGGAGCATGGAGAGCATTTTCTGTACTCCTTCAGTTCTTCACAGAAAGATGCATTACCTATGGTTCATTCTCTTTTCACTCCACAGCTGCTACTGAGATCTGTCCAACATGAATTCAGCCCTTTTAGTGCCTGTGATACTGCTGGAGGCAATTCAACAAGCAAGCAGCTGTCTTTACGTGGTATTTATTTGGATATGTGATCATTTCTTTATTGAAAATAAGAGCAATTTTATTAAAAATGTTATACAACCCAGGGCTGCTATACTGAAGATGGTCTTTTGTGAGTGTAGTTCATTTCTGTAGTACAGGATAATAGATGAAATTCTGCATTTCAATTGAAATGCTAACAGGAACAGGGTCATAGCACTAGAAATTATGGATTGTGAAAAAAAATAAGCACTTTATTCAAACACAAATATTGAACATGAGTTAACAATAAGGAATAGTAGTGAACAATAGAAAAGACTAAGCAGTTACATGACTTTCAGTTTTAAGATTTATTCCACCACTTATGAGATGCAAATATATGACATTTTTTTAATCTTCCTTATCACTCTACTTTTGTGAACATTCCATTTTCCTTCAATTTTCTTTATCAGAAAGAGAGAGAATCTGTGATGCTAGAATCTGCAACAAAAGCTGCTCAGACGGATGGAGTTTGGGCAGAGTAAATATTTGGATCTGGCTGAAAATTCTCACTAATTTTTTGCAAGGCCTATGAAATTAATCTGGAAAAGGTAGTTACAGTAGAGGGTTTTTCAATTCTGTTCCTGCATTCTCCATGAAGATCTTGGATATTTTTTTTGTTCTTTAGGAAATTTGACACTGGAAGAATAAACATTATGAGACGTGAAGTCGTACAACTCTATTGAAAACTTTACCAAACATTTAAATATACACCTTTGTGACTTATATATTTGAGATTTAGTTGCAAATTCTTCTTTTCCCCATTCCAGAATTTATCTATTGTCTACAGAATACATTCCAACTCACGTTATCTCTATTCCTAAAACCCTCCTCCTTACCTGTCTTTGAAAACCACACACATTCTTATAACTGCCTGTGAATCCACCTCTTTTTATTAGCATTGGTATCCCATATTTTCAGGAAAGAATCATAGAATTATAGAATCTTCCAGTTGGAAAAGACCTCTGAGATCATCGAGTCCAACCGCACCCATCATCCACTACACCATGTCCCTCAAAAAAGCATCTAGCTGTTTTTTAAACACCTCCAGGGACGGTGACTCAACCACCTCCCTGGGCAGCTGTTCCAGTGCCTGACTACCCTTTCGGTAAATAAATTCTTCCTAATATCTAGTCTGAACCTCCCCTGCTGCAATTTATGGCCATTTCCTCTTGAGAGGAGATCAACACTCGCTCTGCCACAGCCTCCTTTCAGGCAGCCGTAGACAGTGGTGAGGTCTCCCCTCAGCCTCCTCTTCTCCAAACTAAACAACCCCAGTTCCCTCAGTCACTCCTCATAAGACTTGTTCTCCAGCCTCTTCCCCAGCCTCATCGTCCTTCTCTGGCCACGCTCCAACACCTCAATTTCCCTCTTGTAGTGAGGGGACCAGAACTGAACACAGTACTTAAGGCGTGAAATTAAAAATAGACATGCATTACTAAAACAAACATTCAAGGTGTCAAACTCTATCTCACAGTAGATTTCTCCTGCAGCCAGGACTATCGCATACCTACCATTGAGGCTGTGTCGACCTATTTATAATCACAGCTATCTACTGTTAAAGACTTGCTTTCTGTCTATCATGAAGTATCTTTCGGTAATATGCTTCCAATATTGCTTTCTCCTTATCTTTGGTTGTTACTGAATGGGCATGGTTATTTATCACAAAGAGCACATCCCCTACTCTATCAGTTCAGAACATTTACCTGATAAGATGTAATATTCTTTCAAAATAAAATGTGAATTTTTTTGTTACTCTGATACTCCATTTACAGGCTTGCAGACTTATTGGAATCATAAGATTTGGTACAAAAGTAACTGAGCCAAATTGGCTTCAATTTTTGATTTCCAAAAATAATTTTGTATCTACTATCAATCGTTGTTGCAAAGAAAATTACCGTTTTTATTATACCAGTAACTTTAGAGCTCAGCTTGGACTTCATTGTAAGCTTCCAGCTACATTAAAGTTGGAAGAAAATCAACACTTAATATTAGTATTTTGATTGAATATTTAATGTTCACAATACAAAGTTTCCTTCGTATTTTGTTAGTACTGCAGCAAGTGGAAAGCCTATCAAAATGCGGACACCTAGAAAAATAAGTTTCATCATTTCATTTTCAAATATATGTTTTGGACTAAAAACAACTTTCTTTGTAGTTTAAGGATAGACAAATCTTTAACAGGCATTGAAGACTCAAGTTTCTGTTGACAGAAAATTTTATATCAGTACTCTTAGTCATTTGAAGAAATTCATATTTTCTCCTTTACATTCTCCAAAAACAGTACTATTTTTTTCTTTGATTCGTTCATAGAATGAAAAAGACCGAACTGTAAAAATACCCCACCCCTACTCTCTATTCCTTGTTCCCCATTCCTCATCAAGTTGTGGAGAAGAAATGAAAACACAGTTTTGAAACAGGAAACATAAAACTGAAGGAAATGCAATGAATCTTCTGTAAAGTGTGTATATTTCATTGATTTCAATTGGTTTCAGTTATAGTAAGCCCAAATTCAAGGATTATTTTCCCTTCTGCGCTTGGAATGGTTTAATATGTTCAACAAATTTGAAAGAGCAGATTTATTACATTCTAAGTGCAAGATATATTCCAAGTCTTTATGTCAGTATTTCACTTTTACTCAAATAGTGGATTTATAATTCTTTCTAATGAAAGCTTTGGAGTTATTAAAATTGGTTTCAGAAGGTCACTATTTCAAAAATTATCTATTGTGAGGTAAACAAATTCTCCAAAGCTACAAGAGGCATTTGCTGTAGTAAGACTTAGAAGCTGCCACCATACAAAACTGAGGGAATAAGAGACCTAATAAAATCAAAACAGACCTATGTTATATGAAGTCATTTATGTAGTAGAATATCTTTGAATGGAACAAGAACTACTACATATCTTTAAATTCCTACCCAGAATATGCCCTGAGATTGTGGGATCCAAATAACAGGACCTTATTAGTTGGGGGAGTGGGGTTATATTATTGTTCATATAACACATTTGGAAGAAAAGAGCGTGAAGGCCTCCATTTTTTTCCTAGATGTAGGTATAGGTCTTTCAGTGTCAAACCTTTATACATAGTTAAAAGTTTACATTTTCTATTTGCTTACTAGGGAATATATCAGGTCTTATACATACTGTTTCTTGAATAGAATTCATAATGGCGCTGTTGGTAACAAGAGCAGCTGAGAGCCTTTCTGAATATTCTTCCAGAACCAGAACTCTAAATATGTAAAGTCTGTATGGCAATCGTAGCCAACTTTTCAAAGTATGGTGATATGGTGATTAAGAGTTTTAAAATACAGATTGCAGAACAGACATCTATAAGGGTTCTAGATATGTATTTCACCAAGATTGCATATGAGACAGATGTCTCTCCTTAAGAGAAAGGAAGCCCAGTGTCTCGTATGACACTAGCAACCTGGAACAAGAGGGATAAGGGAAAGGGCCTAAGTGGGGGGGGAATGTTGAAGAAAAATATGAGTAAGCAAATTCATAATTGGAGAAAGGAAGAAAAAAGAAACAAGTATTATAATTCCACTGTTCTGTAACTTGAAGAGACTTTCTAGAATAACAGCTCCCCCACTCTTTCCTTCCTTAACTTTTAGGAAAGTCACATGGATCTAGATTCCTAGAAATTTCAAATCAATACTCCAATACATGTGATCTTCAGTCTGTTTGTGTCCAGGAAAATTAATAGTTCTTTCCTGATCTCATAGGTGTCCTATAAGAATGCATTAAGATGATGAATAAATAATAAAATAGTTGCCTTTTAATAACTAAGATAGGGTACAATTTCATTATATGTGATACATGCACAAAATCAGCATGTTCCCAAATAAAACTCTCACAGTTAATAAAAGTTTGTTTCACAAAATGAAAAAGCATTGAGAAACAGGAAATTTTCAACCCTGATTGAAACAGCATTACAAACCTGCGCCCTCAAGCAACCTGCTGTGTTCTCATGTATGACGTCCTTCTTTACCAGCAAAACTTCATGATCTACCTACACAGATCACAGATCACAGATCACTGCACCACCATCCCTTGCAAGCCTATAGCTACTTAGGTATGTTCATCTCAAGCTTCACTGGCTGAGAACTCCCATTTCAGGCAGGAATAGCCCTCGGGCAGACTGATGGTAACACAATGGATTAAAAGTCTTTGTTTATTCACTTATTCAGTGTTTATTCTTAAACACAAGAAGTTCAGACGCCCAAGGAAGACAAGAAGACATTGAGTACAGTGCTGCTCATGTAATTTCACTCTTAACTGACTTCTGAGACAAAATATGGCTACCAAGGAGTTAGATCAGGGGTGTCAAACTCACAGCCTGTGGGCTGGATAGGGCCCTCCACTTTGTCTTATCTGGCCCGATACCTTATTTCTACCCAATGACAGTGCCAAAATCCTTTCCCCTACGCTACTGCCAGCGCCAGTCAGCATGTGTGCTGTGTATGACACTGCAGGAGCAGGAGAACAGCAGGAGCCATGAGTTTGACACCCCTGAGTTAGACTTTAACCCAAATGAATGATGCAGGCCACAGTAGGTTCTCTGCACACAAAGCAGATCAAAAATTGAGTTCATGTTCACACTCATGCATATCCATGACTGGAGACTCTCACAGAGGCACATCCTGAAGTTAGTACTCCAGACATTTTGTCTGGGCCCATAGTAAACTGTTCACTTCCTATGGGTCATTTTTGACCACATACCTGCATTGCTTTCCCTTGGAAGTGAATATGTAGTCCGGGGTTCTGTGCTGACCAGAGGTTGGGACAGCACTGAGGAATATATTGAGATTTGGGAATTCACTGGCTGAAAGAGACTGAATTCCTCTAAAGGTTAAGAAAAACGTATATTCACCCTGCAAGCCACTTCTGTTTGTATAGTGAATTGACAGCTAAGACTCCAAGGGGTGTTTTCTGTGGAAAACATTGGGTTTCAATAAATGTCTTTGGTATCAGATAGAAATGTTTTCTGTCTAGAATCAGATAACCAAAAGGAAGGTGAAGATATATGTGTTATTAGAGATTTTTTTTTTTTAACCTTCCAGAGTTTTGGGGTTTTTTTGCCTTGTACTGAAGATACAGTTAAAACAGTGCCCTCTGACAAGAGCAGCACTCAGAATTCAGACTCACACAGTGAAAAACAGAAACTTTTGTATATGCCTTTAACATCTGTGTTGTCCTGTTCCTATCATGAAATATTTAGGACTCCATTGATCAGGAAGCAAGTGCCATAGATAACTTACCTTTAAAACCAGGTACATTCCAAGTCATAAAGTTTCCTTATATTCCCTTTCTTGCATTATAATATTCCACAGTCAAGAAAAATAAGCTTTTGATTCTAATATGTATGAATTAAATAGTAAATAACTTCTACTAATCCCTGAGACTATTTCAGGGAAAAATATTTTTGCTGAAGATATTATTCATTATACTTAAGAACTTTATTTCACACAAGACTTCCCATTTACAACTTACTTTTAATTATATCCTCATTAGAGACAGATATGAGAAACACAGCTTATTTCAAGTATTTATTATTCATTCTTGTATTGTTAATGAATTAATGCCTGAAGTGTGTCTGCACTAAAAAGTCACCTTCTTGTTCATCAGTTTTGCATGTCCATAAAATAAATGTAATTGCTTCAGGTACTGTCTTACTTAGATTCAGTACCATTGCTTTCCATATATAACATCTACATGCAAATTTATTCTGTTGTTCTTTCGTAAATGATTAACATTATCTGCTAATATATTCTTTCTCAGACCAGTTCCTCTAGTAATCACAGTCGAGTGTGCAGTATGTATTCTTTCAGCATCTATGCTTCCATTCTTTCTCTTCCCATCAAAAGGTCATTTTGAAGACACATTGATAACATGCATTCTATGATCTGTAAGCCCTCCAAAAACCAAGCTGTTATTTCAGCCTCTGGGCTGTAGTTCTGTATGCCTAAATCCATTACAAAACATGGATTTAGCTGAAGCCAATGAAAAGCATAATTAGCATTTTGGTATTCTGCGTGTGATCATTTATTTTCCATTATCAAAGTTGCATAGGCTGCCAAATGTGTGATACAGATTATGGGACAAACTGTGCTTAAAATGAAGGTTTTCTGAAAACAATGTGTTGTGTCCTGTGAAGTATTCATGGGGAGAAAGAAAATATTAAAATGCATAGGCTCTGCTTCGCCTTCAGCTATCTTTTGGCTCCTCTGTTTAAATTCCAGTTCAACAAAGTACTTAATTGTTTGATTAATTATAATTATTTGACTCTTTCTACTGTGAGGAATAGTATGATATAGGTACTATGATGATACAGCTGGTTAAATTGGATCGTACGAAGACAGGGGACCTGGGACAGAAAGTACAGATAGCCACAGAAAGGTTCTCTTCTTCTGGCTCTGAACTTTAGACCAGCCTGGAGAAAGTTCCTACAGACCATTTTCCAGCCCCTTGCCCCAAACTATCTTAAACTACTTTAAATTATACAGCTCTCTTTTGTTGTTTTAGTCTGTGAAACCTATTGATTGTGAAGCAACTAATTTTCTTTAAATTAATACCACTAGATCCAGAAATGGACTTAAAAGTCTAGAAGCTTCAGTAAATTCAATGGTAAGCATTTGTTTGTTCACTAGTCAGATAAACAAAAGTCGAGTGAGGCACCTATGCAGCTCCTGGGTGTTTAGGCTCAAAACTACGTCAAGCTTAGTCCATGGAAGACTGTTCAATGTCTTCTTAATTTAAGGAGGTTCAACTCTGTGTTTCGTTTTTGCAGTGGAGGGCCCTTACAGCAAAACTATGGTCTGGCGCTCAGAGGAAGCACACTCCACTACACATGAGAAAGCATGGTAATGTGTACCACAGAATACATAATTTGTGAGCATAAAAAGAGCAAGATTAACATAACTCATGACATAACTGGAAGGTGGCTGGAGGACTGCATTCCTAGAACTTCTTCCGTACTATGAAGATATATACCAAATTCTTTAAAATTTCCACACTACTTTTGTGAATTCAGTAGAATATAATCTTTTTTGATGATGACATAATATATCACGGTGTATAGGGAGAGTAAGCATATGAAAGACCATGAGTTGCTGAGATTCTGAAAGAGTGGGTATAACTTATAAAAGTATTCTTATCAATTCTGTGAACATCTAGGACCATACCAGAAGAGGTCAAAACATTTGCAAGTTTACCCCTGTAACTGAATAGGTAATTCCAATGCGTATCGTCTTTTGATATTGGTACAATATTTTTCTAAGCAAAAAGTTGAAGTGGAAACAAAAAGAACTCAATATAGTTATCATAAAGTTCTGTGTTCAAAGTCACTTTGATGCTTCTGTTCCTGTTTCATTAAACCCCCTCATAAGCAACATAATTCTGTTTATTTTAAATCCCTAGAAGAGTATTCTATATTTCATTTTCTTCCAGGAGACCAAATTATTAACTGTATCATACTGTAAAAATGTCATCTAAAGATTTCACAGTGTGATAAGGAGAAAGGAAGCCGCTAGGGGCTGCAAGCTTTGGGTCAAAGGACAGGTGTTTTTAGCTCATTAGTATGCTGAAGTGAAATCTGAAATTATATTAAGTATTTGTTTAAGATGTAATTAGTGAGGAATTCATGCATTTTCAAATACTCCATACAGGTCTGGAATCTCATATCAACAGTGTCAGAAATTATTTCTCTGGTGCATTATTTGCTTTCCCCAGAGGCAGAAAAACAATGTAAAAGCCAAAATATATCCCTCAGCATTTTTTTGCTTTTATTCTTTTTGCCACTTCTCTCTTTTCTCAGCTGTGCTACTGTGACTGTCAACTTACGATTTCACAGGAGAGCTCAACTCAGCCTGTCCAGTTTCCTTTCAGCCTTCAGATACCTGAAGAAAATTAAAATAAAAGCCGAATTAGCCTCATGACTTTGGACCATGTGGGCCAAAAACTCAGCTTCCAGATCAGTCTGATGTGAGTTCTAAATACTTCAAAGGTTGTTTTTTAGGTGTACAAACTAAATGCTGGATGATCTGTTTGCTCAGACTGGTCAAAAGGATAATAAGATTTCACACATGAGACTTCACCTGAACTCATTGTTTTTTATTTCAGAGAAGCTGGCATGAAATAGAAGAGTCCACTTTTTCCTTGGGAAGTTGGTCTTAATGCCTTTCTCCCTCCATATACACACTGTGTAACCTGCGTTGCATGCTCAACTTAGTGTTTCACCCTCTACCCAGAGCTCTGGGAAACCATTACTTCCTCTCTTTAAAGCAAATTCTGGACACAGAGCTTCAGACCAAAGAGTAGAAGATCTCCTTCAGTGTGTTAGGGGGAAAGGATGAAGATCTGTCTTCCACTCGCATATAGAAAGGAAAGAGGGCTTGGCAAACAGCCCAGTGAATGTGAGAACCCACACAAAAAAAAAAGAAAAGGAAAAAGACAGAAAAAATCTAATGGGAGGTGAGGGGAGAGTGGGGAGAGTTCTTGCTCTTAGAGTACAACGGTACCTGACCTGTTTCTGAAAAAAGACAAAGAGTACAACAGATACAGGACTGATACACTTCTATCAGACTGTGAAAATAAGGACTACCAAATCCTGAAGAAGAAAAACATTAAATGACAAGGACACTTCAGAATATTTTAGTAAATATCGCATCCTTTAGATGGCATTTTGCTTAAATAATGGCATTTTGCTTAAATAAGAACAATGCATAAAAATAGGTCAATTAAACCACTTTACTGTGTGTTTAAAATAAAAAGAAGTAATGATATTTCCCATCCAGCTTGTAGCCATTATTTAGAATTAACAACTGAAGATTTTTAGAGTATTAAAACAAAGAACCTATATGACCAATGGCTTACTAATGTCAAAAGTTGTTAACTATATACAGTGTACTAAAACACAACCATGTTGCATTAGGTATTAGAAAAACATATCCTTTACTCCATTAAAAATACCATGTTACACTTAGATTACTTTTGGATATTTTCACCACGGTGTGGATACTCCATTTTATACCAGGTGAAAACCTGGTCTCAGGATATTGTTGCTAGTGTGGCAAGTACTGATTGCTGTCTGGATTTTGGATAGCCTCTTCCACCAAGTAAGAATCTCCCACCCATTTGGTATCAAATCCATCTAAAATCTTTGAAAAATAGATTTTGGTACTAGGATGAAAAAACACCAGTCAGCTTGGTCTTGAAACAGATTCACTAATGTTCTGTCAGAAAAGTTAAGACCCAGGCTAGTGAGATTACATGCAACAAGGAGCTACTGCAGCTAGACTGAGTTTAGAATTCATGTTGTTTCTCTGACAGAATCCCCAGCTGTGCTTCATAATATAACTATACTGGCACTGACGTTGCTACCTTAGGGGTCACTGCAAATGCATCGTGGGCTTGAAATGCCCTATTTAGAACAGGGCAGACCTGCCATTAAAAAATGTGGTTTAGGACAGGAGGAAGAAGGCTGTAAAACCAAAAAACATGAAGTGTACATATAAACATTAAGAATTTGTTTATATATAAGCACACTATTTGAGATTAAATGGAGCCATTAAAAGTAGGAGAGATAAAAATCATAGAACAACTAAGCTTTAATTCACATACAGAATGTGAGTTATAGTCATCTCTTCAATGCCTAATGTTGTATCATTGAAGATTGATATTATGCAGATTTCAAATAATCCTCACAAGAAACAAGGTTGCAGTGAAAAGCATATTTGAGGAATTATTGAAAAAAAATGTATCTAAGCAAGACGAAGCTGAGTACACTGGGTACATCTATAGCACTCCACACATTTCAGCATAATCAAGATTTTCCTTCGAAAGAAAATTCAATGACTTCATAATAACTGATTGGTGAACAAAATTTTTTGCCTGGTTATCAAATAGATTTACAAACAGGCTGTTAGAAATACTGACTCAACTACTGTATCTAATGTAATCTAATATAATTACAGAATATTGAAACTTTATAAAAACAGCAAAACCCATGTTTTTTAGTACCAACGTTTTCAAAAACTGCCTGATAACTTAAAAATTTGACTTCAAATATTTTTGATCATACTTTACTGTAAATACCCCTAAAACCAGATTTTCTATATATAAGGTTCTTATGCCTCATGATAAGAATCTATCCCATATTAGAATACCTCCGTATTGAATCCAAATTGTTCATAAAAATACATCATTTATACAAATAAGCATTGCTTTCAGAAACATTTGCTTTAACTTTTAATTATTATTTATACTAAAAGAATATTTAAATACCTTGATAATGTCGAATCATGTGAAATATCACTAAGAGTATATGTTCCAAAAAGCTCCCAGACTGAGTATAGCCTTGTGTATGCATGATTTTTTTAGCTACGACCATGCTCATTTAGAAACCTGGAAAGAAGGAATATAAATAAAATCATGTTTATCTTACTTATAATAGTATTGTGTATTCTCATAAATTCCCAAGAAGAAACCGTGTTTGTACCAGTACCATGCATCTTGTACCCTGAATCCCTCTTACGGGAAGCCACATCCTAATGCATTAATGTAATGATACAGAAATACTTGCAGTTACATATGCAGACCTCTCAAAATAAAAAATAATAAGTAAAATACAATTTGGCTTTTCGAGAAAGGACAAACAGCATCAGAAAAATCAGTTTCCACCTATGAGGGGAATAAAGTTGTAACAAATCATAATTCAGTCTTAGGTGGGAGAAGCAGTAAACCTCTGGAGACAGAATGAAGTCTTTGCAGAGAGATGAGGTGGATTAATAGTTGAGCACTAGCATGCAACTGAAAAGAGCTGCAAACTGATCTACCATCCTCATTCCAAGTGAGGTCTGTTTTATCAAATGCACAGTGACATCAGTGAGTATGCAGTTCCTGCCCACGCTCACATTACTTCCAAGAAAGGTTAAGGATAAGCATGGGGTACTTTTGCAAGCCCTGTTCGGACATACAATTGCTGCTTTTCCTCATCCTTGTGCATGTACTCCTGCAAGCCATGCTCCAGGGGAAAAAATGCCTATCGTTACAGCAGGCTGCTCCCCAAGATATGCGTTTTTCCATAAGGCACTTTCCACATTGCATGAACTGGATAATTGCTGTCCCATGACAGAGGAGGAAACATTTGACTTTCAGGAGAGATGGTGGCCAAAAGGAGCCTGTTGCTGGTAGAACAATTTAGCTGGACTCCCTGAGGTGCAATCATAACAGAGTACGCTCTGTAAACAACAATAGGGCTGCAGCTTCTCTGGACCTCTGTTCCAGTGTTGGACCTACCTCATGATAAAAATATCTTCTGTTATATTGAGTCAGGGTTTCTCATGTTCCAACTTGTGCCCATTTTCTGTTGTCCTTCCATAGTGTGCTTCTAGGACACTGGATCTGTCTTCACTACATTCTCCTGTTAGGTAGCTGTAGACAGCAATTATATCTCCCCTTCATTTTCTCTCTTGAGGGCTGAACATCTCTCTCTGCTTCTCCTCATACATCCTCACTCTCAAACAAACCTGATGCCCCTTTGCTGGACTTGTTTCAGTACATCAGTGTCTTTCTTGTACTGAGGAGCACTTAACTGGACACAGTACTAAAGGCACAGTCTCATAAATGTTGAACAGAGGGAAGATCTTCAGACAGCCCGTTGTTACTGAGCAGATTGCTTCTAGGTTTATGAAGAATATCCCTTGAAATTGCGTCTACATGCAACTGAAAGCAGACAAATAATCTTTCCTTTGTTTTTACTACTCCTATGATAGCAAGCCACACAGCTTACAGAAGCAGGATTTAACTATAATACAATGCAGACTGGAAAAAAGCTTGGATAAAAAAAAGATGACTAGGGACAAGATGTTAAAAAATAGAACTTGAATAAGCACCAGAGGTAAGTGGATTTTGTAACCAGTAGACTTGACCGTAGCTCCTGAATATTATTCTTGTTTCTGCTTGTAGCTCAATTCTGAATTTATTCTACTGTTTGCAAGTAGCTCTGAAATTCAATGCCAAACTATAAGCTTCTAGCTTATGGACAGCTCTTGATATATCAATTTGCTATGACCTAATGCTTTGTTTACTGTAGTGACAGACATGTGCACTGTGCAGTTATACAATCCACTCTTGTGCATGAAAGCAATATTTATGTTGTTTCAGATTTCAGAGTTCTTGTTTTGGTCAGGCCCTATTCTCTTGACACTCAGCCCTTAGATATTTGTAAGCATTGATAAGATCTCCTCTCAGTCTTCTCTTCTCTAGGCCAAACAGACCCAGGTCTGTCAGCCTTTCCTTGTAAGAGAGATGATCCAGTCCTCATCTTTGTGGCCCTCCATGGACTCTTTCCAGTAGTTCCTTGTCTTTCTGGAGCTGGGGAGCCAAGAACTGGACACGGTACTCCAGATGTGGCCTGCATACTTCGACAACATTCTTATATTCCTCCCAAGTGGCCAGTCCCTTTTTCCACATTCTGTAAGCTTCCTTCTTTTGAGTTTTTCCAGAAGCTCATCCACACAAGTCTTCTACCTCCTTTGCTTAATTTCTTGCTCCTAGGGATGTGCAGATCTTGAGATTGGAGGAAGTAGTGTTTGAATATTAACTAGCAAACCTTGACCCCACTACCTTCTAGAGACCTATGCTACAGGTTTCCTCCAAACAGGTCTTTGAAGAGGCTAAAGTTAGGTCTCCTGAAGTCCAAGCCTGTAATCTTGCTTATTACCCTGCTTCTTCCATGCAGCATCCTGAACTTCACCACCTCGTGGTCACTGCAGCCAAGACCTGTCACATCCCCAACCAGTCCTTCTTTGTTTCTAGTACATGATTTGGCAGCATACCTCTCCTCATTGGCTCCACTACACCTTTCTCAAAAAAGTTATCATCAGTGCCCTGCAGGAACCTCCTAGACTGCCTGTGCCTGGCTATATTATGTTTTCAGCAAATATCAGGGTGGTTGAAGTCCCCATGAGAATCAGAGCCTGTGAGAGCGAGGCTACTTCCAGCTGTCTGTAGAAGGCCTCATCGACTCCCTCTTCCTGGTCAAGTGGCCTGTAGTAAACAACCACACCTATATCACCCATGTTGGCCCACCCCTTAATTCTGACCCATAAGCTTTTGACTTGTTTTTCATCCATCCTAGGCAGAGCATGATATATTCCAGTTGCTCTCTCACATAAAGAAGAATTCCATTACCTCGCCTTGCTGGCCTGTCTTTTCTAAAAAGCGTGTAGCCATCCATGACAGCATTCCAGTCCAGTATTTGGCTGGTGTATTGGTTAGTTTGCTTTGCATAAGAGTTCTGTTTCATTCATTTTCATTACCTTGTTTCATTCCCTTGGATATATTTGGGATATAATTTAAATCTTGCCTTTTTTCAACATGAAACAGGTCAAGAAAGAAGAAGAAAGGACTTTGTTTTGAGGTGGGCTATTTTTGAAATAGATTAAACAGAATGCTATTCGTGTATGGAATGGAAAAACAGAATGGTACAATTTAGTAGACCTGATTCCATCAGCAGACTATCAATCAACCCCAATTCACTACACATAACTGTTCATTTTGTGTCTTTGCAAAAGTACTTGAATGACTAATGCAAATTCTCATTTCTGTGATCAATTAATTGAAATATTCTGGATGCAAAGTAAAGGCATTTAAACCATTAGACCTTCAGTGACATACACTCTCAGCTTTTCAGATCCTGGATGTTAGATTCCAGTCTCGAGAAGATGAACCAATTCTGTTCTCATTTAAGCTGAAGGACCTGGCTTTTGCTGCATATGCTTTCTTTCTTCAAAAAAGATTTATGACAAAAGATGTAGAAATTCTAATGATGTTCTCTGAAAATGTAGATTCCCTGATGGCAAAGTCTGCAGTGTAAAACCTCGTTCTTGCAGCGGTATCTTATCACACAAATCCCTAAAATTTGCTGCAGATCTCCACTGAGGTCTCTATTAAAGCACATATGATTGTGGCCTAATCAGAAAGAGGAATCTTCTAGTGTACTGACTGCTGCTCTGGCTAAACCATAAAAATCTATGTTTTGTCTACAGATTAAAATCAAAAGCATGTTAAGACTGGAACACCTGATCCACATAGTGTTAAAAACACACATAAACTTCATAGATTGTTAGGTTATGTACAAGGGCAGAGGAGTAATAACTTATCTCTTTTTCTCTTTTAAACAGGTGAGCCAAATCAAAGGAAATAATCACCAAGATGTTCTTTGTTATTACTTCCAAATATAGCCATTTAGGGATTGGGAGGGAAGGAAATAGAGATTAGATTCCATTCTTTGTATGGCATAGCACCCTGGGCAAAAGCTACCACAAGGAAACCCAGTGTGGAGTCACTCATAAAGCTTTGGTCTCTGCACTGCTGTGAAACTTGCTCTGAACTGATCAGTAAGCTGGACATGTTCACCTTGGCGTACCTCTCCTGCTTTACCAGCTCCTAAAAGGGGAAAAAATGCATGAATTCTAACCTCAACATCTCCATCTGCTGCTATTTCTCTCCCGAGAAAGCAAGTAGGGAATAGTGAGTGTTAGCAGAACCTGTTGATGTGTTTGATGCTATATAGCACGTACAACTGAAAACCCTCCACTTGTATTTGGGGGAAAGCTACTAGCAATCAAGGCCCAGAAGTTCTAATCTAAGATATATTAAAAACAATTACTGGAATTGTTACCTTCACAAACTGAAAAGATGTGATCCTTATTTCATCTACTCTTTTGTAGTTAAGGATTTCTTAGCTCCTGGGTTTTTTTTGTGGAAGCAGAAAGCCGCCTTCCCTTAAAATAATGAACAAGTGCTTGCAAGAAGTTGACTGACTGACATAAGTAATTCTCATTCTCCCTCATGGCTAGTGTTTTACACTTACTTTGGTCTTGTAAGCCAGAAAGTACAGGGCGGGGGGGAAATCCTTAGAAATCTCCTACATGCCATCTCAATTTTATTTTGCTTGTAAATATCTGGGAGACAGGAAGTTTCACCTTTAACAGCACTTGCATAATTAAAACATAATTTTGAACTAATGGCTGAAGAGTTGGTGCTCATGATTATTTTGGGGTCAGCCTTGGGAAGGAAAAAATTTAATTATTCCGAGAGACTATATCTCAGAAGTCAATCCTTTGTTATTGAATTTCAGCCAGTCATTAAATGTTTTGGACTACAACCTTCAAAATGTTGTATACTGACTTATTATGGACAGTCACGTATCAAATAATAAGAATAACTGATATTCTGTCCTTAAGGTTACCAAAGGTCACCTAAAATTTATGAATGTTTTTCATCAGCATTTCAATCTGTCATTTCCCAGAGGTCCCTATACGGAGTATTTTATCTAGCACTGCTGTCAAAGTGATGAATAAGTCTCTACTGTTCATAAGGCAGGTGACATCATGCCGTTTTGGACACTGAGCAGAGGGTTGAAGCAGAGGCAGTCTCAGTTTTAACTACCTAGTTCCTTTTACATCATCTCTGTGTTGTGAATCACTGTAGGTTTAGTTTCAGATCTTTGTTCAGAATCAGTAGTTCAAAATGAAATTTCACTTTGAGATCTAAATACTGAAGAAATCCAAAATAAAGCTAACTGAAAAACAAAATTAGTTACACGGGTTATTCCTTTTGTGTTTAAATATTTATGATCCAGCAATTGTTCACTTACACCTGGTTTTCTTGAAAAACTTGGCTTTACTCCAGTCTCTGTTGAGAGATCACTGAATGTGTTGTGGTATTGAAATATATTTCCCTGTTTTAAGTCTTGTTTGTTCTGATTAGTTACCAAGAACTTACTTGTTGAGAAAAGTACTCTGTTTCCCTTATGTCCTAATTCATATGATCTGAAGGATCATTTCTGCGTGAGAGAAGCTGTCTCCATTTTTTTCTGATGTACATCACATTTCTGTCAAACTCAGACACCTTAGAAGCATTCTAGTGTCTTTCTGACTCAGTAAGATTGTATCCTAGTGAATTTATTGTCTTATCTAATTTCTTTATGGAGTCTAATATTTACTTAACATGAGAATCTCTCAGTTTTTCAAGGAAATATGGCTGGATGTTTATATGCATTGATTCTCTTTTACCATGAACCCTCACCCCATAACACATCACACTGCACTAGATGAAATTGCTGTAATGCATTCTCTCTTTCACACCCCTACTTAATGGGACATTATCCTGAAATTTATAATCAATCATGTTATTTGCTTTACATCAGGAATGGGCTGCTTATTCCCTTGTATCACCAAACAGAAGCGCACAGGACTTCTAAAACAGACAGTACAGCCATGCACTGCTGGCATTCCCCAAGGAGGAAGAATACCACATCTAACCCAAAATGGCTCAAGACATATTTTGCATTTGGAAAATATTTATCAAGAAACTACAAACAGTTCAACCTCCAATAGCTACTTTGCTGTAACTCTTAGGGTCCTACAAGTCTCCCAAGTCCACACAGGCTCTTCTCTAATTCTACTACTTCCAACTCTCCAGATGAAGCAATTTACTTTATGGAAATAATTTCTTTGACCAAGTTCTGCCATCCTTAACAGGAACTGTGTGCTATGAACTGATTGATCAGAAAACTCCTCCACAGGGTCCAAGTTTCTGTTCTAAAAAACATTTCAAAAACTGGTGGTTGCTAGGCATGTTTCTGTCAGAAAGTTGAACAGCTGTTTAACAGGGTATCAAGGGTAACACACATTTTACCATTTCCTCTTTCAAGATGTGTATTCATATTTTTGAATTTTTAACACACATGAAGAGGTATCTGATTGATCTTTCATAGACAAATATAATATAACATGAAGGAATGAAAAGCTTTTCTATTTTTCCTTGTTACCTCAGCAACTTTATACAAAAATAATTAAAAATTTAACAGAGATAGTTTAAGAGTGAATATTTTTCTGGAACTAAATTTACAGTGCTAACTTTCTGAAATACAAAGAAAATTAATGTAAGCTTATGAAGAAGATTAGATGTGGAACATTATGTATTTTGCCTCATGGCTACTGTCTGTAGGGCTGCTAGTAATACTTCACTGACGAAAATATCATATATATATTGAAAATTGTCTTTGGATAGACAGCTACAAGACAACAGTATACCAGGAACTGTGAAACAAATGTTATGGGTTTTGTAAAAGTATAACAGGGATTGATTTGGGATTGATGAGTGCTGGCAAGCTCATTTGCACACATAAATGTGTGAGCAGGCTTATAATATGTATACCAAACCAGAATTATTCTGGGTATAAGTATTTGATAGAGCAGTAAAGTGCCAATGAAACTGATGCCCAAAATTAGGCAATATGATTCTTTTTTTTGAAAGTGGCTGAAAAAAAATTCTGGTTTGCTGAATAGTTTATCTCAAATCTGTTAGAAAGTGTTTGGCAATAGATACCTGCATAATGAATATGTGTACTAAAATATGGTATTCTCCTGTCAATATAGTTTAGTATTTTTTAAAATACAGTAATTTGTTTGTGGTTTATAAGACCTTCAAACTTATTTACAATGCTGCATACTCTCACAACCAAAGTAACCACAAATTCTGCCTCCAAAACCATACAATTCAGATGGCATTTCTGCTCAACAGATTCATTATTTATCATAATTCACTCAGACTTCTCTTCATATATGAAAAATGGCAAAAAGTAAGGAAATATAGTTTATATCCACCAAACAACATTTTCAGATATCAGAGTTTAAACAGCAATAACTATTGTTGACTTCAGGTCAAGTTGCAAGGGTGAGAGGACAGATTATGCATTAGTTTAACAAACAGCAAATCAGATTAATTACAATGTCCTCATTGGCACGAGAAAGACTAAAACAGTCTTATATCTAATACACAAATTTAAACAGGATGATAAGTATACTATATTTTATTAAAAAATGGGAGCTAATATATCAGAAAAAAAAGCGCTCCTCACTTTCCTGGGTTTTTTTTTTCTGCAAGGATTTACTTAGATATAAATCTACAGTTGCATCATAAAACTTTCCTAGCAACTTCTATGTGTGGTGTTTCATCTTCATCTGTTTTTTAGTTGGTATATCTGTCTTCATCTTTGGAGAAGTAAAGCTTTTCATAGGTGAGAGAAGCTTCAGCCCTGTGGCAGACAATGAAAACAAAAAAAAGAACTCCATGTATTTCAGCTGTGACACAAATCATTCCTTTTCAGAATAGCTGACTGTCAGGGTTATGGTAATATCTATCAATTCAATCTCTTCTGAAAGGAACTCATGGAGAATGATTTAAATCCTGATTTTAAATCATATGTTGTCCCATAAATGCTGTAGTTGCGTGGTGGGGAACCTGCAAGTCTACAGGGCTTCTCTGCAGAATACTGTATCCTGTCAGTTCTTGAATTTGATTGATGATGAGCATAGTCAGCTCTCAAGTACTCATATAAAATCCCACTGACTTATAAATTTGGCACAGAATGTCCTGAAATTTTTGAAAATACTTCTAAAATTAGTCTCCTGTTACTTTTACGTCAGTGAATGTACATTGTGCGCAAAAGTTTGTACTTTAAGTGGACTCTGCAGACAACACAGCAAATGGAAGTTCCGAATTTCCAAATGTTTCGTAAATTAGTTGCTGATTCTTTTTCGTTGCGTTCTGCTCCACAATTTTGGTGTTTATGTAGTTTGTAAGAAAGCCATGTACTGATGTTAAATTAGAAATCAATACCTTCCTGTAATCCGTAAACCTGAATTACTATATATCAATATTCAGTTTGTTTCAAGCAATACAGATAAATCTTATCCTAATAACCAAAAATTTTCCTTTTCTTCCACACCCCACCTCCTTTATAATAGATAATGAAATTGCAAATTTGAATCTATGGAAACTCAGGGCAGAAGAGCAGAAGGTAAACGGGAGTAACCAGCAACTTGTTCAGTAGCAAAAATTTTTTCATTCGTTTTATGATGATCAAAGTTTGCTAAAACGTATTGATGGTGCAGAAAGCATTATTATAGACACTGTTTATGTTTTGAAAAAAATCTCTTAATCAACACAATCTCAATGTATAAAACTAATCAATCCAATAATGCTAAATAAAACTTGCATAATGGTTCTGTAGAGCATCTTACAAATACTGTCATCTTGAGTGGATATCTGGGGAGATTTTTTCAAGTATAAATACACTTTCTCTCTTCTCTGGTTTTCCTACCTCATGATGGGGGTTTTTATGTTTTGTCTTTTATTACTCTCATCTACGTTTCTGATGACAGTGTGAAATCTGAGGCCTATTTAAGTTGTTTCAGTTTAAATGCATAAAAGTAAATAATATCATGTTATGTAATTATTGTCAGTCCAAATAGCTGTGTCTTTGTGATTTGCTTGATTCGGCGCGACCGGCGGCAGGAACGATGAGTACTGCAGCCGGGTGCTCAATCTGGGCGGGTGGAGAGTTCCTGGTGAAAGGCAAAAGCTCAGGAGAGGACCCCGGCAGGGCGACTCTCTCTGAACCCCAGAAGCGGCAACTGTCACGTGGGCCGACCGCGTGGTAGGGGGGCGGACCCGGAAGAAGCCGTGGGGCATTTAAACATCTCCCTGGGAGCGCCGGCGACTGGAGCGCGGTGAACAGAAGGGGGCAAACAGGGTCACAGTATACAGGGTCGCGGAATAGGCAGTTCGCGCAGGCAGGGCAAGCAGGCACTCTCTGACAGGTGGTTGACTTCCCACTCCCCTACAGCAATGGTAATCAGGCGTGGTAAAACCTCTGCCACCAGGAGTGTAGGCATCCAAACGGAACCACTATTACGGGACGCAGCTGCCCAGACTCGAGACTGCAGGGAGTGTCTCAGCCTACTTGTGGTTCCTGAGGACCATACCAAAAATGCTTGTCTGAGGTGCGAACAGATTCAAGATCTGCTCCTTATGGTTGCAGATCTTAAGGATCAGGTGGAGAGGTTGAGGAGGATTCGTGAAAGTGAAAGGGAGATAGACTGGTGGAGTAGAACCCTCTCTCCTCCCAGTAATCCTCCCCAGGAGGCTGAGGAATGCCATATTCCTCATCAACAGGATAAGGGGAGTGACCTAGTTGGTGAGGAGGACTGGGAGCAGGTCTGCTCTCGTGGGGGTTATAGACCTCCCTTTCAAATGCCACCTTTCCAGCTGCCCCTCCAAAACAGGTTTGGGGTGTTGGAATTTGATGTTCAGGTGGAGGATAGTATGACAGAGAACTCACCCGAGGAGGCTGTTAACCTCACATTGCCCATCAGACAGGTCAGGACTTCAAGTAAGAAAAAGAAAAGGAGGGTCATTGTAGTAGGAGACTCCCTTCTGAAAGGGACGGAGGGCCCTATTTGTAGGATGGACCCAACTCATAGGGAAGTCTGCTGCCTTCCCCAAGCCCGGGTACACGACATCGCCAAGAGACTCCCAGACCTAATTAAACCCTCAGATTATTACCCGCTTGTGGTGGTAGAAGCTGGTGGTGATGAGCTAGCGAAAAGAGGGTCAAGGGTAGTTAAAAAGGAATTCCAGGAGCTAGGATGGTCAATAGACAGGGCAGGAGCACAGGTGGTGTTCTGCTCGGTTCCTCCGGTGGCAGGGATGGATACAGATAGGAACAAGAGAATATATGCACTTAATAAATGGCTTCGGGGCTGGTGCCAGCAGAGGAATTTTGGGTTCTATGATCATGGGGAAACTTTTACGGCACCCGGCCTGCTTGACTCAGATGGGTCTCATCTAACTCCAAAGGGTAAGAGGATTCTAGCTCAGGAGCTGGCAGGACTTGTTGAGAGGGCTTTAAACTAGGCATGAGGGGGGAGGGAGGAGTTACTAGGCTCACCAAAGATGTTCCTGTGGAGGATGAGCCATCTCAAAGGGTGTTGTCAGTAACCCAACTGAAGTGCATGTACACAAACGCACGCAGTATGGGAAACAAACAGGAGGAGCTGGAAGTCCTGGTCCAGCGGGAGAGCTATGATATAGTTGCTATCACGGAAACGTGGTGGAACGACTGTCATAACTGGAGTGCAGCCATGGAAGGCTACAGGCTCTTCAGGAGAGACAGGCGTGAGAGGAGGGGTGGAGGGGTGGCCCTCTACACTAGGGAAACCCTGGATGCTGTTGAAGTCGAGATCGGTGATGACCAGGTTGAGCGCCTATGGGTAAGGGTCAGAGGGGCAGTCAGGTCTGACCTCCTGGTTGGAGTATGTTACAGACCGCCCGACCAGGAGGAGGATTTGGATCTTCTGTTGTTTAAGCAGCTGGAGGCTGCCTCTAGATCGGCTGCCCTTGTTCTTTTAGGAGACTTTAACCTTCCGGATATCTGCTGGGAACTTAACACTGCTGAGAGGAGGCAGTCCAGGAGGTTCTTAGTGTGTATTGAGGACTGTTTTCTGTCACAGCTGGTGAGTGAGCCCACCAGGGGTGAGGCTCTTCTTGACCTGCTGTTTACAAACAAAGAAGGGCTGGTGGGTGATGTTGTGGTTGGAGGCTGTCTGGGGTGTAGTGTTCATGAGATAATTGAGTTCTCTCTAAACAATGTAACAAGAAAAGCCAGGAACAGAACATCGATGCTGGACTTTCGGCGGGCAGATTTTGGATTATTTAAGGAACTGGTCAGGAAAGTACCCTGGGAAATAGCTCTTAGTGGCAAGGGGGTCCAGGAAGGCTGGATACACTTCAAGAATGAAATCTTGAAGGCGCAGGAGCGGGCTGTCCCCATGTGTTGTAAGAAGAGTCGTAGGGGCAGACGGCCGGCCTGGATGAGTAGGGAGCTTCTGAAGGAACTAAGTAAGAAAAAGAGGATGTATCGACGTTGGAAAGAAGGGGACGTAAGCCACGTCATGTTCAAAGATGTTGTTAAGTCGTGTAGGAGGAAAATCAGGGAAGCAAAAGCCCAGCTGGAGCTCAAATTGGCCACTTCTGTTAAGGATAATAAGAAGAGTTTTTATAAATATATCAATGGTAGAAAGAAGGGCGGCAGCGACCTCCACTCCTTGTTGGATGTGGAGGGAAATATAGTAACCAAAGATGCAGAGGAGGCTGAGGTACTTAATGCCTTCTTTGCCTCAGTTTTCAACAGCAAGGATGTCAGCTTGCTTGACAGTTGGCCCTCTGAAGTGGTTGATGAGGGCAGGGTGAAATATGGCCCTCCTGCAATCCATGAGGAGGAAGTTAGAGACCTGCTGAGCCACTTGGACTCTCATAAGTCTATGGGGCCGGATGGGATCCATCCTAGGGTGTTGAGAGAGCTGGCGGATGAGCTTGCTAAGCTGCTCTCCATCATCTTTCAGCAGTCCTGGCTCACTGGAGAGGTCCCGGAAGACTGGAAGTTCGCCAATGTGACACCCATCCACAAGAAGGGCTGTAAAGATGATCCAGGTAATTACAGACCTGTCAGCCTGACCTCGGTCCCAGGTAAAATCATGGAGCAGATAATCCTGGGTGAAATCATGTGGCACCTGCAGAACGGTCAAGAGATCAGGCCCAGCAAGCATGGGTTTAGGAGGGGTAGGTCCTGCCTGACCAACCTGATCTCCTTTTATGACCATGTCACTCGCCTGGTGGATGAGAGGAAGGCTGTGGATGCGGTATACCTGGACTTTAGCAAGGCCTTTGACACTGTCTCCCACAGTAGACTCCTAGGGAAGCTGGCAGCCCGTGGCTTAGATGGGAGCACTCTGTGCTGGGTTAGGAATTGGCTGGATGGCCGAGCCCAAAGAGTGGTGGTGAATGGTGTCTCATCCAGTTGGCGGCCGGTCACCAGTGGTGTCCCCCAGGGATCGGTGTTGGGTCCGGTCCTGTTTAATATCTTTATTGATGATCTGGATGAGGGGATTGAGTCCATCATCAGCAAGTTTGCAGATGATACCAAGCCGGGAGGAAGGGTTGATCTGTTAGAGGGTAGGATGGCCCTACAGAGGGGCCTGGACAGATTGGAGAGATGGGCTGATTCTAATGGGATGATGTTTAATAAGTCCAAATGTCGGGTGCTTCACTTTGGACACAACAATCCCATGCAGAGCTACAGACTGGGGACAGAGTGGCTGGAGAGTAGTCAGGCAGAAAAGGACCTGGGAGTGCTGGTTGACAGGAAGCTCAACATAAGCCAGCAGTGTGCCCAGGTGGCCAAGAAGGCCAATGGCATTCTGGCCTGCATCAGGAATAGTGTAGTGAGCAGGACCAGAGAAGTTATTGTCCCCCTGTACACGGCACTGGTCAGGCCTCATCTTGAATACTGTGTACAGTTCTGGGCCCCCCAGTTTGGGAAAGATGTTAGGATGGAATGTGTTCAGAGGGGGGCAACGAAGATGGTGAAGGGGCTGGAGCATAAGCCCTGTGAGGAGTGACTGCGGGAGTTGGGGCTGTTTAGTCTAAAGAAGAAGAGGCTCAGGGGAGACCTCATTGCTCTCTACAACCACCTAAAAGGAGGTTGTAGTCGGGCAGGGATTGGTCTCTTCTCTCAGGTGACCAGTGACAGAACTAGAGGGCATGGACTCAAGCTACGTCAGGGAAAGTTTAGGCTTGATGTGAGGAAGAAGTTCTTCACTGAAAGGGTGATTGGCCATTGGAATGTGCTGCCCAGGGAGGGGGTGGAGTCGCCGACCCTGGAGGTGTTTAAAGGGGAGATTGGATGAGGCACTGCGTGCCATGGTTTAGATGATGGTTGGTGTTGGTGTTGGTGTTGGGTTATAGGTTGGACTTGATGATCTCAGAGGTCCTTTCCAACTTGGTGATACTGTGATACTGTCACTTTTTAGTGACTACCAGACATTCAAGTACCAGTGCTCTGGCTGAGATCCATTATTAGCAAATCAAAGCAGATGTGGATTCGTCTGTCTAGTTGTTCTTCTCAGTCCTTTGAGTGCCCTGTGCTGCTGCTACCTTACCTTTTGACTCCTGCCAAGCCATTATTCTTGCCTAGTAGCAGGCATTGGTTTGGCTCATTATTGAAATTTTTTAGCAAGTACATTCCTAATATTAGGGACAGAAAATGGTGTCCACCATAGTTTTAAATAGCCTTCAAGAAAGCTGAGTGGCAAAGTCATGATTCAAAACAACTTGTCGGAGTCATATTCTGGAGGGCTCACCCTGGTTCTTGTTCCCTGGATTTCTCCCTGTGCCAAAAAGCCGCCTTCTTCTAGGTGCTGTCTCATCCTCAAGTAAGGAACCAGTGCAGATTTGCCCTCAGCAAATACTGCTATTTCCCACTAGAATATAGCTGTTGGCAGTTAGATTTATTTGACTATAACAGGCAATCTTCTTGCAAAACTATTTTAATCTTGTTCAATAGGAATCTTCAACAGGAGATACCATGATTAAGAGTTCTTGAACTGAGATATATGAGATGTGATTCAATAACTACTTCACCAGAGACAAGAAAATGACCCAGAGACTTTGGGCCACAGCCCTCCATCTATTGAATGAGGATGAAATAGTCTTTTTCTTTTAACTTTTTGACATCTGTTTATATTATAAACCCCTTGGGATGCACGTGGTGCTTTGCAAATCATAGGTCTTCATCTGCATTGGAAAATTTTCAGGACTGAATTCATTACAAGGGTCAGGAAGAACAAGGACAGATATTAAGCAGATTAAACATCGCAGAAGCATCAATCACTGAAAGGGTGGAAGATTTCTAATAGCCAATTTTCATTAAAGACACAAGGGGAAGAAAAGCATGTTTCTGTGCAATCATACCTACTCATTAACTCAGTAATAATCATATCTTTGGCTAGTGAACTGCTTGCATTTCAGACCTGAATTTTATTTAGGTAAGGCTATAGTCATTCTTCTCTCCCTAGCTTATTTTTTAAGTTCACCGTATTGATAAACTAAAATAGGCTAATTTTTGCATCCTTCTGTGCCTAAGGTCATCAAATTTGTGTCATTATTTTCTACTGTAAATGCTGACATCAGGAGTGTGCAGACCACCAGCATGTTTATTTTTTAAATTGTCTGGAATACACAGTTTTGCAATGAAAGATGAAAATGTAACAAGAACCCAATCTTGATATTTTTGAAAGATATATAAATACACCAACCCAATTCAGAGCGTGATTTACTTTAATAGAAGATGAAAATGAGCAACAAAACACTAGGCTTGTTTTTCTTTAATTTTTTTTCCGGTTCTGTTGTCCACAGCTACCCTCAAAAAAATAGCGTCTAAAAATTTACGTGCCATGTTCTAGAATATGGAGTAATGTTCTTTGTAGAGTGAGACATAGTGAAAGAGTCTGTAATATAATTAACAGAAGTGGCACTTATTTTTTTAAAAGGCTAAATAAATTCATTTCAGTATGCATTTTGGGAAAGGGGAAAGAAGGTGCTAAATACAAAAAGGAAAAAATAATCCTGTAGGAAGAAAGGTGATGAAAACAGGTAGGATCGAAAAAGCTGGAGTCATAAAGTGAGTAAATTAACAATTTCACAGAATGACAATTTTTAATTTGATTTATTGTTGTTTTGGCTAGTTTCACACATCTTGGGCATTATATCCTGTCTTATAAACACAAGTAGCCATTGCATTTAAAAGCTTTCAAACTCAAAATTGCTGTGAACAGTAAAAAAAAAAAGTGACGTTAAAAACAACATCTTGACCAGAAATTTGCTTTCCAAAATTTGTATTAGCAGAGTTATAAACATAAAGACCATTAAATATTATTGAATTCTGCCAGCAAGGAAAAAAACACCTCTTCAGTGTTTTAGCAGACCTTTTATGAAAATCATTACAAATATTTAGGTCTTTTAGCCATTAAATGTGCCATTTGACAACATAATTTTTTTGCTTCTGAGTCCTGCAAAAATATCTTTCCAAAAGCACAATAAAATTGAGGGGTAAATATTTTTTTATTAGAAATTTGGATATAGTAAAATTAACTGCTGTAGCTACATTGGCAACTACCCAGTGTATCCAGCAGATTAAGCCAAGAACACAGGAGAAGTCTGTCTTGCTGCTAAATCTTGATTTTTTTTGAGGAGCATGCTATGTCCTTCAAATCAACTACTTTGGTCTCAGCAAATCTTTAATTATCATGAGAGGCTAAAGGAAAAAAAAAAACAACAGACAAAAACCAGCCAGTCACAAAATATTCATACAGAAATGTTCTTCTCTATATTTGTTCTTTGGTGTTTGGCTTCCTCAGCAGATTCTCCAAATAAAAATTATATATTGCCATGTAATGTGTAACTACTCTGTGTATATAAAGCTATAAACAAATCTAGAAAAGCAATATTATACCAAATGCACCTTCCATACTCTCCAGTGCATGGAAGTCTGTAACCACTTTGTGTGAGGTCAGTCCCAATGTAGTACTTAAGTACTGAACCCTGGAGTGAGCAGGAGTGCTCCTGCACACGGCGTAACACATCCCTCAGTGGTTTATTGAAGTTGATGTTTTAACTGGATTTTCATAGCACTGAGTCAGATTTACAGAATGAGTCCCTTGCTTTTAACAGGCATGTGATTACGATAAATGCATATCACACAGAAGAAGTAGCTGAGCAACTGTAACTAGTAAGGTGTAAGAAAACCATTTTCAATTCATGACATTTGTAACTGAATTGAACTATTTCGATATTCTGATAGATGAATATTATAGAAATAATTACAATGAAATTCAAAATAGGCAGGTAGAATCATTCAATATTGTACTTGTCTATGGCAAGAAATACAAAGTACACAGAACGGGCCAGACTCAACAGAAATAACAAGAACTTAAATGATATTATTTTGGGACTTTATTCTTTCAGTTGTTTAACAGGATACAATGTAATAGCAATAGGATATCCTCCAGATGTTCTGGAAAATAGGAATGGAGGCGTTTATTGTATGATGTGAGTATAATAGTGAATGTGTCTTTCATACTGCCATTTGTTTCCTCTTCACAAAACACTAAAACATACTTCTGGATAGACTAACAAATAACTTGCTTTCTGTTTTCAACTACTAGGAACGTAATGGCTACTGTGTATTCTTCATACAGATTTTACGCTCTAACAAAGCGTGTATTATCTTTGTTTATAACAAATGAACACTGATAGCCACAATGAACATGCCTAATAACTTAGATGTATATTTTCAGAATAGCACCCAAGAGTGTCCTATTCACTGCCTGATCAGGGGAAGTAGAAGGATTCTCACATCTAGTTTATAATCTAGGATCCTGCTTAAAAAATCTAGTGTACTGCTTGAAAATTGATGCTTTGTTGTTTCATATGCAGTCCATTTGAAGAAGAAGCAATAGAAAAGCTTGCTTGGCAGAGATACAGCACAGCCTGACTAAATGATCTCCATTATTATTTGCTTTATTAATAAAATTACATTTTTGTAGTTACCTCAGCATTTCCCAGTGAATATCATGCAGTTACTACAATTTACCACTCTGAATAAACTGTATACTGCTTAAATAGGTTCAGCAGATAGGAAATGGAGGTGTCTGCTAGCAAATGCTGGGTTTTTCCTAGTAATCTCAGAGGTCAAAGTAAAGTGAAAAAAGAAAAAAAATAATTACATAGATCAGAAAGGGAATTAAGTTAAACACAAGGAGGAAAGAGAGAAACTATAGGAAAACTTTTGTTGGAAATGAGTATGGCTGAGTAGAAAACTCATGGGAAATTAATGAACAAGTGTTCCTGAGACAGAAACTCTCATCTTGCCCCTGGCAAGTCCATTTTTTCTTCATAAATAGCATGCAAAGGATGTGGGTCATACATAGCAGTCTAGTTAACCAGTCTCTAATTCCAGGCATCTAGAATTTGGTCACATCAGAGACTGAATTAAGACTCATTGGGAGGATTTCAGTGACTCCACAGGAGCAAGAGTACTGAGGAACAGTCAGACAATAGTTCTCCCTTGTCAAATTTATTTGGGAATAAAGAATAGACCTGCGCCTTTCTTAGACTGTTGGTGATTTGTTACTTTAAATATGTATATCCAATAGAAAGTCCAAAATTAAATCTCCAGGTGAAACAGGGAAGTGAATGGTACAGTCTTATTTACTGTTGTAAATTGGGCAGAAGGGAGGCCATGGCTTGGTATTGAAAACTATCTATTGAAAACTCAAGCTGTGCCTTTGAGTTATGAGAAGAATGAAATACCAAATGAATTAAATTTATTTTACTTGTGATGACTTGCTCTCTGCTGTGTTCTTTCAGGTAGCTCAACAAGTAATTTTAGTATAGTCTTTATGTCAGCTGTGGAACTGTAGTCAAAAAGTAACTTCATCACTGGAGTTTGAAGGCCCAAAGAGGTACAATATTTTTCTCTATCAGACCTTTTTCCTTCCAGAGACAAAGAAAGTCGTCATATTCTAAATCACTGCAGTGAAACTTTTTTTTCCGAAATAATACTTAATTAGATTTTTAGATAACAAAGCTTGGTAAATTCTCTCAGTACTGTCAGCATTCACCTACAGAAATGTTACCTGTGTCACATCACCTGTGGTCTTTATTTTGGAACAATGCTAATGCTGAAAATTGATCTTACTAGCAAGCAGCTTAAGGATACAAAAACTATATTTTTGAAGAGACAACAAACTTCCACCTGTTTTCAGGTGATCAGTGAGCTCTCCCTAAAAGCAAAACTGCAAGTGAAGTGTTTCTAGACGGCCATTGCATAGGCAATGGCAGAAGAAACCAACCTCTCCAGGCTTTCATATGAATGACCTAAGACTTCCCATTTAAAGGACTGAGTCATTGTAGTGGCTGCCAATATAATCCAGGTGCAAGGAGATAGGTAAAAAGAGTGAAGTGTTATGTGGCTTGAATAATGGAGTGCAAGTTTTATATTTCTTACAATAAGAGCATTTCACAAAATTTTTTGTAGCACCATATCTTTCCACTATTCTACACTCTGGCACAGTCTTTTTCCTGTAGAGTGGGCTATACTAAAATTGTCAGTGTTAAGTGTAACTTATTCTCTGATTGTTCCTGACATTGGTGTAAAGATCTATTCTTTTCTGGACTAGGACCACAGCATTCAATAGGCTCTTATAGCGTTCTCTTACAGCCGTCAAAAAAGCCAGTTGGTAAATAGAAAGGCTAGAGAAAAAAAAAGCCAATGAAATATCTGTTAGACTGGGTATATGCTGATGGTTTGGTGATTTTGACAGAGATTTCCAGTAAGATGATATACAGTATCTCAGATTCCAACTACCAGAAAAGAGTTATTTTTTGCCAATTTTATGTCACCAATGATGATTATATCCAGGCCTTTTTTTTTCTTGTTTTGCCTGTCCCAAACTAAAAAAAGAAAACAGAGTATTAACTGCAATGCTTTGCATATAGGATAATAGACTGAACAGACAGTCCTGGTCTCTTCAGCTTTCTTTATCTTTTACTGTTTACCTGAAGTGGTGATCAGTATTCTGAGTCAGGCCAACCATTAATTTTCTCACAGAAAATATGGATCAGGCCTTTCAACGAACAGATGAAACAAGCTGATTGTTGCCAGCCTTGATAAATTTTGCTTAATTGGACCTGGCAAACGCACAACAAACACTGTGTTGTGGACTTAATATAGCACCTACTCTTCTAAAACTTTGTAGTGCAGTTGGCATAGCAAACAAAAAGTTCTGCTCTCTCCATTTAAAGTGCTGCAATAATTTATTCTAGAGATTCACAAAGAAATTCAGTGTGTTTTTTTCTGGAGGGTAAAAATAAAAAAAAACATAACCAAACCAAAACTCACAACTCAAACTAAGTTCCTTTTTATCCTTTTCACTCTGTTAAGAAATGATGAGTCTCTGGCAACAACCTGTTCTGGAGAGATGACCCTGCATATAACGTCAATTAACCATTAGACATCAGGAGAGCTTTTTTGGGGGCCTACAATTATTCAAGAACCCTAACACTTAGATGAAAGATGTAGATGATTTTATCAGTTTTATTACAAAGTTGCAGTAGTGAAGTCTTAGCTGAGCAAGAGCAGGTTTTTATTCTACTGATCTGTACCAACTCAGTCTTATAATTAACTATTTCAAAAAGGCAAAATGACATGAATGTTAACCTATGTGAGCAATACAAGCATTTGACTTGACGCCAAACCAGGAATTACTCTCCAAATTTTTTCTGTCCTAGAGCACTGTGTTTACCCCAAGACCACCCACTCTTTGCAGTGTAATGAAGTAGAGGTCACTGACTGTATCACAGGAAGGGACCGCTGGCAGAGACCTTTCACATCATGTCAATTTTGTACAGAAATAATTATTGTTTCCTTTCTTCTATTCAAGGTGAAGGAATTGTATAAAGTAGGTATTTAAGCTGCAGTTTTAGGTGAAGAATATTTGGCAAAAAGAATTGTAAGACAAAACTTGTATTTTTTAGGGGATTTTTAAGGAAGTTAACAAGGATTCACTCAGTGTTTTTTATTTTTTAATTTTGTTTTGTGGGAGGGAGTCTGTGTTCTGTTCACCCCTTATAAAAGAACTGGGATGCTGCAGGGATTTGCTGTGACCTGACTCACCACCTCTGGGCAGAGTTTTAGGTAGAAATGGTCTCCAAAGAGTGAACTAAAGGGAATAGGTAATGGCAAACAAGATTCACAAGAAAAAGTGGTATCGGACGGCATATCCATCAAGATCAGCAGGCAAGAGCAGCAATTTCACTGGCACATCCACTTTCTACTGAATGCTGACCACTAGGGGTAGGGAGGACAGCAACATTCCCAAGCTGGGATTCCCACTACCTCCTGCCCTTGGGAAAACAAGTCCTCCTGCTCTTGAGTTGGTTTCTTCCGTTGTAGTCTGCGGTGTGATGGTCTGGCACGTTTTTGATTGTTTGGTTTTCTAAGTTGTTTGTCTTACTGACTTTCCCTTTCATCTCTGCTCCCTAGTAATGTTCTGTAACCCACTGCTTGCAAATGGAGATTCACGAGCACTTCCTACCAAGAACCCAGATCATGTTTTTCATATTCATGAAGACCTGAAATGTAGTTTTATGCTTTGTTTCCTATTGTTCTCGGTAGTTTTCTAGTGAACCTGGCCACTGTTTTTGCCTATCAGTGCCTGTCAGAAAGGTTACAGCAGTTTGCACAAATCTGGCTACCGCTTAAGTGAATGTAGATAGCTGGATTAGTGAATGTGGGATTTGCTGTACAATAAGCACCTTTGTTTAGGGTTTTTGCAAAGTCTGGAAGTGCTGGCACTACGCCTGGTTCAACGTAGCTGTTAGAGTTTTTTCATTGACTTTAATTGGAGCTGGATTAACGCCTAATCATTAAAAAAATTGTCATCCTACAGAGAGAAATGGTCACATTTGACCTCAAAATTTCAGTAAAAGGCATTGGTAGGGGAAAAGTAGAACATAAAAGACAGAAAAATAATGTTTTCCCGTCAAATAATGAATGATTGATAACTATATGTAGTACAGTGACCATATGCCTCAAATTTGTCTTTAACTCCCCAACCTTTTTTCTACGTACGATCTGTCCCAGTTCGATTTTTTGGCAGCTGCCAGAGCACAGTGGAAGAGAAAGCTGTTTGTCTGCCTTTAGCTGGTGTGGGATTTGCTGTTGGCAAGCACAGATGACAAACACTTAGGCTTTATGACCAAATGTCTTTGCCATTGTTTTTATTAGATTGTGGGATGTTTTGCCTGACATGAGGCAAGATATTTTTGACAACTCATTGCAGTGCAACAAATTAATAAATTAATAAATTAGCAGAGAATAACGTATTTTAAGTGCATGTATATGTATACTTTTATGTATAGAAGTATGATATATTAGTTTATGGGTTTTTTAGGAAGGATTTACAGTCCACAAAGCCAATGCTGTATCATTGTTACAAATTTGCAGTGACTGTCCATCTGTGTCTCTTGCTCTTTGCCTTCAATTTCTTTATATTATCTATGTACTACAGATGAGAAGTCCCATGCCTCACGCCCTTTGCAAGTCCAAATAGAGCATGTGAAGTGTAATGGAAGTGCAGCTGAAGTGAGCCAGAAAGATTAGTAATGCAGGGAACTCTAAATGATGTATTATTATCATTAATGTTGTTATAATGAATATCTATATCTTAAGTGTGGTTTTATTTTTAGGGAAGTGATTTTTGGACAATATTATTAGGAAGGTGTGGGGTTTTTCGTAACATATTATGAGTTGTTACTTTTTGTTGTATTTGAAACATCTGCTATTTGGTAGGCATAAGAGGAATAATTTCTATTAGTTTTATTATATTTATCAATATGAGATATAAGATCAATGAGATATGGTGAAAAAGATCAGGTTAATTTATTAATGTCAGTAACCTGTAGTTTTAAAGACCTGTCTGTCTTTAAAAAAATAAATAGTACCTGGTAAAACTTTCGTTGAAGAAAGAAGTTTCTTTAGCAGCTTTTGATCGTGTTTCTTCTCAAGCACTGGAGATCTTTGTTCTTGACATACAAAATGCTAATTGGTTTGTTTTCTCCTCTTTCTAATCATGAGAGTATTATTATTTGCAAATCTGGCAGGCAGCTGGAGAAACTTTAACATGGGAACAATATTTTTCAACCTGCCAATTTGTACGTAAAACAAATTCAGTCTTCTGACAGCAAGAAATAAATGTTATAAAGAAAATCTTCCTTTCTCTTTTCATGTTTTGTGTTTTCCTTCTGTACAAGGCAAATAATTTCAAGCTTATCTCTTTGATTCACATGCTGATGGACAAATGTGTCAAACTTGCTGGAACTGAATGCTGTAGGGCATGTGTTTTAAGAAGCTCTTGATTCATTTATGTACTTATAAGTTTTCTATTTTTATTTATGGTGAGCCTATTTCACCACCTCTGTCACACCAGCTCAGAAACTGAATTGAACTTTTCCCCTTTAGTGGTTTCATCTTCTGAAGTATCTCTAAAACATATTAGTTTGTTCTTTTTTTAAATCCCTACTGGGTGTATAACTACACGTACATTGTAATTCACTATGACTACAGCACATCTTGCAATCCTTAAAATTTTCTCCTCTTGATTATTCCAGCGAAAACCAATTGAATAATGGAGACAAAATTTTGACATCTGTACTCCTTTACCATCTTCCATATTTTTAATGTTATTTTTAGTAACAGTTAAATATTTTCAAAACTGTCCCTTGCTGTTCTAATGCTTTTGCTTCATGTGTTTTTTATTTAACGTGCAGGGAAACCACCTGGATGATAAATACTTCCCAATTCATACCACATTTTAGGTGTCTAAAGAAGAAGTTAATGACCAAATTCCTTGTTCTTATGGGGGAGGGGAGAGGATGGGGATTAGTAGGATGACCTAATTTTATTTCTCTCAAAAAATACTAGAATATACAGGATTTATTTTAAGAATTGATTTCTATTTGACATGAGAAAAAAATCCTCTTGGCTTTCAAGGTAAGTTGGTCAGGACCCTTGTAATGAATACTAAGCATCTAAGGCGAGGAAAAGTGGGGATTGTGAAAAGTCCTTTTGGAAAAAAAAAGTCATATACACCATTATAGAAATGGGTAAGGAAGATCGTTTGAAGGAGACTTCAAGTAGTACATCTTTGAAAGGAAGGCTGTGGAACAAGAAAGGTCAAGAAAATCATGGCCATTTCTCACCTTGGAACCTAGATTTCTCTTACCTAACAAAAAAGCCTTGGAGAAGGAAAGGATGAAATAATTGTAGAAATTATGTACAAGGGAGCTGGGCTTTTTTTACAGAGTTCTGAAAACCAAGACTAGAAGTATTAAGAAGAAGAGTTCTGGGAATCATCAAGCTGTGGCAGACAGGGCTGGAAAGCACAACCCTACAGAAAATGGCTTTTCAGGTAATGTGAAACCTTTGGGCTACAGAGGGAGGAAAAAAAACTATTGCAGGCACACAAAAAGCACACTAAAAAAGAGGAACAGAAGATCAGTCCCAAGATGAGAAACTAATTTCATAAGGTAAAATGAATTATGTCAGAAGAGAATGTTATTATTTTGAGCAGAAGGAAAGCAGGGCAGCTGGAGAACTATCCCAGGCCTTGACGTATTTTGAGATATTTTTCAAAAGCCCTACAAATTCTGAACTGGGGTTCTAGGGAGTGTGCCACACCCCTCTGTTTCTTGCCTCTTGTTTTGGGTGTATTTCAACATTAACAGTTTCTGCTGTTTCTTCATCACCTCATTTCTGGGTAATATGTTTTCTGTGCAGATGGTAAGGATGGCAAACCGCTTCCCAGAATTAATGGGACTTGATAGCAATGTAATAAATGCCTGCATCTCACCCTAGCAGGAAACATCTCTCCTGTTTGCTGTGCAGTTTTGACTTTCAGCTACGTGCATGGAGGACCATATATTCTGATAAAAGTGCAATTTTTTTTATGGATCCTTTAGTGCTGTGTTCATAAAAGCATTGCTAGTCTTTTAACTTTCAAAATTGGGGAATGCAGGGGAATTTCAGGTAATAAGTCTGTCATGTACCATAATACACTTTAGCTTTCCCACAGTCATATAATGTTCCTCCAAACATAAATTTTAGCCACTTTTGCACTTATCAGTATGTTGGCTGAATTGGTCTCTCCAAGTCAATCTAATGACCATCATATAATCAACTCCTCTTTTTCATTCACCATTAAAACAAAATTCAGATAGAGAACTCCTGTCTTGTTGGTATAATTATTTCATGTGACAGCAGAGGCTTCTTGCTTTGTTGATTAATCAAAGTAAAATAAACAGATTTTTCATATGGAAATCTGCAGTATTAATCAAGTTTGCTGTGGAACTCTCTAAATATGTGCTTACATCTTCTCTGAAAATGGATGAGCCTATCTTTCTTCTACTGTGTATACAAAACTCACACCAAATTTGAAGAATTATTAACGCTGCCTCTTAAAAATTTTAATAGATGGAATAGACTATTTCAATCGGAAAGGACCTACAACAACCATCCAGTCCAACTGCCTGGATAAATCAAGGCTGACCAAAAGTTAAAGCATATTGTTAAGGTCATTGTCCTAATGTCTCTTGGACACTGACAGACTTGGGATAAGAGTACAGAGAGATAGTGAAAAACATACTCAGCTACATATTCAAAGGGGTATTTTGAAACCAGCATTTAGGTTTGTGTGCCCAGAGAGCTATGTGAATATCCCCAAATCTGTGTGCACAAACAGGACAAGTATCAGCAAACTACGGAACAAACCATCATACCAGTGTACACAAAATAGTGTCTTGAATGATGGAACCTGCTTCATTTTTCTCCTGTAGCTTTCTGTTACAGCTATTATGGTAACGTCTAAGACCTTTGCAATCCTCCCAGAGTGAGCTTCAGGCTTATTGAATTTTACTTCATCATAAGGCCAGGAGCTAGGGCTGGACTTGCACTGCTGCTGCCACGGGAGGGAAAATGAGGTGAAGCCAAAGCACAAAACTGAGATGAGGAGTACCCTGGAATATCAGGTGTCCTGCCACTGCCTGCTGCAGCCACCTCCAGCCCTGGCCACAGATGTTACCCCCAGCCTCCCCTGGCAGCAGCAGCAAGCTGGCTGACACGTGCCCTGACACACCACCAAGCAGAGAGTGGGGCTGTGACCTTCGTCAAGCCACTCGCAGTTGACTGCACAAGGTGCTGCCTGTTGCAGGCAGAGCCAATGCTGCAGTCTTCCTCCAGCTGACAAATGCGACCGTGTGATTATTTGACATCCCTCGATGTCCAGTTGAGCAACAGAATCACTGATTCTCGCTGCTTAATGGGTAGCTTTTGGCAGGTCATCAGTCCACGTGTCAGTCACAGCAGTGAATATTTTCCATTAACTGTATCCAGATGTTAGCTTTTTAAAGCTTCCTTATGCATCCTTTTTAATGTTTCTGTTCAGTTTCACTGTTGGCTCTGCTGACAACTGCAGCACTGCCGGCAGCCTGGCACAAGGACTGCAGTATTAGTGTGGTAATAGAACTTTGTCTTTCTGAATGTCCTCCTGCTTTCAGTCATATAGGATGAAGAATGTATGCTCTGTCTTGCTAAGGTCAAATTCAGAAATTCTTCAGGAGCAGAAGAATGTAAGACCTTTCAGGGCCATCAAAAGGCAATTACTGACACATCACATTCCCACTCACCCCCCAGTGCTTCTCTTATAACTGATGGTTGTCATTACAATAAAAGTTGGAATATATTCCTGTAGCTGTTCCAATTGCAAACCGCATTTTATGTATTAGGAAGTTGGCCACTTCAACAAGTGCACAATGCAACTATTGCCTTCAGACACATGTTATAACATGTTATAATGCATCTTTTCTATCAACCCACTTATTGTACTCTAATCTGGTCTCCAGTTTTTTGCTAGCTATCAATAACAAATAATTTCACATTTCCTCTGCCCATTGCTGCAGCCACCTGGAATTTTCAGTCTCGTCAGCTGCAGTGCTGTAAGTAGAGGAGTGAAAGGTAATGTAGAGGAACAACAAGCAATGGTTCTTCAGACCCCATAGGAGGGTGAGAGGGACTATAGAGAAAATGCTATTTCTTTCCTTTTTCTTTTCAGAATTCCCAAGTTGTGGGTGTAACTGTACAGTGTAGTGCTATTGTGAATCATGTTGGAATAATACGATTCAAAATGTTCTTACATACTGTGACTAAATATAAATTAGTCTTGTTTCCTTAAATGAAACTGCGCTATATTTGTTACAGAAGTCCTATAAAGGTGTTCCCTGCAAAGAACAGGAAAGAGACATTTCAGGGAAGGATTTTTTTTGTTGTTTTCAGAAGATTCAGAAACTGGGGATCTAAATGCAAAGAATTTATAAGGCTAGGATAAACTGATAAGAATGTATTACACAGCTGAGTCAAGGACTATCAGGGGCAAGACAATGAATAAAATTGTCGCTTTGCAGCACCTGGTTGGTATTTTTAGCATACATTTTGAATGCCACTGAAACTGCTGACCTATTAGAATTTTTGCTGTGTGCAAAGTAAAAAATATTTAAGCTACTACACTCAATTCTCATATAAGTCATTCATTTATGCCAGTGCCATCTCTCCAGCTGTTAGCTATAGGTAAGCGTTATCTTTTTTGACAGTAAATGTTGTGACAGAATGAGTCCTTGACTGATGTTCTGATTGCAGGCCACATGAGTAACAATAAATACACAGCACTCTCTGCAGGTGTTTCCTCATGAGTATTCAAATATCTCTAAGTGTTTTGATTATTCCCATGTTTGGATTCTTCATAGTTCATTTGGGGGGTTCAGAAAAGTAAAAGTGCTTTAAAAAGGTGTGTAATGTACAATACTGTGTCTCAGCATTACTTGGGGAACTTCAAAATCTAGTTAGCAGTTAGCAAAAACTGTATGGGTGATTTCTCTTAAACAGAGTAGGCTTTTGAGAACCAATGCTAAGTTCTGTGCTTGAATTCTGCTGGTTATAATATTTTGCAAAATAAAAAAGATTACTAAACATGCTTGGGGAAACAAAACTCTACTTGAAAACTTTAATTATTCTGTAGGAAACATATGAAACTCTGCCTAATTTTGTCCCTTTTTTTCTGCCTGATTTCTCTGTTTTGTCAAAAAAAAAAGTGCTTTCCAATAATTCATGCTTCCATCTTCTAGTAGCTTTAGTCTGAAAATGTAATGGCAGCATCTATGTATTTATTGTTTGCTGTGGTATTCTCACATTCTATCACAGTCTAGAAAATGCTTTAATAAATGAGATGCTTGATTAATTATACAGTCAAGATTCAATGACAAAGCAATAGTTAAAGGATAAAGCAACTTACCAGTCAAGTAGATAAAGCTTTAAACTTTTACACAAATCCACAAAGCCAACAGCTAATTGGAATTGTACAGTTGACTTATATAAATCTTCAATACAGATGGTGCATTTTATCACAAATCACAATAGTAATTCATAATTTTATCACTCTGTAAAATATAACAACCTTGTGATCTCTGATAGAAAAGACTCTGCAACACTGTGCTGGAAAGTGAACAGCTACAGCAGGGAATATCAGATAGGCAGACGGTATTGACTAAAATTTTGCCAATGACACATCACCTGTACTTCTATTAAAATAGTCTGTTGATCCTTTTGAGAGAACAAACGAATGGCTTCCCCTTCATACTAAAAACATGATTAGGGATGTGGAGGTGGTATCATTGGCAAGAAACAATATTTATTTTTGTTGGAAACTTCCAGCATATCCTGGCAAATGGTTGACTAAGGGTACTATTTAATGATTCAATACTAATCCATAGAAAAAAATACTTGCTGTTGTGACTTCTGGAAGTATATTAGTCTCTGTATGTGGTGATCCAATACAGCCCTCATAAGGGTTGAATTATGACTAAAAGAGCAGGGCTAAAGTCAGAATTTGACTGGAGATAGAGTGATGAGCTACCACAACGCACACACAATTAAGAGAGTGAGTAGCATTAGGAGTCTGGCTCAGAGATACTTTGGAGCAGGTTTTGTAAATCCTGCTTTCTTTAGCCTGTACCTCATCCTTATTGTTATTCCTAATACCATATCACAGAACACGACCCTCTCCTACAGCAACTTATAAGGCAGTATCTAGCAGTAACGGCTTCCCCAATAATCATATTGTTTATCTGATGTTTAACACTAAACATATTTTCTCGATGTTACAGTCCTAACTCCTAACACCAGTTCTAACCCTTCTCGTACTTCATAGAGTGTGGATATTTACAGGACCTATAACTAATCAGTAAAGGTGTGCAACACTGCTGTACATAACATTCCAGACTGACGCACCTTCTCAAAATCTACTCTTAGAAATCCTAGGCACAGCCATAGCTCCATACGAGGATCTCCCTAAACCCTTCTGGAACACTCCATTATGTTGTGATGGTTAGACCCCTACAGTCATCCATTCCCTGCCACAACTAAGGAAAATGCACTTGCCCTTGCTTGCATCAGTTTTTACATTTGCTTTGCCTTCTTTGCACTCTACACCACTTCAGTAAGTCCTTCTCTGTATCCTGCAGGGTTCTACTATTTGTGGAGTGAGAATTATTCACTATGATATGAATAAAAGTGGAATTAGAGGTAGGTTTAGGAAGTTGAGAGGCTGAGGACTTGTTATCGCTTCTGAATACAACTAAGTCCAACATCTCTTGCAGTAAGGAAACTGCAATTTCTTGTTGCCAGAAAGTCTTAAAGTTCATTCTGATAGTGTTCCTCTGGGTTTATGTTGGACTGTTAGCACAAAGCTAAGTCAATCCTGTTAGCTGTATCTGAAATAAACTTTAAGACTTGACGAGTTATGTGCTTAAGAAAACAGACATAGATTTCAATAGATCTTTCTTTCTGAGAAGTGAAGCTGATCATATATATCTTATGCTTCATCATTTTAGCTACAGAAGCACATGCTGGTCATCACGGTACATGCTTGCCTGTCTTCCCTCCATTTTCTTTCTTTATAGCAGGATAATGACAGAGGTAGATAGGTTTGTAAATGTAGGAGATGAAAGTATTTCATATGTCATGAATTATTATTATGCCCAAGAGACAAATAGAGACATTTGTATCACAAGGTAATTATAGCTCTTTTATAAGCACCTTAACTTCTAATATGTAGCCAGTCATGCAAGTTTTTGGGCATACTGGAGAGGAACTTTGAGGAAGGTGACCTCCAGTTGCAACTTCTCTCACCTCTCATGTAAGTTCTAGTTCGACATAAAAAGGGAAAAGGGTTGACACAGGGAGCAGCTCCTTATGTGAAGCACAGGAGAGGGCACTGAACCTATGTGGTTAGAAAGTTGTCTTCTCCTGACTAATGTTATTTGCGCAATGTGGCGTCATTTTTTCACTCGCTCTTGCTGGAAGAACGTGATGGCAGTTTAAATTCTGCATCGCTGTGGCACTCACTGAGCTGTCTTGCGTCAAGCCTGACCTAGCTACATATAGGCATACATGTGTATACACTACCTCGTGTCACCAGCCTCTCATAGTAACTGCCTATGTCTTGGGCCAGTTCTCCTAACAGGTCATTTGCCTGATTAAAAAAAATAATAAAATACTAAAACACACACGCTGAAGGGCATGTTTACATTTAAGTCTTTTCTGTTGTACTCAGAGAGTTAATTGGCTTGAGTGTAGTTAACATGAGTCATTTAATCCAAAAATAGGATTTGCACACACGTTTTGCAAATCTGCTAACAGCCCACATTAGTTCTGCACTCAGTCATGTTTGCAGCAATGCCTTCTGGGTGCATAACCCTTCTTTCTTGAAATCCACTTTGGGCTTTCCTGTTTTCCACTTATTCATATTTAATCTTTTTCTGTCCAGCTAATTAAAGAGATGAGTTCAGTTACTGACTTCAATTTTCATACCAAGGTGATAGGGAAATGTCACTGTCTGGATACTCTGACGTGTATCAGTTCTTCTTCTGCGATGCTTTTGTATTGTAACAGGAAAATCAAATTTAAGAACACTTATGGAACTGTTCTCTTGGAGTACAAGAAAAAAATGATTTGGTAGACCAAAAGCTTCTTTGAAAAGCTGCAGGTAAGTGTACCTGTGATAAATCAGTTCAGGTACAATAAGTCACACAAAATTTCATCCCTCGGAAGACCAGAAACTCAAATGCATTTATATATATCTTATAAATCTTAAATGGAATACAGGAGATGTCCCAAAATGGTATATTTTTAAACAGATGTTTTCTTATGCCCTTGTATTATTTTAATAAATATAATTGATTCAAACACAGTAGTGAGGAATTATAATATAAAAATAGTATACCAATAAAAATACTGAACTACTGGGTCATTTAAAATGTCAACTGTGTTTTTCTACATGGGTACATCTTGTTTTCTGATTGATAGAGAAGTTCAGAGCAATTGAGGGGGTTGATTTTTTTTTAAAATAAAGTTTTTCTTCAAATGTTATATCTGTGGTGTTCCATCATCACAGCAATTATAAATGTTCCATTTCCAAATAAAAGCTGCACACTTGGGATCAGACCTACACGGATCAAGAAAGCGCCAGACTGCGTTTGCTGTGCTGTAAGATACAGAGATGCTTTAGCACACTCAGAAAACTTGAGCCCTGATCCATTAGTGGAAACTATTAGCATAAATACTCTGCCAGGTCACTGACATCTGCATTATCAAATCCCCCCGTGGGACTAGATATTCAGCACTTAGATCATGCTATTAGTCTATCATACGGTAATAAATAATCAGAAAAAAATGCATACCTAGGAATTCCTGAGTTAATGTAGAGCTAAAATAAAATTTAAAATACACACAGCTCATTACAGTTGTACATGTTGTACAGTGGATTGCTTTAATGTTCTAAGCAGCAAGATTTGACTCACGTTCAGATTGATCCAAAGACTTAAGTGTGAGTAGAGCTGGTCCTGCTCAGCTCATAATGCTCTTTAAGTAGCTAAATTATGCACAGTAGCAGTATAGCAACAGTCATTGCCAGAAACCAGCTTCCCTAGTTCCAAACTCTAATCTTTGTTGACTGGATTATGCCTCATCTCAGAAAGATTTTTGTGTGTTTCTTGATAAGGACAGTTTAAAGCCATTCATTGGAATTTTCTGGGTTAAATATACCTTTCCAAATAGGAGACAAAGGCACAGGAGGCCAGAAACTCCTTAAGTATCTTTGATGCCAAAGAATTTGCGTAAGATATAATTTTAGTCAAAAACTCAGAGATAGAGTTTAATCTCTCTCAGGAAAGTGGACTGTATGAGCAGTTTAGACATCTTTAATTTTCATCTTGTGAGTCTGAACTACTTTTGTTTTAAGCTGTCATCAGAAGACGTTGTGTATCATTAGGCTATTGTAGGAATTGCAATTTTTTCAGATGTAGGGAGCTAATCACGTTTCTTGCAGGCTGTGAGTGTGTGTATATACTTTAAATGCAACAGTGCAACACCTAGACACTGGGGAGAGGTGCTGGGAACATCAATTTCTTGTTCTTCTGGCCTGGTACAAATAAAGCCAGCCATAAAACTGAGCAGTACATATGTCTTACCTTAAAATCACATTTTACTGCAACTATTTCTGGTGTTTGGTCTGATGTGTCCTATTGCAGAATGTTTCTGTGAATTAACTGGAGTAGGAATTTTAGTAGAATTAATCTTAACCTAAGTGCCCTGATTTGACAACTTAACAACCATGGAGTGGGAGATAAGCTTTACAACTGCCTTTATCCTACTAATTCAGGCTAGTGTTATTAATAAGGTGCATGATATTTACAGTAAGACCCTAGGATGCAGTTTTAAGTTTAACAGCCAAGAAACCTAAATTTTTTTTGCTCTAAATTCAAGCTAGAGGATACTCATTTTTTTTGGTTTACTTTCTGGTAAGCTACTTTAGAAATAACACCTTAAATTTTACACTACGACTTCAGCTATTGAAGGCTTTAGGCACCTGAATAGAAAAAGAAATTTGCATGCAGATAACCACATATAGCATTCCTTTAAAACAAAGGAATAAAATGCCTTACAATAAATAAAAATCCGAGATCCTCCAAGGGTAAAATATGTGTCTTATACATATTGTGAGAAATATAAACAATGCAAAAAAAAAGAGGAACAAACTCATAATTCTGACCCAGGAATAAATATGCAACAATCAATGGCATCTTAAAGTTTTCAGTATTTGTGATATTTATAGAATACCTTTCCTTCTGCCATTTCAAAGTGTTTGCTTTATATTAGGTTTCACAGAAGCCTTATGCAATAATATTATCTTCATTCAGGAGATGGAAATACAAAGTAACAGTTACTGACATTCAAAGAGCAAGTGCCACACAGAGTATGGCTAACTCCTACCTTCTTACATCAGCTCTTATACGTATACTTCTGGAAGTGTTGACTCAAACCTAAGGGGTTTTTTTCACTTTATTCTGAATTGTTTTAAATATATTCCAGTTCTGAAAAAAACCCCTTACAATCATCAGATTTTCTCTGTCAACTCCTGTATGGAACAGAATGTTAATTCTACACTGCATTAGTACACTCAAATATGGCTTTTTACTTGGCAAAGCATGCCAGATAGCCAAATGTATTTCTCATTTATTTTAGCTGTTGTAACAGTTGGCACAGTTTGTAGTACAATAATTTGGAATATTTGTGATCTGTATAGAGATGTCACCACAAGCCCGATATGAAAGTCATGGTATGATCATTTCCCATCTCGGAAAATTCACAGCAAGATGCAGGTATTTAGCATATCGAAAGCATAGATTTATGCAAGACTCACTGAAGAATGACTGTGCTCCTACAATGCCCTGTGGCATCTAAAATTTCCTTGGAAACCTCTCCTGAAGTTGCTCTGAAGTATTTGCCTAACATGACCCTGTTCTGCTTGCAAGATCACAGCTCACAAATAAACAAGCTACAGTAGCTTTAGGCATTGATCCTATTACTCCAGTACTTTATAAGAAGGCACTATATAATTGCTCTTGAAATGCTAGGCTAAAGTGTTATTGCTACCAATATACCCTAGACTGCTGGAAGTAACAATAAAAAAAATACTGAAAAATATCAGAGTGAGTACAGAACACAATTTCACTTACAAATTGTGTTGATGCTTTCTATCACTACATCACCTAATTAGTAACTCATGACATCACCAGACTTCAATCATATTGGCTGACATTTTCTGTACTACTTGCCACAGGCAGATGTTGCTGTCTCACTTTCCCTTTGTAAATAGGAAGCCATAAGGCCACTTAGCTCACAGAAGTGTTAGGAACAAGTTTAATTAGTATTGGTTAAGCATTTAGATATTGTAAAGTAAGTAGAAAAGTCTATGTGGAAAAAAAAGACTTTTGTTTTCAGAATGTGGTTTGAATCCATGTGAGGCCTGGGGCTGCACACTGAACCAATTGTTGAAAAATCCTTAGGCAGCAAGTAACATCCATGGTGTGCATGACTGAGTCTGGAGTCTAGAGAAAAAAATCAGCATGTGATCATATAATTAGACTGGAGAATAATTAATATACACAAGGGAAAGATAATTTCAAATACAGGTAATTGTAATTCCATTTTCTTCCTGTACTTAATTTTGAAGCCTTTATTTTCTTCTATTGTAGATTTTCTCTATTTGATATATGATATAAAGGAATACAGAAGTGCCATACTATTAACTGGATTCTATTCCCCTTTATTAAATGTTAATGTAAAATCAGTAACAAAGAAAGTAGTTGCCCATTTGCTATTCTACAACATTTCATCCGTCTTTCAATCAAAGAGAACCTCTCCGTCACTTAAACAAAAAAAAAAGTTAGAAACTTTCAACTTATCTGCCAGACTTCCAACTCTCTTAAGTATATGTTTGTTCGAACTTTGAAATTCCTAATACTGTGTGCAAAAGTCATGAATTATTTCTGTTTCACCAGGAAGAACACATCTCTATTGCAAATGTAGCTGTGTTAGGCTATTGCCTTACAACACTGTTACGCCTTAACTTGATTTCAGCAGAATTAAAAGCTGTAGCATGCTAGGAATTAGTTGTGTTGTGATTGGACTAGAGGATAATCTTTTAGATTTATTATTAGTTATATTGACCTCCCATCTGAAAGTTCCATCCAAGGTCAGGACTTTATTTATGATATGAGAGACAATTCAGCTTTCAAGTGCCATTCATAGTTTTCCTTTCCAGGATATACTGCAACATATAGCTAACCCCACTGAGAAAGCGGAGTTGAGAATATGCCTTTGCAGATAAAAAAAGCAAGCACACACATGCAGGTATATTCATAGGGAAGACAGTACCTATATTGGTATAAAAAATAGTACATTTTCCTTATCTTCTAGTGGGCTTTTGCTCAATGCAATTGCATTGTGAAATATCCCAGAGCTATGTACTTAGTAAGCAACAAGCACTAGTTGCTTCTCGGTGATTAACTCTCATTTTAGTTCTCAGGCAGTTTCATGCTTCCCTGTATTTCCTAGAGCTCTGATCCTTCTTATCGTGCCTATGTGCAAGTCTCGTTAACATTTCTTTTCACGGGCTGCTGGGACAAAGCATCTGTGCTGATACTACATAGTCTAAATCAAACAAACAGGCTTAACAGTAAAAGTAAATGTTCCAAAATACCCGAAGGATTGCCATTATGTCAACACAATATGTACAATTATCCTGGTGAAGCAGGGGCAGTGGATTCAATTCTTCTTGCTCAGAACCGAAATGCAAAGCATGTGAAAAGATGTTTGTTCACGTGATCATTATTACAGATAGCTCATTAACTTTAAAGATTCTCTTTTTTTCTGATGGTTTTAAACATAGAGATTGGTGATTACCACCACTCTCGTTTTCCTGGTCACCTTTTTGTCTTCTTACAGGACTGGAAAAAAGACTCCACCGAAGCTGTAATTTCAGCTTCCAGTCCTGGCTAGCTCAGCTTGGAAAGGGAACAATTTGGGGTTTACTTTTCATTAAAGGCACCAGCACACCTCTCAGAAGTTGACAGCAAATCCCTTGTTGGATTCAGTTATGCAAGATCAAGTTCTAAATTCGAAAACTTAGCAGAAATACACCAGTAACCAAAGAATCAAACAGCTTAGGCAAACAACTTTGAGGCTATTATTTCTGTTCCTCTACAGCAGAGATGTCAAACTCCTGGCCAGCAGGCCGAATCCAGCCCTCCATCTTGTTTTATCCATCCTGGCACCTTGTTTTACCTGGCCGAGCTCCTTGCCCCTGTGCTCCTGCCAGCGCCCGTCACGTGTGCAGCGTGTGACGCTGCAGGAGAACAGCGGGAGCCGTGAGTTTGACACCCCCACTCTGTAGTCAAAAGTGAGCACTGTGATGATTCATGTTTCTGTCGAAGAAAGCATAGGTTTAGTAGCCTCAAAAATTTTGTAAATATCTTCTTATAAAAGGTGACAGATAAGATCTAGAATGTACTATTACAAAAAGAACAAGAAATAGTCTAAACCATTTTGAAGGGATTTGCTTTCTAATGAGTAAAAACTTTGATAAACACAGAGAATATTTTTTAAAATTCCAGTTCTTTGTTCAATAAATTCTGACAAATATTTTTCACTCAGATTTAAACTTTAATTACGTAGAATCCAAAGCATATGGCTCAACCCCAAAGTTAAACTTCATAGTGTTCTTTTGATATTTCGTTACAATTAGAAAACAAATAAGTCTATCTTTTTTGTCTAATACTGTTTTTCACATTAGAAAATATATATATGGCTGGATAACATTCTTCTTGAAAGTCCGTCATTTCACAGCAGCGTTTTAAATTATTTATTCTGAGTAGCCGTTAATATTTCAGCTATTTTGCTTGTTACTGTACACAAGGTTACTTCTTCTCCTTCTTTTAATCTTGCATGATCTTCCTGAGCTACAAACTCATGAATTACTGTAACATATCAAAAAGTGAAGTAATTTCTTAAGGATTAAGGTCAGGAAAGTATGTGTTCATGAGCTATAACTGTTCATGTCCTTAGTGTCTTTTTGCCTCATAATTCTCATCATCTGTGTCATTCACTTCAGCAGATCTTAACATTTGCATTTTGCTGAAGACTATAACATAATCTTAAATAAGACCTACAGGACACTCAAACATATAAATAATCATTGGGAAAATACAACTGAGAAGTGTCATAAAGAATAAGGTAAATATTGATAGAATAAGGCTTGTGGCATCTGCCAGTCTGTTGTTGCACTACAAAATCAGCATTCTGTAATGCCAATCCAGTCAATCAGCCAAATATTTCTCTAAATGTAATACAAAATCTACATTTCACCTACTTGAAAATTCTGGCTAAGCTTACGAAAATGAACATGGCTTTAATTTGGGGATTGTAACAAAATCTGAACCTAAGTAAGCTTCTTATTGATTACGAATTCATAAGGAAAGAGTAGAACAGAACTGAACGGGATTCAATTTTTTTCTAGAGTATAAAAGTAAAAAACTTGGACATTTCAGTTACAGTGAATGAGATCATCTTTCTCATCATGGATTTCTATGGAAGAATACCTAACCAAAGAACAGACCAAGACTGCTCTCAGTCTCCTTTAGAACTACAGATGTTTATTGTCATTATTTATTACCATGAAATTACTGAAAGGAACCTAGAATCGCATGGCCACAGTCTGCGTTAGGACAATAGCCTATGTTAGTCCCTGCTGCTGTTGTCCTAGACACACAGTAATAATGCACCTCATTGGATACACTCGATTTTTCTGGTGAACCTTACAGTCCTAAATGTGACAACTGATCATCAAGCACCTATTTAACAGCTAGAAAGAAACACCTAATTCATGCAAAAAAATTTCAGATTATTACTTCTTTATGTCAGTGAGACTTTATTTAACAAAGGTTTATTCCTGTTCTCAGCTATATGACTGAATTTGCAATTAAGGTTTTGTTTAATTTCTTTAAAATATTATTCCTGTTTATACATCTTCTGCAATTCCATTTTTAAATGTAATTGCTTCTAAATCTCCTAGGATATTAATAGCTGCCTGAACTGATGTGTTTTAATACTAAGAACTTTGATTTAAATTACTAAAGCAAAAAAGGAACAAAGCAAACTAGACACAATTCTAATCATTTTCAGGCAGTTGATTCATTTTATTCTCTATCTGTACCACTTATTTTAGTGTAGCTGTAGGTTTACAATTCCTTAAGGCTATACTGCCTGTGTTTATAACAACGATGTGAAAACTTAAACAAGACATTCCTTCATTAGAATCCGTCATTCCCTTACCTTTGCTTAGGGTGACAACACTTCCTGTTGACCTGTACTATTGGAAATTGGATTTCATATTCCTGGTCATTTTGCATACTTTTTTGGAGTACTCGTCTGACTGGGGAAGCTCTCGTTGAGCTTGTACTTACATCTGCTGACAGCTCTGCTCAATAAGAATTTAAGCAATAAATTTTTCAAGGTCTGCTGTTAGAGTAAAGGATACTCTAAAATGGCAGTGGAAGGTTCTTTCCTCCTGCACTGCAAAGTCCAATTTTCTGTTGTCTTCACAGGTAGATGGTGGAAATTGTAGTCCTTAACTTAGAGAACGCCTGTGATACGTTTCAGAAACTGATGAGAAAAAATTCTTATTACAGAGAAACAGAGAAATTACATTTTCTCCAGATCTTTTTTTCCATTTTCTTTCTGGCTGAATGAATGTCAGACAGGCAGGAATGAACTCCCTTCTTATGTGCTGACTCTTTCCAGCCACAACATTACTTAGAGCATAGTTCCTGCTCTATTTAAAGACACTCATGACACTTTACAATTTGCAGTCATACTACCATAATCTTCAGAGAATGAATCTTGATACAAAGATATATTATCAATGCTGCTTCAATAGCAGGATGATCCAACCAGTCTTTTTCATACTCTAGCTACCAAAACTTCTAGATTATGAGAAGCTTAGCAGTGCACCTTATTACTCCCTCTCCTCAGTGCCTTGCAGTCAGTAAGCATTTAACTCTGGGGATTTTGTGGCATATAGAGAGTCCTGCTATTTCTTGATTGACTTTCCCCTCCTTCTACTGTTCCATATAAAATACTGTTTGTTGTTCTCATATATGTGTGTGTGTATAACATACGATTAAAATTATTTTAAGAGGGATGTTCTTCAAAGTTTCTAATGAAGTATTCTGATGTTAATAACATTTTCCCATATAGTCAGTAACCTCAAAAGCATTTTGCAAGTTGGTTTCACCTGTTCGACCTTGAAGGCCTTGCTAGCACCTGAATGAGCAGATGAAAAAGACTTTCTGTGTTTCCTGCCTTAAACAAATTTCCCTAAACAGTAGTTCCATTTTTCCTCTTTCAGAGAACATCTTACATTCAATGAGGAACATAACCGTGCCAAACAAAAACTGCATGTAGAGGAGCTCAAGAGAAAGTGGAGAGGTAGCAACTGTCTGAAGACTCCCTAGTGACCAGATTTCAGAAGTTTCACTTACCCCTGATTATGTGTAGCTGCCTATGGCTTGAATGAATCATTTCAGCAACAAGAGGTCAGTTCTGGAGTGCTTTACCTGCTGCCCTTTCCATGCGACTAATCCTCTTTTTCAGTTTCTGAAAGCCATTAAATGGTTTCATCATCTGTCTAGCATCTATCAGTTTAAGCAAAGAGCTGAGTCATAAGTTCTACTCTTTCTTTCAATAGCTTTTTATTCCATTACCATTCCTTCTCTTTTAGTCTACAGCTACTTTCAGTCTACAGCTGCTTTCAGTCTTGTATCTGTCCTGTCACTGTCTCTTCACTTGTCTTCCAAGTTCTTTTCCATGGCATTGCATTTTTATGTTTCCTGCTCCTTCACAAATATATTCCATACAGCCCCTGAGAGCAGTCTCTTAAAGTTCCATCACAAAAATACACTCACTTCCTTTTTTCCTTGAGTGATTCTTTTTTTCTGATGCCTTAGTGTATCCTGACTGTGTTTTCAGAATACAAATGTGTTTTCCTTGTAGTACTCTTTCTTTCCTTGTTATATTTCCAGAATGTTCATAGCTTTCCACGCTTGGTGATCTGACTCAGTGATTTACATCACATGCCTATTGTCCAGCAGCCCTTCCAATTACGGCACACTAGGAACTGTGTTATGAAGCCTAGACTAATTAACAAAGTTTTGTAAGATGTGTCTATGTAGGCCAAGTGGAGCTGCTCCAGTAAATTGCACTGGTGGAACTTCTCAGGGTGGAGACACCCTTGCCTCCTCCACATAAAAGCTCAGGCACAAAGCTGCGTGATGAATGCAGTAGTTCTCAGGTCAATCAGATCCTTCATTAGGCACACAGGGATGCATTTAAGAAATTCCTGGTTTTCCATTGGTTATGTCTGCCCTCGAAATTTTGCCCAGGCCAGCCATAAAGAAGTTAGCTCAGGGGCAGAAATAGTCCAACTGTGTCAGAATGGAGTTACATTTGGACCGACTTTCCCACTTGCTACTCTCAGCTATGTGGGATGTTTGCAACCAATGCTGTAAACACAATCCTTTCACTTCCAGGACTGATAATCAAGACAGTCATGCAAAGAGTTCTAAATCCTGAGTTGGTATAATCACCCAGGTTATATATCCACCTTCCTTCTACACAGATCCATTATTTTCTCCACAGAATTTCATTGAGATGTTGTAGCCAGACTTAGTGGACGAGTTGGAAACAAGAATTACAAACATTTGCATTAGCAGAGGCTTTGGAAAAGGGAAACAACTCAGAGACAAAATAAGTTTTGCAAAACTGGAGATATATTACATATAATTAGCATGTAACAATTACAACAGTTTTGAAAACCTAGAGAAGCTTATGAAATCTTCAGTCTAAATTTAGTGTAATTAGTTTGCTAGTACTTGCAGAGCTGATTTGAGGATTATGGTTAGAAAAGTCTTATTTCCCAGTACGAATAACATTTTGGATGTAAGAGAAAAAGATCTTTTAAAAAACCTACTTTCTTCCAGTTATAATAACAGGTCTCAGTTTTTCTGTATGATTTATTTGCACAAAAAAATTACCTTTGATAGGATCCATTTTAGTTTTATATTAAATATCCTAAATAGATCTCAGCATGACGACAAATGAAAATGAAATGAAGTGTGGGTAAAAAAAGGGCAAATTAGTAAGTAGTCCAGCGGTTTTGAATATAATTCTGAGAACTAAAAAAAATAAACATGAGCAACTTAAATTCTGTGTTTCTGGTGGCATTCATGAATATCCTCTGTGATTCACAAGCTGTTATAACTTGAATAGCCAGTGATCCTTTTGGTTTGGACAAAAATCTTGTGCTTTTACCAGGAAAGCTAAGATGCTCTCAGCAGTTTAGGTATTTCTTTCTTTGTCTTTTTCCTTTTCTGCCTTCACTCCCAACTCACATTTCAGTGCATCTTTTATCTTACAGACTACTGTAGGATTTCTTGGAAAGTTTAGAAAGAAAACACTTCTACAGTTATCTTCTCTTCTGAGTGATGTAGTGCTAGGAACGATGGCAAAACCATCATTTACATATAGGACAACTGACCAAAGTGTTGCAGAACAGGAAAAAAAAAAACCTAAATTAAAAAAAAAACAAAGTGACAAAGAAAGAAAAAGTCAGAGAAACAGAAAATACTACAAAAACATACAGGTTGCCTAAATAGGAAATACAGCTTCAATTTATCACTGCACTTCAAATCAGTTATATTCTTTCATTTTCTAACGCTGTTTTCTTCTTCTGTTTGGAAACTACTCTTCTGTAAATAGACATTGCTGTTTCTGAACGCCTTTCAGTCAGAAAACATTCCTCCAGCCTTCCATCCAGCACACTGTGAATTTCTTCTACGGAATCTATCATACTTCAAGTTTTCTAATTCAGAAAGTACGCTTTTACAGCAAGTGAAAAAAAAAATCTAGCCTCCTAACTTCAGCTGCGTTTGTTTATAGAATTAACTTAGCCTCTCTAGCCTCCTAACTTCAGCTGCATTTGTTTATAGAATTAACTTAGCAACAATTTAAGTGCATTTAAAGTCTTCAGACAGAATTCACATTTGTTACAATCTCAAGAGATGGAGACCATAAATTCCTTTTCTTTTCCTCGAAGCTCATGAATTCAGTAGCAAATGTTCTTTCTTCCCCTGCTATACGAATCTGCCCTGTTTGAGGAAATCTTGGTCACTTTTTCCCATATCCACAGCCTCTCCTCAAAGCTATAGTGCTGATAATTCTTCCAGTGATATTTTTCTTCCTGAGGCAGTTCCTTCCTCATGACAGAGGTGAAAGCACTAACATTAGCCTGGTAGTTTTTGAAAAAAGTTGTCATGGTTTCCACGATAATTATCCCAGAGTGTACTGTACTTCATGACTGTGATAGCATCAAATATGGAGTGAAGCCACTCGTTTCCTCCACTCTCAGGCTGAGTCACGTGCAAATACCAAAGGGATCATTTCTGCCATCTAATTCAGAGCACTTTCTGGGCATACCCGAAGAGAGACTCACAAGGCTTCTGAAAATAATAATCAGACAGAATTGAATGTTTCCATCAGAAAACTCTTTACACGTGCCAGGTACCATCTTTCAAGAAGCCATTTGTGCAGGCATGGAAAGCAGTATCGTGCATATATCCTGCCCACTATCTGAGGAAGCACCAGGGCTGCTGCTAACATACAGCTGGCCTGTCCTCAAGAGCAGGTAGCAGGAGGGCCAACATACAGAGCGTTTCCCCCATCTCTGCAGAAGCTTGAGCAGCCTAACCTGCAGGGCTGGGCATTGCTGACAAAGCGCATGAAACAGCTACTACACATCCGCCATAAATGTGCCACAGAGAGGGAACCATTGGAAAATATTCAACCAGACAAGGGTACCTGCCTTTAAAAAATATATGAATTCTAGCAACTGAAGCAATACAAAGTGATACTATTCATGTTTCCATCAGCATCTCAATCATCTTGTAGAACCGAATATTTTTAATTTTGCCTCTCCTCTCTCCTCCTTTTCTGACCTATATGTCCTCTAATTGTTTGTTAGGGGATCATCTTTTGGCCACATGGCTTCTTGTTTGTTTTCTTTCTCTGACCTCCAGAAGGATCTGTCAGATAGCGATTCTTATCTTCATCCCATAATCTCTTTAAAGTCTTTCCCAGCTTATGGCACTCAAGTGTGCTCTATTCAAAAGAAATTAATAACTGCACCAGGTTATTAGCTTTATTATTTTTATATGTTTATTCACTAACTTCAGATGATACTTTAAAAAACACCACGGGAAAAAAAATCCTCACACAAAATTACAAATTTATTCTGTCCTGTGCAAGTCAAATTCTGCCCTATACCATATGTCTATCACAGTAAGTTCTAAGTACATATCAAAGACAAAGCCATAGCCCTGTATTTCAGAGTCTGATTGTAATTTTCTGTTATTACAAATTACTCTATTGCTTCTATTCTAGATAATGATCTTCAGAAAGACCTGAATACATATCTACAGGCAGTTTAGACTCAATCATAAATAATGAGGACTTTTAGCTTTATAATTACTTGGAAATCAGGTCAATATTTAAATACTGCAGAGAAGGTTGTCCCCTATGAGTGGATTCTGCAATTATGTGCTATGTCTGTGAGATGTGGGTTACACTTCTGTGTTGCAAGCCAATGCTCTTTCTCAAGAATATTTATGCCTAAATAAGTTAGGCGAAAGCTATAACAAACTTTGCCAAGTCACTCTTTTTGCAAAGAGCTAAAAAAATCTGCTCCTGGAAGGCAATTATTTGAGTATGTTAGCATGCCTGGACAGAACTATATGGAGCAGTGAAGAGGTCTGTGTTGCTGCATTAGGTTTGAAAAGATAAGCCAGGAACAACAATAAAAATCAAACGTAGATGTTAGTTGATGCTGCTTTTGTGATTGTGCAGTTCAATAAGTCAGAAACATTCTATAGCTTGTAAATAGCATTTCACCCTACTTCCACCACTAATAAATAAATAAATAGGTGTTATTTTGATCAGCAAATCCAGAGTGGATAAAATACTATAATACAGAGATGTTTGCCAAATACTGTTTGGACAATGACTATAGTTCATGCAATTCTTCTAACATTTTTTGATCAATAAGAGCTGACATGCAGTTATTAAAAAACATTAAATATTTGCCAAGCCTCTTGGCATAGGAGAAGAGTCAAAAACAGTCCTAAAGAACTTTGTGTCTCTCTCTGTACTGAAATATGTGTAGACATTGTCGTGTGCCCTTTTTTTAGAACATTTTCACAGGACGGGCATGCATTTGTGTCAATGGATAACGGTACTAGAGAATGTGTGATTCCCACTGAGCATCTTTTGAAGATGGGTTTCCAAATGAAACTTGCAAGACTCAAGACACTCTTACAGGGAAATAGAGCTAATGAATTAGCTTATTTTTGCATTGTATTAACTACAAATGTAAAAAGATGACAGGAGGACTACAATGTCACGGTAATGACACTTGTACATGTAGAAAAATACGATGAGTTCAACTTTATTGGGCTCATCATCATCCATCCTTAAGAATGGATGATGAAAGTCAGAAAAAAAAAAGGACTGGAGTAGCTTTTGCAATAAAGCAATTCTCTACTGCATCAAACCATAGTCATAAAAGTTTAAAACCCTTACATCTTTTTAATAAATAAGCCAATGATGTATATAATTGTACAGTAATAAAAATGCTAATTATTTAATATTGGGAAATAATAGATCTACTTGCAGTGGCCCCATGTTAATTATTAGGCATAATTTTATTTCCAATGCAGTTTTATTTTCATGAATAATACTATGTTGTTTCAACAGAGAACACTTCCTCTTTTGGTTTTCACAACTCTCCAGGGCACACTGGAGTGAATCAGTTATGCCCAACATGAAATCATTAAGCAAACAGGAGATTCATTGAAATTATTTTGGTACCTTCTCTTGATTTATGTAGAGTAATTTCAGCAAAATATCCTTTAAGGAGAGTGCAGAAATTTTCTGCACATTATGTGTTAAATTAGACTTTGAGAAGACATACAAGTCATGTTCAGTATTACTGTGGGTTATTAATTTGATTTGGGAAACTATGTAAAAGCTTTTACGACTGAAAATGTCTGAAAAAAAGAAAGGAAAATCATTACAGCATTTGGTAGTTATTCTTGAAGATTTTGATTACACATTAGTAAAGCTTTATAACACCTCTGTTTTGTACATATTTTTGCCAACATCTATATACCTTGTAGGTAAGCTGAAGATAAAAAAATCGTACCTAAATTATACTACTAGCGTTGAATCTGTCTTTATTTCCCTTCCAGTAACTTAATCAACGGAATACTTCATAGTGTAAACACAGTCTTTAAATTCCTGGAATTTCAATTTCTTTAAATTTCTGGGAAATTGTCTCCTAAATTGTAAGAAATATTGAAAATTATTACCTCTACATTAATATCCTGGATTTCACAGTAACATTTTTCTGGTCAGTCCTCAAAAAACATAAAGCCAAAATCCACCTATATTTAATTTCAGTAGTAGGTACGGCATAAAATTTTAAATTTACATTCTGACTTCACTTTTTTTTCTCTGAGAAGGTGAATAGCAGTTGCAAAGTCTTTTTCTGTACTAATATATGTTTGACTTGGAAAGGAGAGGGAGAGATAGAGAAGATGTTGGTTGAAACTGAAGACCACTTAAGAAGTAATGCAGATCTTTAAACAGAGCTATGGCGTACAACTGTAATAGGTCTCTCAATGGCAGACCAGATTTTCTTGTTCCTCTGTAATCTCACTGACCTTGAAAGACAAACTACATGATCTTTTCTATTGTGCAGGTTCTGTCCCATAATGTGATCTGAATAAAAACAGCCTTTAAAAATGTAATGTCACGGTGTTATTCTCAAATGATAAATTGTAGTGTCAGTTATAATTTACTCATAGAGAGAAAAGCTAATACAATTTCAAAAGAATATTACCGGGAAATATTCCATAACAGTCAAGGAAAATATATATACATTATGAGTGACTGCTGGTGGTATTATTATTATTAAAGATATTATACTTATTAAGATTGCCAGACACTATCCCTTATAATACAAGGTTTTTAATCTGGCAAATCTTTATTGAAAGGGCTAAAGTTTGCTAAACTAGATATCTGCTTCTATCTTCAATGTTAAGTACAACTTGAGCCACATGATCCAACAGCATCTATAAATAAGGATAATTAAAAAATATTATTTTCGAGTTATGCTCATTGGGAAAGTGAAATATATTAATGTAACCGCCAGTGAATGGTAGTTCTGCCATGAAGAAAGATTCCCTGGATGAGGAAACTGAAAAGTGATGCAGGGAAAGGGAGCTGCAGTGTGGTATTTCAACCTGATATAGCCCTGGATCCCAGAGAACATTTAAAAGGGACGAGAGAAAAGACATTGGGCAGAGCACAAGGAAGAAATTCCCCAGCAAGAGGTAAAAAAGAGCTAATGTGGCTGGGAATAGTGGAATGTAGATAGTATGGGAATAAGGGAGAAACAACTGAAAAAGAAGCTGGGGGCAATGGACTGGAGGTCGGTCGGGCAAGGAGCCCAGAGGAAGAACCAGGTCCAGTTAGGATTGTTTCTGAGTTTTCCCATTTTTCTGCCATCAGTAGATAAAACCCAAAGACAAAGTGACCCATCCCTCTACGGAGCAGCTCTGTGGAAAGCGCTGGAGTGCGCTACTGGTCGTTGACTGCAATGCCAGCATTCCACTAAGTTGAGTTCCCTTTTTTCAGTTCGTTTAAACAAAAAAAAAGGGGGAGGGGGGAAAATGGCAAATTTCATAGAGCATCTTTCCCTTCCTTGACACTCACTTAGCCACTGCATCCTTAGTTCACATATTATGGTCCTTTGTACTCTTATTGTTTTGTTCAGAATTCATGAATACTAAGGCATCCACAGCTCTAAAACTGTTTTTCTTGTCAGTAAAGCAAACTAATTTCTTCCCTTGTCCCAAAGAAGTCTGATAAGCTCCATGCATGAATAGCAGCAGAAATGAAAAAAAAAAATAGAAATGAAGGTGGCAGGAAGCAAGTTGCCTAATATGAGAGTCAGAGAGGTTGAGGTCAGTGAGGGTCAGATGGGGAGTCAAAATAGCTCAGAGGAGCAGAAAAATCATGAAGAATTTGAAAGACCAGTGCATCAAAGGAAATGCGAGGCAAAAGAATGACCACAGTTATGTGCATGAGTCATCAGAAATGGTGTTGGACAGTCCATGCTCAGTATTGCCAGAAAGTGTATGAGAATAAAAATGATATCATTGTGCCACTTTCTGAATCTGGTAACATGAAAATACAAACACATCTTCATGTGCCATTAAAATCAATGGCACTAAAGAAGGATTAGCTGCATGAAAGGAAGAGATTTACTATGATGTTATGGTGAGTTGAACTTGACTGAATGCCAGGTGCCCAACAAAGCTACTGAATCCCTCTCCTCCTCAACTGAACAAGGGAGAGAAAATATAATGAAAGGCTTATGGGTTGAAACAAGGACAGGAAGAGATCATTCACCAATACTATCACAGGCAAAACAGAACTTAATTTGGGAAAATCAATTGAATTTATTATGAATCAAAACAGAGTAGGGTGATGAGAAATTAACCCAAAATTTAAAACACGTTCCCTCCACCTCTCCCATCTTCCCAGGTTTAAATTTACTCATGAATTTCTCTACCTCCTCCCCTCACAGATGTGTGGGGAATGGGGAATGGGGGTTCGGATCAGTCCATCACATGTTGTCTCTGCTGCTCTTTCCTCCTTAGGTTGAGGAGTCCTCACACTATTTCTCTGCTCCAGCGTGGCATCCCTCCCACAGAAGACAGTTCTCCTCAATTTTCTCCAGAGATGTGAGCCCTTTGCATAGGCTACAATTCTTTACAAATTGCTCCAGTGTGGGTCCCTTCCACAGGGTGCAATCCTTCAGGAAGAGACTGTTCCACCACGGATCCCCCATGGGGTCACAAGTCCTGCCAGCAAACCTGCTCCAGCATGGGCTCCTCTCTCCACAGGTCCTGCCAAGATCCTGCTCTAAAATGGACCATCAACGGGCACATAGCCTTCTTCAAACACCCACCTGCTCTGATGTGGGCTCCTCCTCAGACTGCAGGTGGATATCTGCTCCAGCATGTACCTTCATAGGTTGCAGGGGAGCAGCCTGCCTCACCACGGTGTTCACGGCAGGTGCAAGGGAATCTCTGCTCTGATGCCTGGAGCACCTCCTACCCCTCCTTCTTCACTGCACTTGGTGTCTATAGAGTAGTTGCTTCTCATCCTCATTCCTCTCTCCAGCTGCAGGTTTTCCCCCTTCTTATGTATATGTTGTTCCAGAGGCGCTTCCACCACGGCTGATGGGCTCAGCCTTGGCCAGTAGGGGATCCATGTCGGAGCTAGCTGGCATTGGCTCTATCAGACACGGGGGAAGTTTCTAGCAGCTTTTCACAGAAGCCACCACTGTAGCCTCCCACTCCCGAAACCTTGGCACACAAATCCAATATAGGTTATTTGCTGCTTAGCTCAAACTAAATAGGGGTATTACCATGTTACATATCCTTGAGTATCATATCTTGGATGCTTTGTTTCCAAATCAGGGAGAACCAAGGAATGTTTCAAAGTCTCTATAATGAATATTTTAATTGTATTTTCACATTTTTCAAGCCCAAACACCAACCACATAAATATCTCTGGCATTTCAACTGAGAAGATACACTTAAATGAAATTATTTACACAATGGGAATGTAAATGTTTTACACAAAATGCTTTGAAGAATTCTTTCGAAACACTATGGTAGAGAACAGTACCTTTTTCAAAGTGAAATTTTAGCACTACGGCTTTCAGCAGCTGCTCTCAGGTCTCTGTGGTGCATTGTATGAACTCTGCCTGCAGTACTTCATGCCTCATTTCTTCTAACTTGACATTGTGCATATTTGTTGAATAATCAGTGAAAACATATCACCATTAAAAATGTTTACCATTCTATTCTAATGGGAATAGTAGTGTAAGTGTAAGGGCAAAAGTATGTCATTTTGCACAAAAAGTAGCACAACTGTGCCCTTCAGAGAGGCCTCACAAGGAACTAAGAAAATCATGCTGCTTAGAAACTATTTGGCTTCTTTCAGATTTTCTTAGTGCTTCTCTCTTTATTACATGTGGTGGATGTTTGCATGAAAATAAAAGGTCAAGTTCTGCTCTCAAATCAGCATAAATTTGAAGTAAACAAATAGCAGTATAAGCAAGATAAATCCCACACTGGCTTTCTTAGTGAGTTTTACGGCCGATGACCTAGATGTTGGAACAAATTTTTACCCAAACTGCACTGCATTCAGACCTCTGGAATTATTCTGCTTCAGCCTGATTTTTAAAGGAAAATCTCTCTTTTTTTTCTTTTCCTTTATTTCTCTTTTTTTTTTTTCTTTCTGCTTAGGATCTAGAGGACATCTCATTGCTTAATTGATGAGCAGTGAGTATTGTGCCTGGAAGTGTAGAAAATGTGTGCTGGTGCCTTTTTTTGCCCATACATTCTGTCTGAGAGCAGAGAAGTCATCTAATACATTTATGCCTTAGTTTCCTCACCTCAGTGGGAAAGCAGACTAGCTCTAATAAAAGTTTTGAAGACCACTTAGTGATATATAAAAGCACTTTTATTGGAAGATGCTACCAAACTGTAAAGTATTGTTATTGGAGCAACAGCAGAATAGGTTCCATCAATTTTTATCTAAAGCATCAGAGTAAATAAAACAAGTTGGAACAATGCACCATTTCCAGAACGTGGTTTTAAAGAACGTGTTATGAGATGATGATGATGTTGCTATGGTTACAGATCCCTCCATAGAAATGAATGCACTAAATACTATTATGAAAATTAAGTAAATATTAAGCAACAGTTTAAAAAACGGGTGTGTAGGTGTCAATGTTTTTATTTTTGTCATTTTAATTACTCTTAATATTTGTGAAAGCAAGCAGGCTGAAACATCTATCCAGAAAAGTGTATGATGCCTGGTTAGTTCTGGAGGGCAGATGTCTAGAAAGCATCCAGATGTTGATTGTGACTTTTTGTGGAGGTTCAGTACTCTTCTCCACTTGTCTCCATTTTCTCCTGAACTTATATAAAATGCAATGGAAAATCATACTATAGGAAAAAATGTGAACATAATGTGCTTCAATAAGAATTGTATTAAACTCAAGATCTTACACAGCAGGTCACAAAAATCTTTTTTTTTTTACAATTTACAGATGAGGATAAGAAGTTCTGCAATTTCATATAGTCATGGAAATTGTGGTGTAGCTGATATTTTATTATCTATTAGATTGTACTAACATGTCAATAGTATAGCAAGAGCACACAATATCCTAATGAGCTTCTCTGCTGTTAATTAGGTGAGCTCCCCAGCCTTGGTTGCCAGTTATTCATAGCGCAGGTATGCCGGGGTCTTTCCAGGCTCTTTTCTGGATGAGTAAACTTGTTTCCTCCAGGAGGAAATCAAGGCACAATTGGCACAGTAGTTTGCTTCAGGGTTCACTCCAGGCAGAAAACATGAAATAGATGGTGCCAAGACAGGCTTCTTCAGCCTGGGACAGAATTCTGACATGATGCCAGCAGGCCCTGAGCCCACAAAGACAAGTACATACCCTCAGGACAGGCTGCAGGGCAAGCAAGCCAAGCATGGTGTTGGCATTGTGCTCTGGAGACAGTGCTCTCATAGGCTGCAGTACAGTTTGCACGTTTTTTTCAGATTATCTCATTTTATTATCACTTTGAAAACACAAAATATTCTATTTATGTCTCAGAGCCGCAGAGCCAGGAATTGCTTCCTGAGGCAGATGAGTTTAGTAGCGTACACATAGCCGGACACACTTCGCGCTTGTCTTGAACACCATAATGAATGTATTTCCTTTTATCTGAGTACTGAAATTTCAGGAGAAGATGGAGCTATTGATTATTAATGAATCTTGAATGTTTAGTATGAGCGTTCACTTTCCATAATCATAGAAGGGACATGCAATTTATTAAGCATACATCCAAATACATGACAGCTGGTTGTCAGTCAAAAACTTACACGGTCTCTAAGAGTTTGTACCTAAAAGAGTTGAGCTTTGGGAGAGACTGAGCATATGGTAGTTAAAGAAAAGATGTTTTTAAAATTGTACTGCCACTATATCTAAATATAATCCTAAAAAGAGAGCAAAAAAAATCAAACCCCAGAACTGTAATTACGCTTACAGACCTACTTCATTTATCAAAGCACATTATAAAATGAGCAGAGAATTTAACTCAGGGAACCTATACCTCTTTCAATTATCAGCCCTATAAATTACACAGCCAGTGAAACGCAATGAGATCAAAGACTCTGAACCATTAGATTTTCTCACACATGAGTGAGTGGCTAGTGGGCACATTGATTACTCACCAGTGCTGAGTAACTAGGACAATACTGAATTCTATACATGTGGCACCACTGACTCTGGCAGAGAAATTAACCAGGGTATACTCTGGAGATTTGTTCAGCAACAGAAGGCTTGTGTACAGATAAGCAAATGTCTTACGAATGCATTAATGAGTTTGCCTTCTAACCCCACCAACTAAAAACACAGGGCTAATTTATTTTCTTTGTCTCTTTAGAATATGTATCATCTCTGTAAACTGAAATGCTGTCTCTTCGATATATTAAGAACAATTTCTAATTTTTAATCTATTCAAGGCATCCTCCAGAATTTGGATTATACCTGTATTGGGTGCCCTATATTATTTCAGTATATATTTCCTGCAGACTAATCAACTTCATGCTTTCTTCATTTATCTGAACAGAGAGGGAAGAAGATTTGCCAGTATTTATGAAATGGATTTCACAGAAGTTTCAGGGTAAATGATAGAAAATACTTCCTATAGTAACGAGGTTGATCCAAGCCGATTAGTCTTCCTGTTTTCTTCCAATATCTTTTTCTCGAGCGTTAGTTGTTTAATTCTGCTTTTGTTTTTTTCACATAGACTCCTGAATCAGTTCTATATATACAGTGGGAAAGAAAGCAACAAGAAGAGAAGGAGAAAAAAGACCACATGAAAACCTTTTCTCTCCTGTGCTTCTGAAGTGTTTTGGCACATACTTCACATGCTAAATAATCTGAAAATATTTCCAGCAATCATGACAGTGCTTCTTCCTATGCAGGAATGGAGACGAGCATTGTAGGGTGTATGGGCTCTGCACCAGCCAGGTTGACTGAGCCAGCTGTCAGAGATTCAGCTGGTACTGACTCAGCAGACAAATCCTTCCTTCTCTTCCTCCTCCCAGTAACACAGACAGTAACTGAGAAGTCACAAGTCCATCCCTAGGCTTATCACCACAGCTGTGCATCATTCCTAATTTATGGTGTACTAAAAGCTGACAAGCTAGCCTTGTGTTTTTACCTTAGAATATAACCTTGTTTCTTTTTATGCATTTGCTGTTACACATAAAGATGGAGATTTTGCTGGTCACACAGCCAGTTTGTGTGAAATCAGTATAGTCCAAACTAAGTATTTTACTAAGGAGAATCTTAAAGCGAAGAGCAGACAAGAAGAAGCAGTTCAACTTAATTAATGTCAGAGTTTGTACAATTCACTGAATGTGTAACGCACATATAATTACTAGGTATTACTACTAGTCTTGAGTGAGTAATTCATGTTGAATTATGTGTTTGCCAAATGTCATCTCTCTGTTTGAGAACTGTCATTGAAAGAATATGATTTTTTTTTCCCCCGGATTTGTTCTAAGCTCCTCTTCAAATAGCTTCTGTCAGTAATTCTTAGCCTGCTGCTTATTCATGAGCAACTCATTGCAAGTGTCTGATAGTTGCAATTTGAGCTGCTCTGACTGACCAGTTAGATATTTGATATACTTTCTTTCTTTCAGATATTTATGACTGTAACTTTGAACTGTGTGGTGTAGATTCTCATCCAAGCCAGTATTAAATTTGCTTTTCACGAGTACTGGCCAATATCTGCCTTAATATGAAATGTAGCCCTGTTTTAACATTCATATTGTGGTAGTGACTAGAAGTCAATCACTTTGAATATACATTATTTCGAGAATGAAGCAGATATTGAGTAAATGATAGTCTCTGTTTTAAATTATTTAATACACAGGAGAAAGGACTGATCTGTCTTACATTCTTGTCTGTAGGAAAATAGAGTCCCGGTAAGGTGATCTGAAATTGGAAATGAAAGTGAAATGTTTTTACAAGAAAGCATTCAGACCTATTTATCAAATAACTACAAATTACTATATCTCAGCAAAAAGTCTGTACACATAAAATACAACCTAACACATTATGCTAACTGGACAAAAACACATGGAAATATATTTAACATTTTCTGAAGAAGGGAAGAGTAATGAATATGTAGATCTGAACCGTCAAAGGAATGTGCACTAATTTATAGAGCATTTGCCTAACTGCATCTCAATGCTGCCCTATGCTGAGAGTGCGCCCAAGGTTGAATCAACCACTATTGTCTGCAAAGTAAAAGCAGTTGAAAACTCAAAAAGTCTATTTTTAAACATTATTTAATCTCCCTAAAAAATCAAAAGCATTGTCAGCTGTGAAGATCACATTTATCATTAAAGTGTTTTGTTTAAGAAAATAAAATTGTATAACAGTTTTCTACTTGCTGATGTCTAAGTGGCTAACACAAGGATATCAGGAGACATCCAAAAGAACTAGAAGCCCTAGGTCCCCTTCGCTCCAGTTAAACTACAGTTGGTGTAATTTCAAAACCTTATAAGAAACTCTCTGTGAGAAGGGGATCCATTTTCAAGGAAAAGAAACAATGTTAAAGTGAGGGTTAAAAGTACTTTATCAGTATATTACAGCATGCTTATGGAACCGAACAGTCCCATCAGTCTCAATGTAGTTGCAGTTGTTTCCACCTAATGTTTTTTTAAATAGTGCACATTCTTCATTCTTTTTATTTAATCACTCTTTCAATCTGGATAATTTCATTTTTCTGTTTCTTGAATTTCAGGTAACAGGGTGTTTTGGAAGATCAGTGTGCTTACTTGATGTCTGAAAAGAATGCCTTCTGCTCACGAAGAAGGTGCCAGCGAAGGTGGAGAGAGTAACATGTTACAATTCAACCCTGATATTATCATGTAACGTTTCTATTAAGTATACAAATACTCTGTTCACTGCAGTTCTTTGTACAAAAGAGACACAGAAGGCTGAACACCTCTTACTGTATATGACCATGAAAAAACAGATGCTAATATCATCAGGAACAAGTAAAAAGCTACTGCTTTAATTTTACTGAGAAAGATTATTTGCAAGAGCAGCCATAAGAATGGAAGAACTGGAAGGACTTTGTGTGATGGCAGAACTTTCAGACTATGGAGGGGCTCCACATTTCTGAGTACAGTTTACTCACAGGCAATGGAATTTCAAGATTTCTGGAATGTTTGTGCACCTAATAAGGAGACAGACAGGGTTGATCTGAATTCTAGCTACTCGATCCTGATCTTGCACGCTTGTAAATGAGTGGCAAAACACCTACTGACTTCAGCAGAAACAAACTCAGGAGCTGTTGAAAACACGTATTGATCCATATTCTACCCTGCTGGATAGCTCATTTCATTCCTCTTGAATAAGAATATAAAGAAGGCATTTATAAGCATTATGCCATCTGCTTAGAAGAATGAATAGCTTTTTCATCTTAAAATTCCATTTCTCTTAAGTATCTGGAGTTCCAAGAAAGTAAAATAACACAAAATACCAAACTAAAAGAGTTCATGGCCTTATTCTGTCATGATTTATATCCAGTGCATATTACTTGACTATAGTGGGGTTGCCCAGACATATGTTAAGATAATTACGGGGAAAGAAACTAATTGTAGTGTACAGTGCTGGTTTAAGCTGACAGGTTGTTATGTATAAAACATGTGTGTACATAGACTAAAAACATGTTAAATATCTCATTATATCTTGATAGATAGGTAATGTTGAGAAGATGTAAATTAGAGTACCAATTATTCTGTTGCAGTGATAATGAAGCATTAGTGTCTTTATCTGCACGCATCTATATTTCTGCAGCTAACAATGGCTCTCTTTAGGGAAGCAGATTGAATGGCTTGATGTTGACCTTCAAGCTCTTGCTCCCACTTTTGAAATTTTGTGTGCTAAAGATGCATACATGTGGGAGGGAGGACACTAGTGACAGTGTTAGAAAACAGAACAGAATGGTATAAGCAGTATATTTTAGAGTGCTTTATTATGTAAGAAAACTGGTGAAGAGGGGACGTGAGGTAAAGGAAAACAAGCTATGGGAAATGACATACAGAACAACATTTCAGACAGGAGAAATACTGTAGAGAGCCAGGAAATTGTCATCATGTGTATCATCAAATACTGATGCACTGCTCTCTTTAAAAAGGTTTCCTTACGCATCTGCATTCCACAATTATTTGTCAATTTAACAAATACAAGAACAAAGATGAAATGTCAGCAAATATATCAAGCTCTTGCCTTCTTCTGTATGTTGTGCTTTCACAAACTGCCAATCCAATCTACCAGTTTTTCAGCTCGAAAGATGTAGCTTATTTGAGGTCTTGTAGGAGCAGATATGGCCAGAAGAAATGAAAAGCTTGTATTACAGCAAAATGCTAGATAGAAAGACCAGAATCACTTTTTCTAAAATTTCCTTTAAAAGTTGGATGGCTGTTTTCCACAGATTTTGTCTTTTTTTTTTTTTACCTCTTTTCTAAATAACTATCAAATCATTCCCATGAATCCCCCTTCATTTTGTGAAAAAAATAGCTCCGACAACATTTGGAAACAGCAGAAAATACTTCATGCCATTGGGGACTCAGGAGATACAGTCTCACAGGCAACAAAGTCTAGTAAAATCTGGAAAGTATCTGGAGGAGTGCAATGCTCTTCTATTGGATTTATGTGATGAACAACACGGGCCAAGAAGAGAGAAGGACAGAAGAAGAAAGCTTAGTAGGGGAATCTCAAGGAGAAAGAGGAAATTATTTTTCAGCAAATTTAACTGAAACACTGGAGGAAGAGCATATGCTGTACACCTAACTCAGAGACACAGACAGGATGAGGGAAGGGGCCACCCGGTGCCCAGCAACATTCAGCAGGGCCAAAGGCAGAGGCCTGGCCAGGGAAAGATGAGCTCTGGCAGCCACACAGGCCAGGGTCTGCCTGAAGACCAACTCTGCCAAATGGCCCCAGGGTCCGGTGGGCAGCGAGCTGGGCGTGAGGCAGCAGTGGCCCCACAGAGGAGATGGCCAGCAGCCTCCCAGGTTGTACCAACAAGAACATGGCCAGCAGCTCCTGGGAAGCGAGGCATCATCGACTCTGCTCAGCACATGTTAGGCCGCATCTGGAAGACTGTGTCCAGTTTTGTTGCTCCCTAATAGAAGAAAGAGGATAATAAACTGTCACAAGTTCAGCAGAGGGCCACTGAGACAGTCAGGGCCTGGAGTCCCTGCCCTGTGAGGAGAGGCTAAGAGCCTAGAGAAGAGATGACTTCAGGGGTTCCAACAGTTGAGATTGTGCACTCTCCGTCCTTGGGGGCAGTAAAAACGCAGCTGGACTTGAAATCCAACTCTCAGCAGCTGGTCTGATCCAAAAACTGTTCCTGCTTTGAGCAAGAGGTTGAACAAGATGATCTCCTGGTGTCCTTTCCAGCACAAACTATCCTTTGTTCCTTTGATCTATGTATCTCCCACTTGAATAACATTTGAAAAGTTCTTATTTTTAAGACTTTTTAAACATTCCTGAATAATTTGCCCTGCATTTGGCAAAGTACAGCACAGACGATAAGATTCCTCTGACTGAACTTCTGCTGCTTATTTAACTTTTGGGTAGTATATGCTAATTACAAGCTGGGCACATTTCAGGGAATATCATATGACAGAGATTGTTCTAAGCAGGATTTTGGGTGTGATCAACCTGTTTTGGGCAGAACAACGCTTGAGAATGTCATTGCAAATCGGCTACATCATCTGATATGTGGCCAGGCAGTGGACTCTCGTCTCTAATACAAACTAGAACAGGCTTAGTCTATTACAGTCTCACAACAGGATCCCTAAAGGATCTCCTCTAGTAAAACTTGCTTCTCTAAATCATATAGGTATATATTTCACATCTGATTTAGATAGTAAGTTACACAAGGTCAAGAAGCTATAAATGACTTGCTGCAGCACTCCTTTTCTCAGAGGAAGAGGAGAGATTAGGGAGAGTGATGAGGTGCCCACTAGATCTATGTGGGAATTGATTTCCGTTCCAGACAGGCTTTGTGCATCTCTTCTGAATTCATTCCCCTCCCAGCTTACCAGTGCTTAGAGAACATGCACAGTATAGCTTAATACTTGGTCATAATTCTGTGCAGGAAATAAAAACTTTTCAAGTCCAGATGTAACACATGATGAGTGTCTTTCAGAAGGATGAAGTCCGGTATGGTATTGTGGAACCCATTGTCACATAGAATGGAGAGAGGTAGGAGATAATTCTTAGGTAAATGGTGAATTTTGTCATTGATAAGGAAGCCAACACCTTGAAAGACACTGCAGGATATGCTGCGAATTTAAAAAAAAATCTAAGGCAATAACAAGTATTTCAAGGAAAGTAGGACATGCAAGTTCTTGCCTTTCTTTTGGAAATCAGACTTAAAGAGCGTATCAATCAAGAATTGAAGAGATGAGCACTGAGAAAGGAGACATATGTCACAGAGGTATCAGCTTCTTTTTTTGTTTAAATACCATTTTAAAAATAAAGGTAGTCGGTGTTTAAAACATCTCCAGTAATATGTAGAAATTACACCATAAAATGATCATAATAAAATTTGACAACAATTGGCATCTCAGAGTTTTTGTATGACATGCAAAGAGGGAGGGTTATAATCAAAAGCAAGGTGCAATGGAGTAAAATATTACAGATACATTGCACGTTTACTCCCTTAAACTTGTTTTTTTTAATATTCTTTAGCATCATAATTATCAAGTGGGAGACTTCAAGGAGATGAGTGTATTACAGTGGATTTATCTGGTCTTCCTTCGTTATTAAAAGAAATAAAATAAGAGAAGTCATAGACTGATCATTAAATGCAATAACAAAGCAATGGAAAAGAAAAGGAGAAGACATCTGCTTCATGCAGGATTTATATTTAGTGCTGAACAGTGGGGGGTTTCCCCTGTAGTTCTGCAGATCAGGTCACTGAAGGAGGAAAGGATTACAGGAACATTTGCAGTGGGATACAGTATTACTTAGGGTTGAAACTGATGAATTGTGAAACTGATGAAAATGAAGAGTGCTATAAATTACTGCTGTTGAACATTTTTTGATCATAGTGAGAAGCTGACAATTGAAAAGAAATGAACTACTTTCTAGAAATATATTGCTACAGTTTGGCTTGAAAGCTCTTTGTGTGAGTCACTCCATTTCTTCTGTAAATAGTCATTATTAGAACGCTTGAACCAACACTGTTGGTTCTGACAACCCTGAACTTTGTGGAAGTCCATATTTGAAATCAAAACTTCTCTGCTGCTTGGCATTATTTGAAATGAAAAGTATATAAAGATTTCTTCATGTGTTAATGTTTTACAAATTCAACCTTAAATTAACTAAATGTTAGTGTGATCTTATGAAATGCGCAGAAATGAATCTACTATGGAGTAAAACAAAGCACTCAATATCATATGTTTTATTTCAGAATAGGTTTCTCTTGACTAGTTCAATCTGTGGTTAGTAACAAAGCAGAAAAAAAGAAATCTTTAATATTTAATTCCTGACCAATCAATCACAGGAAAACCCTTACCACAATATTTTTTTAAATACTCCAGTGCCTAGATTAAGGTAAGTTCATGCAAAAAAATTTAGATTTCTGTTCACAAGTCCAAAAGAATATAATCAGAAATAGGCCAAGTAGGAGGAACAGAGAGACTACCCAAAGATCTACTTTTTGGTCTCAGCCCAGTTCTCTCCATCTCCCAGGAGTAGCTGTCATTTCTTTAAAAAAATATATTGAGGGCTGATTAGTGGATTTCCAGAGTATATACTGGGCTTCTCCGCACAATATTTGTGCTTGTGTGGGTCCTCCACATGTCCACAGCTTCTCCAAGCTCTCCAAGAGAAACTGGAGACAGTGGTCCTGGTGCAAATATCCTCAAACCCTCCTTTGTTGGCTTCTGTCTTCTTGATCAGTCTCCAGTAGGGTCCAGCTGCTTCTGCGTCTCCTAGGGTGCGTCTGTGAAGGTAACATAGCAAAGAAAAAGGATTTGCTCTGTAATGTATGAAGACACAAATACACTAAACCATTCATGTAGTGATCCTCCCTACAATCAGAAGTTACAGCTGTGTTTGCATGTCTCTGGGAACAATGTTTTTCATTGCAGACTACATTGCAGGAAGGCTGCCTCTAGGAAGTGTGGACAGGAGGGCCTCTGAATGGACCCACAGGACAAAGGAGGTGTTGTGCAGTGGATGCATATGTAGCTTTGTGTCAATCACTAGGGCCACGCTTCTTGAAGGAGCTCTATCCACTGGTGTATGTGTTTGCTGTGATCAGTCTGTACAGTGAGAGTGCAGTGTCGTCTCTGGGACATTAGCTTTGCAGATAAGATCCTCAATGCTGCTCTTTTCTTGGCTCAAGTTGCCATATGATACTGGCAACCACAATTAACATCGCCCTTCCCCAGGGCAGAGAGGCTGGTATGAACATGAACATTTAGGTGCTATGGTTATCATTTTATAAGCTGAAAATTAGATGCTGATCCAAATAATAAAATAAACACAAAAGCAAGAAATAATACTCTTTATTGTAAGTACATTGGAACTAATGAATTTTAACAACAAGTTTCTAAAACACCGTTGTTCTTTACTTATTATGTACGTTAAAAGTTGGCACTTTATTTGGATTAATAAGTTAATGTATATTTGGTAAAGTTGTCTTTAATCTGCTCATTGTTCAGATTTTACAAGGAGCTTCTGGATCTATTCCATCTAGTAATGTCTCCTTCAGTAACACAAATATCCAGATTTTTGCAGTCATGTTGGTGAAAGAAATGATAATAGGACTGATATTGGCAAAGATGTCAAAAAGAAAATACATGTGGATTTCAGAAGTGATCACATCCGTTTAAAATAATGTATCTTTAATAGGCTGCTTCAACAAATTGGAAACTGTGATTAACCCATTTACATTTTAGAAGTTTTCTAGTTTAAAAGAGCTTTTGAAATATCCTACTTAATTATCATAATGATTTATTAATGGATAAGAACAGTGCTTAGAAGAGAAGGTGATACCTTTATACACAGTGATACAGCAGGTTATACCAGCTATGAGGGACCCAAGTTCTCATTTTGAAGCCACTGACCTCAATCTAAGCATGGTTTGAGAACTGTTACTGGGAGCTAAAATTACTCTATTAGGCAGATTGAACCTTGAGTCTAACTTGAGAGAAAAAGGTGTTTGGAATATATGAAACAAGAGGAAATGTTAGAAGGGAACAGGTGAGAAGGATGATAGCTCCAATAAATCAGGAGGATGGGCAGGTAATTGCTGCAGATGAGACACAGAGAATTTAGCAGGAGGTAAGTACCATATGCGCCATCAGACTACTACTATAGAATCCATGATTTTTGGGCCAGGCACCGCTTCCTTTCTTAGTAAATGAGATTTCCTGATATACTCTTAGATAACAATCGTGAGCATCACAAATACTTTATATATTTCCTTGCTCTCTTAGTATTTTCTATATCATACAGATAGAGATTAGAGGTAGAGATTAATAGACAGATACAGATATAAATATAATATATATAATCTCTACCTATCTAGGTATAGTGCATTATCTGTAGTAACCGTGCTACATAAAAAAGAAAAAGCTTTACCTTTGTGACATTTCAAAAGCTTTGATTTTCTTTCTGTAACTCAGATGCCTACAATTTATTTGTACATGTTTCTGCAGTAGAATACTCAGCTTTCTATCAGATTGAACTTTCACCTGGTCTGAGATGCTGCAGATTTTTAAACTTCATAAAACAACAATGTACACTGGTCCATAAAAACAAAGAGGGGAGTGTCCATAAGAACACTGTGACAGAAGGAAAGGTGGCCATTCACAGGGGCAATGGGGTTTGTTCAGAGCACTGAGAGGTCCACTGCTCATGGTTTGAAAGAGGTAATACATTAATATTTCCAAAAACTGAAATATTATTCTGCCAACAGCCAGATATGAATTTGGATTTTTCTTACTTCAATCAATAAGAAACTCTTGAGTCACATATTGGTGGATACTGAAAGAATATTCTGGTGGTATAAACTGTGTATTTGCCACGTCTTTGAGTCTTCTCTGGGCATCCACTAGTAGCTGTGGTCAGAGAGCACAGCCCCTTGCTGAGAGCTGTCGTGGTTTTCCTTACTGTTCCTAGGTACTCGTCTGATTGATTTTGCAGTGGAGTTGATAGAGGACAGATTTAGAGGGTGAGAGGTTAATAGATGCACATGGAAATGGATTTTTAAACTGAGAAAAGTACAGTGTTGATTTCCAAATATTGTGACTCTTTGTATAGCCGTTACAGAGCATCTTGATTTATACAAGCTTTCTGACAGATGAAACAGCTATGGCATTTTTAGTTCAGGACTTGCTGTGCTATGTGAACTGTATCACGGAATCACTTGTTAAGGATGTGAAGGAGCTAGTGTTATGTTAAGTCATACTATCGAGCAATCTAATACTAATTCAAATTGTTTGTTATTGTTTTACAGTATTAAATTTTAATTAGAGTACATAGATCTCTCTCTTGACTACTGTAAAGTTAAATAATTAAATAATGATATTTTAATTCCAAATATTATATGCCATGTCACTGTATTTTCATTAACTTCGGCAAGCTCTGAAACACACTGTAGAATGATACCAAAAATCTATAACGAAATGTAAACATAATAGTCTTTATGTTAGAGTTAATTCCTTTCATGTCCTTTGTACTTTAAGCTTGCTTTTGTAACTTCTCCTGTTCAATTATTTCTGAGTTTGTAATCAGGGTTACCTATCTCCTGTGATGTATTAAATCACCGAGGAAATTGTCCATTGTTTAACAATTAACTAAGTTGATTTCTACCTCTAGCAATAGACATTTAAGACCTCTGAACTGATATTTGCCTCTAATCTTTTAAAAATGCAAATTTGTATAGCAAGTAAGTTAGCTACCAGAACATTCAGATTTATTGCAGTTATCTAGACAAAAGTGAAGAAATCACTTTCACAGGTGTTTCAAAAAAAAAAAAGCAAGGTATTTCTTAGCCTTAAGGGCTTGTTATTCTAAATCTACTCTAAAAATGAAATAATGTTTTATTCAAAATGGAGGATTTATCAACAAACACATGGAAATTTACTGAAAGCTTCCAACTGTGGCAACTTGGCAAAGCAACACATTTTGGCATTTTATTCTCTCTGTACATATGTTTCACTCACTTAAATGTCATTGAGAATTAGGATGCACATTCATCAAGAGAGTCTACCACTTTAGGATCAGATTTGTCATCCTTTATCTAACAAGGAGTCCCATTGATGTTAGTGGGTATAATGCTGTTTCTGAAATAGTTAAGAGGAGTCAGTAAGCACACATTTTCAATATAGACTGTTGGTTTATATCACACACACTCTTTCATAAGGAAAGAAAGCATTTTAGTAATCTGATGCTGGGGCTCCATCTTGATTTCTTCAGTTTATTTACCTGAATTCCTTTGGAGTTTCTCTTGGAGAGTCCTGTATTTCTTTTTTCTGTTCCCTTAGCTCAAGTACCTCATACTATCACCTCTGAGAACTCACTGATTGCTTTGTCTTATTTTCAGTTATAAGAAGGGTAAAAGGAGAAATAAGTTCTTCTTCCCCCCCCCCCCCCCCCTTGGTGAGTTTATAGGATTTTAATTAACCCCAAATCAGAAATGTTGCAATTTGCAACAAAAGTGTATGCTTTCTGTTACTAAAAAGCAAAAACAATTTGTCTTTAGTGTGATAACGTAAATATTAAAAAAACAATTAATTTACCTCCTTAAAACAATTTTGCCAACTTTTTTCATGAATAGAGATACTTCAGCTCCCCTTATTTGAATAGGCAAGGTTGTTCAAAGCCAGACAGTATAGCAATGGCTCTCAACTTGACAGCTGCTCTGTTAGCACAGATTACACAGTAGTGTACAGACTGTTAAGCAACTGCTGAAGACTGATCTGCTGCATTGTTCTGCAGCAGTAGGCTGGTCCTTCAAACTATATAAAATACTAATACAGTGTGAGAACCTTACATTTAGGAACTGCTTAAATAAAACATAGGATGTTTCTGACTTTGATTCCAACAGCGGTAAAGAAAAACATGTCTGTGTATGAGTCTTAGAGACATTGGGCCTTATTCGTAGTTATGAATGTGAATGTAATACACTGTTTTAAAATCTCTCAGGAAAACCTAATACACTGGCCAAAATGCATCCATTTTTATTTGTCAGTCTCCCTTGAATCTTTATAATGAAGAGTCCTTATAAATCTATGCTAGTATTATACTTTTTATTACAGAAGATAACACAACATGTGTAAAACTGAGTGTACAAGAATTTTTACAAGCACTTTTTTTAATGTAATGAAATATTCCAATTTTTACAGAATCATCTATCTATCCATTTTAATACACCAAGTTAAGAAATGCTGTATTTTCCCCTCTGTTGTAAACAGAGAAATGATAAGTCACTATTTGCCATTGGATTATCAAGAAAAAAATACTGAACAGTTGCTACAAATGAAGTACTATTGCTTATTCTAGTCAGTGCACTTGTACACAGTATTTCCAGTTTTCCCTTTGAATATTTTATCTATGGTCTAGTAAAAGTTTTTTTGATTGATACAATGGTGTGAAGATCACTGGTGTGGTGATCTCTATTAAAAGGAAACAACTCATGTCTAAACTAGTTAGACTGAGCTGCTATATGGGTTTATCACTGTTCTGTTCTTTGGTAACCCCAGAGTGAAGAGGACCAAGAGATGAGACTCCGCATAGTAACGCAACACTCAAAGGAGCACAGTGCTTCACAAAACATGTATAAAAATATTCCTATAAGGTAATAAATTAGTACTTTTTGATTTCTAGAATTATAATGTTGGTGAAACTTTTTCTGAATTGACAGAAACAATTCTGACTTTAAGCTCCTTCTCCTTCAGATGTTACTGTAGGTAGTATGTGACCTTTTAGGATATTTATGATCTGAACTGAACTGCCTTTAAAATTATAATCCTTCAACTGTCAGCATATCCTTGCAAAGTTCAATAGATCCATAAATAATGGAAGTTAATATTCCACTACAATACTTATGTAAATTATAAAGGCAGATATATACGGACTGGAAACAAAAACACAATACTTTTTTCCATTAGTGTTACTTCAGGTTCAGAAGCAAAAAAATCCAAGAATCATATTCAGAATAAAATTTGTACTCCTGATGCTGGTAACTTATCTTTTTCTTTAAAAAAAAAATCATTCTTGCATTTTCCAGTGTGCTGATTTAGTCCTTTTGGCACTTACACAGATTAAAAAGTAAAATAAAGCCTTGATGTCGCAGTAACATTTCCAGCCTCCTCTTTATCTCCATTGTATTGCAAATATTTATCCTTTGCTCTCATGCAGCCTCCCACTCAGAACAGTCTGCCAATCTTTTTAAAAGCTTAGGTCAGGAGATTCTTCTCAGCACAGCAAAGCTTTCTTGGAAACATAGGAAAGGTCATACAACAACGAGTAGCATCAACATTTTGGCTACAGGCCTTCATACCTAAATGGTTATGACTACTACTAGCATAATCATTGGTTCAATAATTGATGCTTACTGTGAGGGCTGTAATTTAACCTTCCAAAACCAGTGGTGATTTTTCTAAGGGAGCTTTGTCTCACGCAGAATTCAAAAAGGTATTATTTGCATATATTAGTGTGCATGTATTAACATGCTGGTTTTCATCCTTTCTTTATGGAGTTGGGAACTGAGATCCAGTGGCATTAAGGGTCTCTATCAAAAGAAGGACTTCGTTACCCAGAAGTAAAGCTCCGTAACTTTTAAGCACCTGCCCCTCCCTAAACTGCGTTAGACACACCAGCTGTCAGTATGTTGCATAGAGGAACACAAGGTATTTCATTATAAGATTTAGAACTAATATGCAAAAAAATCAGTAGCATGTCTACATCCAGCACATTTAACAAGCCTCAAGCTAGTGTCAAGCAGTAGGAAAACAATAGTCATCAGTCTTGTCCCTTGGAGGTGCTGGGAAGTAGATTCTTTCTTTCCTTTCAAGAAATGCCTTTTTTCTTTTTCTTTTTCTTTTTTTTATCTTCTTCTGAAACATTGTCTGAAGAGAAGGGGGCAGTTTTGATCCACTTTTCAGATCCTACTGTGGATTTTCAAGGGAGGCTTCACCTCACTGCTGCTCATCTGCAGTCTTCCCATAGTTCGTGAAGAAAGTGAGAGAGAGAGGCAGTTATGTCTGTCAGCAGATACATCCTGTTGCATGATAGAAGACTAAGATAGACAGAAACATTGTCATCAGAGATGTCTGTTACCTCTGGTGCATCAGAGAATACAAACCAAAGCTGAAGGAAGTTGTTTGCTGCACAGGAGAAAAGGCTACACACAGGTCTTGTCCACTCAGAAGTGGGCAAGCTGTATGCATCCATATCCAGTCCTGCCCACAGGATATCCAGTTCCTCTGTCCCTTTGCTCAGGAGGGAGCAGTAGCTGGGGCTTATCCGCCCCTAAGGCAGGTACCTGGAAGTCAGCAAAGGTTTGGTTAGGAAACACATATATGTCAAGATGGTTTCAGACCTCATTTGTCACAACAGAATTTTGCTGCACTGCCAAAACTTGTGAGCCAGTAAGTCACGCTGGCAACATGACTTCCTGATGAACTCTCAAATATGCTATGAGAACTGTTCAGCCATATACAGCTGCCCCAGTATCTTAAATATTGGATACTCCTGTTGTATCTTAAATATTGGACACTCCTGTTCTCTTCTTTTGTTATGAAAAGAAGTTGCAAACTCGAGTAAAAAGAAAGAAAAGTCCAAAGGAAAATAAACAAACATAACTGGGTGGAGATGGAGGAAATTATCTAGCTTTCATCAGAGGGCAAATGTATTCAGACTACTTCATCAATGGTTGTAACCAGCCTTGGTTTGGGGATGAACTAGCAATCTTTTAGGGTATCTAAAATCTTGAGGAATCCTCTTTTAAGGACTAGCTAGACATGGAATTTTTAACTTTTCATTTTGAAACACTCACTACAGATATTTTTAACTAAGCTTAGAGTAGTCTGAGCATCACTCAAAAAAAGCTTTTAGACAATGGCTTCATTGCTCAGTTACATTCTTGGACACTGCCTATTTCAGACAAATCGCATTTCAAAAAACCAGCCATTTCCTATGTTAGACTCAATCAAGTGCAATTTAAAAACCTCTTTAGGCTTTAAATATCCAATTTTATACACAGTGAAAATCTCTTCTTGTTTTGACCTTACACACTATTCAAACAGGGACAAGAGTTCCTGCTTGAAGATTTTCCAGAAATTGCCATACCTTTTCACTCCCCCAAATTTAACCAGTGCCTGTTTAGTGTGTGTTAAAGAAATTTTCTTCTATTTAAATGTAGTCACCGATCTGGAGCCTACTCCATGAGAACAACTAATCAAAAATCAAAGTTTTAACATTTATAAAAAAATCTCCAAGACTGGCAAAAATTAAAAAAAAAATACACAATTGAATACACCTGTGTATTTGTCTTCCAAAGTGAACAATAAAACTGGTTAGCCCTGCAATATTTTACCACACAACACTAAAAATATCAGGTTTTTGCTTTTACACAGGGGATATCCATCTCAGTCTCATAGCTCACATTTGAAAATATTTACTATTCAAAGAGGTATTAAAAAACCCAACCCTGCAACGTTAATTGTATGTACATAAGGAACATAAGCAAAAAATGTGAAGATTACAAAATATTGTGAGCCTTTATTTCAAATGGAATGTAATGCCACCAAAATTTTAATACACTATTAGACTTCTATTAATGCAGAATTATTGACTATATCTCATGTTACCGCATTTACTAAGAACTATGCCAAAACAGAGTTTTCTGTTTTCTGTCTTTGATGTCTTAGAATCATAGAATCTTCCAGTTGGAAAAGACCTTTGAGATCATTGAGTCCAACCGTACCCACCTTCTGCTAAACCATGTCCTTCAAAAACTCATCTACCTGTTTTTAACAGCTCCAGGGATGGTGACTCAACAACCTTCCTGGGCAGATGTTCCAGTGCTTGACCACCCTTTCAGTAAAGAAATTCTTTCTAATATCCAGTCTGAACCTGCCCTGGAGCAATTTATGGCCATTTCCTCTTGTCCTATCACCTGACACTTGAGAGAGGAGATCAACACTCGCTCTGCTACGGCCTCCTTTCAGGCAGCCATAGACAGCGATGAGATCTCCCCTCAGTCTCCTCTTCACCAAGCTAAATAACCCCAGTTCCCTCAGCCGTTCCTTGTAGGACTTGTTTTTCAGCCCCTTCACCAGCCTCGTCGCCCTTCTCTGGACACTCTCCAACACCTCAATGTCCTTGTTGTAGTGAGGGGCCCAGAACTGAACACAGTACTTGAGGTGTGACCTCACCAGTGCCGAGTACAGGGGTACAATCACCTCCCTTGTCCTGCTGGTCACACTGTTTTTGATACAGGCCAAGACTACATTGGCTCTCTTGGCCACCTGAGCACACTGCTGGCTCATGTTCAGATGGCTGTCAATCAACTCCTCCAGGTCATTCTCCTCCAGGAAGCTCTCCAGCCAGTCTTCCCCAAGTCCTCCAGTTCTCCGATCCTTTGGTGACCTTCATAGTCCACCTCTGGACCTGTTCTAACAGTTCCATATCTTTTGGTTGGCCTTCTGGTCTGCGAGCACACATTTCCGGCTCATGTTGAGCTTCTCATCAATCAGCACCCCCAAGTCCTTCTCTGCAGGGCTGCTCTCAATCACATTGTCCCCCATCCTATATTGATAGTGAGGGCTGTTCCAACCCATATGTAACGCCCCAGGAATGCTGTCAAAGCTGAAACTGGTACCTAACCACAGTAAATGAGATCTAGAATTCTCCCAGGGCCAGCTCTGGAGAACATTTCCTATAATTATTAAGGAAAACCTTGACATATACAACACTTCAACAATATTGGAAATACAAAGTTGCATGCAGTGTGAAAGGGCTCTCGACCTCAAACTGTCCCATCTACCCTCTGAATTCTATTTTTCTTTGTAAATGAGCCCTAATGGCACCTGCCACAAAGACAGACGAGGTTCCTGAGTCCTGGGAAAGGCAAGTTTCAAGGAAAGCCTCCCAGAAGCACTTTGGAGGGACTAGTACAGACACAGGCAGAGTGTCACAAGTTCAAACCATTCCACAATTCAGTGTGTAAGTGCTTGCCACAACTTTTCTATACACTTTCTATAATATGCCTGCTTCCATTGAATCTTGCGAGAGTTAATGATTGCAAAGGTCTTTGGGGCTTTAGAAACTTAAAAAGCTTTTAGGAAAAAAAAAAGAAAAAAGAAAGAACGATCTTTATTTTCTCTTTGCAAAAGGGAAAACTTAAAATCTCTGCTCACTTTTTGAAGGGTGTCTGGGTGGATGCATCTCTTGAAGCAGATATACTGGAACTAATACATAATGACTGACTGACATTCAACCCGTGACTCTTCAGTGTTAGTTTGCCTATATTGCCTAACCCTTTGATTTCACCTAACTCTGGGCATAATTGCATGAGTCCTGTAAGATTTGTTTTTCTTTTAACAATGGCTGGTGATTTTTTTTCGTTCTTCCAATGTGGCCAGAGAGTGTTACATTTTCTAATTCATTGTACAAAAAAAAAGATTTGTCAGTCTCCTTCACACTTTCTTCCATTGGCTTCTGGATGCTTTTTTCTTTCAGTTTCACTGTTTTATGAGTATCATAAATTTTCTTATTTGGTTCACTGAACTCTTGGCAGCTAAAGCCTAAACTGAAGGAGAGACACTGTGAAAATGTAATCAGTCTGAACAACTTCAAATGCATGAGTTTCCATGGGTTAAGTTTGTATCTTATACACATTGTACTCATTTTTTAAATCCAAACAGCATGAATACAAAAAAAATAAATGCAATAACTATTACATGGAAAGTTTTCTCAATTTCTTGAACAATTCTGTTCTCCCTTCTTCCTCTGGAGAAGGATCAATCAGGAGCTCATGTTTGATGACAACTAAAAAAAGGGCAGTGCTCGCTACCACTTGCTGCTCTGCTTTAGTACAAGGACAGCCTCTTCCTTTTGTTCTTCACTACATTCATTCTGCATCATTTTCAGATGCAGTTGAACTGTCATAAGACTTTGAAGCAAACAGCAAACAGAATCGCTGTCTCGAGGTGGGCACTGCATATGTTTCACTTAGAGCCTGCCCTGTATGGCCCTTATCACTCCACAGTTACTGACCTGTGATTTATATTCTTCTATGACCTAATGTGAGGTGAGAAGTTTAATATGGTCATTGTCCAAAAATCTGCAGCTCCAGAATACGCACCTGTTCATAGATAACAATTGTAGTGACTTAGATGCACACCTGTTCATCTTAGCTATTTGTAATCCCACATGGTATATCAAAACCTCCTTTGGAAAGTGAAGAGTCAGGTTCAAAACTTGCTTTGATGTGATGACAAAAGGCTTGGGTCTTCTTTTGGACAAGTTTAATGTAAGTCTGTTGAAGACTGCACTTGAATTCCAAAAAATAGGCTTTCTTAATTTCACACCCATTTTCTATCATTTACTTTTACTTTGCATCATAATTTAAATTACATTCTCAGGCAAACAGTACAAATCAAAGAAAAAACTGCCACAGCATTTCCCTCAAGAAATTACGTCTGTCTAGAAACAACTTTATTAGTTTGCATTAATTTGCTGCAATTATTTATTCTTAAACCCACATATTTAAATATAATTATCTACTGAGAACCTCACAGCACAATCAAAATTAGTCACCAAGGGCTACTTTTTTACAATGAATAAGTTATAGAAATTGGCATTTTAAGTGAAGGTAAAGATATTAAATTCATTTAAATCATTTCAAATTAGGGAGAAATTCTTTATCCTGCACAATTTTATGTAAAAAAGAAACCGTTTAGTTGCTCTGCAGGTTGACAGATCATCTGATAATACGTACAGAAACAGAGTTAGAGATAGGGTCTATTCCTCCTGTGCTGTGATTGACTCAAGACTAGAGTGCTGAATGAACAACACAGTTTCAAACCAGTGCTATGACTATGACATGTTTATTACTCCATATTATTTACTAACCCCTAAAATGACCAGACAGTCTGCACTACAACCACCCTAACACCGTTTCACAGTCACAGTTTCCTGGTCAGAAGCCTCCAATAACTTTGTCCAGCACAAGGGCTGACCTAACACCTTTGCTTTAAAAAGTAAGACTTTTCTGTGCTCTGTGTGGAACCCTTCTTCTTACACTACCTTTGCATTATGAATATACCTGCCTTAAAGAGTTGACCTACCAAGCATCTCTCCTATGTAGAAGAAAGATCATGGAACGGATCCTTCTAGAAGCCGTGCTAAATGACATGGAGAACAGGTAGGTGATTCAAGACAACCAACATGTCTTCTCGAAGGGCAAGTCCTGTCTCACCAAAGTAGTGGCTTTCTATGATGGAGTGACCGCATCAGTGCACACGGGAGAAGCAATGGATGTAGTCTATCTGGACATCTGTAAAGCCTTTGATGCAGTCCCCCACAACACCCTTCTCTCTAAATTGGAGGGATATGGGTCTGATGGAGGGACTGTTCAGTGGATAAGGAATTGGTTGGATGGTCACATTCAGAGAGTAGTGGTCAACATCTCGACGTCCAGATGGAGATCTTTGACAAGTGGTGTCCCTCAGGGGTTCGTATTAGGACTAGTGCTGTTTAATATTTTCATTAATGATATAGAAAGCAGGTTCGAGTGCACCCTCTGCAAGTTTGTGGATGACACTAATCTGAGTGGGGCAGTGGTCACACCAGAAGGACAGGATGTCATCCAGAGAGACCTGGACAAGCTGGAGAAGTGGGCTAGTGTGAACATCATGAGGTTCAACAGGCCAAGTGCAAATTCCTACACCTGGGTCGGGGTGACCGCAGAATCAACATAGGATGGGGGGTGATGTGGTTGAGAGCAGCCTCGTGGAGAAGGACTTGGGAGTGCTGATTGATGAGAAGCCCAACAGGAGTCAGCAATGTGTGCTTGCAGCCCAGAAGGCCAACCGTGTCCTGGGCTGCATCAAAAGAAGCGTGATCAGCAGGGCGAGGGAGGGGATTCTGCCCCTCTATTCTGCTCTTATGAGACCCCACCTGGAGTATTGTGTCCAGTTCTGTAATTCCAAACGTGAAGGACCTGGAACTGTTGGAACAGGTCGAGAGGAGGGCTACAAAGATGTTCAAAGGGCTGGTGCACCTCTGCTATGACGACAGGCTGAGAGAGCAGGGCTTGTTCAGCCTGGAGAATGAAGGCTCTGGAGGGACCTCACAGCAGCCTTCCAGTACCTGAAGGAGCTACAGGAGAGCTGGGGAGGGACTTTTTACAAGGGGTTGTAGTGATAAGATGAGAGGGAATGGCTTTACACTGGAAGGATTTAGGTTGGACATTAGGAAGAAATTCTTCACAATAAGGTTGTTGAGGCACAGGAACAGGTTGCCCAAGGAAGCTGTGGATGGCCCCTCCCTGGAAGTGTTCAAGGCCAGGTTGGATGGGGTCTTGAACAGCCTGGTGTGGTGGGAGATGTCCCTGCCCGCAGCAGGGGGGGTGGAACTAGATCATCTTTAAGGCCCTTTCCAACCCAAACCATTCCATGATTCTATGATTGTAAGAGTCTATGAAAACATTTTTTTTTAATTAGAAGGAAAAAAAATTATAGCAAGGGAAGAAAATTAAGAAGAAGCTACAAGAAAAGATAATAGAAAACGTAAAAGATTCATTAGAGTTCAAGAATCACATATGCATAGTGAATTGTTCAGCAAGCATAGTAACAGGCACCATCTGTGCATACGGACTTGCTAATAATTTGTAAATAAAAAGAGATAATTCTGCACAAAGATGGCAGAACGCAGACTCAGGGAGAGGGAAGTTGTTGGTATGTAACCGGTTCTTTTGGACCTTCCGTAACACACGACTCAGAAAGACTCCTATCGAGTTTACATGGAATTCCCATAAAGCAGAGAACCTGCTCTATACAATCAGGGGATTTTCAAACTGTGCTTCTTTAAGCAAAATCGAGAGAACAACAAAATTTACCTATTACAAAAACAAGCTACAAGTGTATGCAAAATCAAACAAGCTGCCACAATGTTTGAACATTGCCTTTCTTCTTCGCTTACCAAGGATCACACACTTTCTGTAAAACACATTCTGAATGCCTGAAAACTACAGGCAAAGCAAACCTACCATTATAAAATCAGATGACAGTCCTGTTTGGTGCAGTTTGGGAAATCTGAAGTTTCCCCTCAGGATGCCTATGCATTTAAGTGAATAGAATTTTATTCTTGTCATCTCAGGTTAAAATTTGCAGTTGTTTTTTTCTCTGCCTTTATAAAAAGGGATAGAACGTTTGTCTTTTTTTTTTTTGTAAAATCAACAGCAAGCCAGGAGAGACTGTAGGAAAATTCCAGAGGGATCCTCCAATTTCAGTAACTTAGTCTCATCCAGACTATGAAATGAAAAGATGCGACTGTAAAACTGCTGTATAACACATCTTCAAACAAAGGAACATTTTTGAGAAGCTGAAAATGCTAATTGTTTTTTAGTTTAATCAAAACAAACAATAAGGAAGAATAAGATTTCTACCTGAAGTCACGTGGTGCATTTCCCAATCTGTTAAGGAACAAAAGCAAATCCAAGCATAAAATCACTGTTTTCTGCATAGCCACATACTCTTAAAATCAAAGAAAATACTGCAAATAAGGGGGGAAAAATCATGATAGCCACAAGCAGCTCAAGTTTAAACCTCAGTGTGCCACTGGAAGACAGATCATTAGCAGACCACAGCATAACCTAATGCATTTCCTTTCTCAATATAATTATCAACGTGATCATCCAAAATGTCTACACATAGTAAAAGTTCCTGTATGACTGCAACATGGAAAGGGCATTACAGACTGTGAAATGCAAGTAAATATTTTTATGAATACCAGCGATGTTTCATTCTGAGTGTCTGGCACATGTTAAGCAGCAACCTGTCTTAGGGAATAACTGTTTTAAAGGGTGGCTAAATTGAGATCATATGACTGCTACTTTTTTCCTTTTTTCTTTTGCTGAGCTATCCAACAGCTTATAAATATTCGATCTTGATAAAATACCTGAATGAAAGAAGTGACTAAGAATGTGCTACCTCTTAGATAACAAAAAAAGTCTTGTTATGACAAGCTTGAACATTTTGTTTTGCTGACAGCCTTAGAGAATCTATTGCAAAATCCAGAAGGAACAGGAGTGAATTGTATTAACACCTAAAATAAAACCAACTTAATTTTCTACATGTCTTAAAAAACTAGATACTTCCACTATAACCTGAGCAGGAGAGTGCATGTATAGCCTGGTTCCAGTGGCTAAGGAGCAAAACATGTTTTTCTTTCACAGAAAAGAAGACTTGATTATTTTAAACTTCTGTGTTTCTGAGAAGATAAGAACCTGATTTACAGACCAGCAGTGCTCTAGGAGTAGAACACCTCAGTGTTTCACAAACAAGTTTAACTTTTATTGACTGGCAATAGAGTTACATCAATAAGCAGCTGAGGTTGCCTAGACTGGTTAGGCACCTCATGTTGACACAGCCTATCCCCTTCTGCTACAGAAAATTCACTTATGGCAAGGACAGCCGAAGCGATGCTTTAGTGTCTAGTGCCATCAGCCTGAAATGGCACTTGTTTTCTCGTCAGAAAAAATGACAGAATCTTTAACTTCAAAGGAAAAAGAGTTTTGAACTGCTTTGTAGTGTCAGGAGTTTTTACCACATTAGGACAGGTGTTTAAAAAGGCATCAGAGACAGTACTACCTCATGTTAACATTATTACCATTGTCTTTCATTTGAGGCTTTGAGGGAAGCGGAAAGACTTGGTTGTGACTCACAAGCAGGAATATTTACTGTGATTAAATATTTTTTTAATAATGAATAGCCAGAATTCTGCCTACCCCTAACATTAATGTTATATTGGATGAAGTGCCTTGGTAATCCCATTACTTGATTACTGTATGCAACTTGATTAGACAAGGCCCTGCACTGAAAGGTCTGCAATCTTGTGTTGTATCAAATGACTTGCATTAGCAAAATTGGATCACAGTTAGATATCTGTATGACTAGTCAATTGATCAGCTGTATTTTTTCTGGATGCTAACTACAGCAGATGATACTTAAACTTCTTCTAAACTCTACTGAACATGCTCACCAGGCCAATTTTATTTTGCTTTCTCTAATACCTAAGATTCTTGTAATACAGCCAGCCCTCAAGTTTATAGTACTGTAAACAACAGTCACAAAGGGACTGAATGTGGATGGAAAGAAGAAGAAAAATTTATTTAGAATTAATTATAAAAAATTTATCCTACTAAGTCAAGAATTTGAAAGTCAATTCACCTGTCATTCAACTGCAAATCCTAGGGATTTTTTTCTTCTGAACTAGTAGATAGCATTTCAACTCCCAGAATAGCACCAGTTGAAAGATAGAGACATTAAAGAGTAACCTGGCAGAAATGAGTCAGTAGTTACGCAATTTCAGTTGGCTACCAGTAGCAATGTGACAGAAGTAAAAAAAGACTGGAGAAACAAACCACAATTTTTCAAAACTTCTGAAAATATTAAAGGCTCTATATTGTACAGGACTTCGCATTCCTAGAGCTCATAGAAGGCTTCAGTCTGTCACAAGGACTCTTCGTGCCACATGTGTTTTCTCAGTAAAAAAAATTGCAGCACAACCACAGACTCAGCCTTTGTAGTGAGTCTGTGTAACCAGGTCTGCTTACCAGGAACATATCAATGAACCAGTTAAAAGGCCCTGAAGGAGGAGATGAAGGCAGTCAGGGATTCAGCAAGCTAAAAACAAAGGAGTTGAAACTTTTCAATTTTCACACCCTCAGACTTGTTAGTAATGATTTGCACAACACACGTCTGCCCAAATTATTATGTCAGAAAGGAATTTGCCATTCAGTACTTCAGAGGGCTGGTAAGCCTTCTTCAGAGAACTGCCAGGAATAGCCATATTTACACCTGAAATTCAAAATTCAAAGATATTACAGTAGAGCATGAAGGAAGTCTTTCAGATTGCATGGTCTCTGGGTATGGTTAGCCTCCAGTTTTAAAGCCTGGAAAGCCCCTTAGGTATTCTAGCTAACAGACACAGGCAATTAGAAAGGTATCCAATTATTAAGCAAACCTTGGATTGCACTTAAGTTTCCTCTGCTTGTTTACCTGCTTTTTGTAGTCTGGCTGATATCCTGCCATCAAACCTTGCTCAATAAATGCAAATGTGTGTGTTCGTGTGATTGGGGGGGGGGGGCGTTTTTCTAACTACTACCTTTACCTAGCATTTTGAGTGCAAACTGCAGTGAGATGCAATAGGCAAACCCAGGTTACTCCACCTGCATGAAGGTAGCAAATCCAAATAAAACCAAATATGTGGAGACTCTTGAAGGCTCTGTGTTTGCAGACATATCATAGACATAAGCTGGTAGTGTCTCTGCCAAGATGCTTAGGGCCAATGTGAGGGCTGGCACACACAAATGTTGGGTGTTAGGGATATTTCCGCTCTGGCAAACATAAGCTAGAGCAACAAGCAGAGGAGTTATTTACTCCTCCTGCTTCGAGCAAGTCCAAACAAAACTCCCAATTTGCTGAGTGTAGAAAGTGAAACTAAAATATAGTCCCATGCTTCTCCAGTGAAACAGATATTATCTTCACTGTATTTCCTTACACAAACATTACTCCTTGAAAACAAGCCAATGTAGAACAGAGCAACACTTGTGTCTTAGCCTCCAGTTCTCTGGCCAACATAAAGCAGAAAGTTTTGGTTTTCTTCCAGAACATAAAACACAATGCAGTGCTCAATATTATGTGTGCTAATAGGCAAAAACTGAGTAGAACTTCATGTAACCACATGCAGCAGTAACAGCTTTTCAGAGCTGTTCGCTGAGGGTCAGTGTGCCAGGTACAAGTATTGAACATGAACAACTGGGTGAACTGTCTGGTCTTCTTGTAGAGCAGGACTACATCACATTTGCACTCACCCTAATTAAAAGACTTGGAGGTGTTACGTGCCAGTGACAAAGCTGATGACAGGCACACTTTATTTTAAAAACCAGACTGCCACACTCCATTTTGCACAAAATAACCCTCTGTACAGTGGGCTACATAGGAAAGGGGTTTGGGAAGACAGGATGAAAAAAACTAGGAGGCACAGTTAAGGGGCACAATTTATTTTGTGGTATTTTACATTTCAGCATTAGCTACGGGCAGCTGAGTCGCATGAGGAGCTCAGAACAATGCAACAAACAATCAACTCACCTCCAGTAGTGACAGCTGGTAATTTTGCACTTGTTTGTGGTAAATATTTGTGGTGAATAATCAAAAAGAAGCACATGAGGAACCAATGGCAGTGGAAGGTTTTAAACATACTCGTGTGTATGAAATGGAAGTTATAACAGTTTTAAGTAACAGGCGGCTGAAGGAAAGGCAAAAATCCTCAAATGTGTACACTTGGACTTGCAATTTCAATGCGAATGTTGTCTGGCTGTAAACTACAGGAGAAAGGATCCTTTGTCTTATTTATTAGCATGAAGTTTTCCAGGTTTTTTTGATGTTTGTTTTCCTATTCAGTGTGGAATAAGAGCCTTAAATTATTATATTAAACCTTTGAAATGGCCTTGAATGCACTGGTATTCAACAGTGCACGCAGGGCAAAATGCATCTGCCAAACTTTCTATTTTTACTTCTTTCAGGCTATTTTAATACCACTTCACTTGGGAAAGAAAATAGAGTCCTTTTTACTGTTAATAATTTATTATTCTGCTCTTTTGATCCTTATATTTTGTTTTCTAATTACCTAAAAGTCATGCGGGCCTAATAAATTGGATAAATGGTATTGATTGCAACTCTGTTTTTTGTAATTAAACCATAGAGTTAATTAATCTGCATTGTATACATAGGAAGATAATCAATTATAAAAATTGAAAGGAGGTAGATAAAATTAAACTGAAAAGTGTTTCAGCAAATGAGTTCATATATAATATAGAGTCAGAAGATTTTCATACTGTTGTGTTTCAAAATAGTAAGCACTGGAAATTATTGGAGACGGAGAGGATACGCTGGCTTCATGCTTTACCTGCCTTGCAAAGCAGGCAAATAAATGGTTTATCAAGCTTCCCAGGGTTTTTCCATTTATTTAAAACAAACCAACACCACCAAAAAAAGAAGAACAAAAAGAACAACACTTGGAGCAATCCTTACAAATGCATATATACTCTCATATATTTACATTTTCTCTCTATAACTACCTACCTAAAAGGAGGTTGTAGTTGGGCAGGGGTTGGTCTCTTCTCTCAGGCGACCAGTGACAGAACAAGAGGACATGGTCTCAAGATTCGTCAGGGCAGGTTTAGGCTTGATATTAGGAAAAAATTTTTCACTGAAAGGGTGATGGGCCATTGGAATGCGCTGCCCAGGGAGGTGGTGGAGTCATCGTCCCTGGAGGTGTTGGAAAACAGATTGGATGAGGCACTTAGTGCCATGGTTTAGATGACGAGTGGGTGTTGGTGTTGGGTCATAGGTTGGACTACATGATCTCAGAGGTCTTTTCCAACCTTGTGATACTGTAATACTTTTTTTCTCAAATGCAATCTGAGATGGAACAAGGGAAGGGGAAGATATAAGCAGTCATAATATTTTACCACTGCCTTTACTATCTAAATATAACATGATCAGGACAATGAACAAATAGATGGGGTTACTCTGGTTGAGCTGTCAGCACTGCTGCCGGTATTACAGCTGCTCCAGCCCTGCCACAGCCAGTGTGTAGTGCTCAGGGCCAGAAATCCTAACAGGGTCCCTCCTCCTCATACCTAGAGGAAAGGTGCTGGTGGAGTAAGGTTATCTGGAGTTGAAACACTTCAGCATGTAGGGTCATGCAGAGGTTTCCCCTCTGGCAGGTGGGCTGGGAGCTTCCGGACACCCCAGCACCCCGTGGGCTTGGGACAAAGAGGAGAGGGAGGGGATCTGCTTGCAGTGCTCCTCCAAGGGTGGAGTACCCCAACCGAGCTAAGTATGTGAACGCTGTGTTAAATGAGGCCAATGCTTTCCTATCCCAGGGAGGGAGAGTGAAGATAAACATATTAAAGATGTTCACCTACTGCAGCACTGGCAGCTATATAAGCCAAGGATGGCTGCATAGATTAAATGCCAAAAAGCCCTTCAGCAATGATTAGTCTGCGGCTGCACTGACTGCTGCTTCAGCTGTGATCATAATCACCTCCCTCCGACCGTGTACCACCCCTTGTCTGCTCTTCTGTTGTTTCTCATATTCAGCTTAGCTATTGCTTTAGAAGAGTTTTACAATGAGCTCTTCAATGTGTTTGTACAGCACATACACAACAGGGTCCAGTCCCTGGCTGAGACCTCCAGGCACTAGAAGAGTACAAATGGCAGTAGTAATTGCACACACGTTGAGGGCTTAAGACTCTCACTGGAAAAAAATGTGAAGGATGGCAGGCAAAGAATGTCAAAGATTCAGACCTGTTTTCTGCCTTTCTTTTAGACTTTTCTTTAATAGTATCATTTGCTTCTTTTCCAAGGGACATGACTATTAGTGCATCCTTTTTGTTTTTCTTTTCACTCTCATGTTTTCTAATCCTCTAAAATAATCTGAAGGAACTGGAAACTCTTTAATCTTTAACAGAAAAATGTTATAATTTGGGGTATAATTTAAAAGATGTGTTTTCAGAGCCAAATAGGATTCTTAACTTTCAGCCTGAGAGAGTTGGTAGAACATAAAACAAAATATTTGCATTATTCTCATCTTTAATATATGCTACAGTTCCGAGCAAAAACTTCCTTCTGGTCGTAAAGATTTCTAAATTAATATGGGATGCTAGAAAAGGAGTTTTTCTTCAGACTAGTAAGATTTTTTCTTCAGTTAGGGACTACGTCTAGAATCTTTTTAAATATTAGCAAATTCTACATGCTGGAAGGATTGTATTTTCTAACTGCAAGTAAATTAAAAACAGCAATTAAGGTAATTTTTATCTTCAGGTTTTATTTAAGCAAATAGGTAAAAGGGAAAGGTGATTAGGAAACTATGAACTTTTGTTTTAAACCTCCTTTTCCGTTTCCTGACTCAAGCCTAAACACACAGTCAATTGCAGTCCCATTAATAATATGAAATTCTGCCTAAGGCATTCCACTTCCCTTTGGAGGAACGGACTCAAGCTTCAGGATACACACAGCAGCACCAGTTCCACAGAGTGAACCCACTGAACAACATATGTCGGAGGGGTGCACTGGAGGTCCTCTATTGCCACCTCCCACTCAAAGCAGGGTCAACTTTGAAAGTAAGTCTGGTTGCTGGAGGTCTTGAGCAGCTGAATTTTGAATACATCCAAGGATGGAGACTCCACAGTCTTATTGAGTTCCTACTTCACTCCTGCACCCACTTCCTGGTGTACTCTCCATACACTGAAAAATCTAAACCACTATTTCATTACATGGCATAGATTTCATCAGTCAGCTAGTACATAGGTATGCAAAATCAATATAACTAACAATTTAAGCAAATAAAGAAAGTTTTATAGTAGATAACTACTCTCTTTTGTCATATCAGTAGTGGGGTTTTTCTTCTACAACATTGTTTTTACATTTAGACTCAGTCAGACATTAAGAAAAGAAAGAAAGAAAAAGACTCAGCCACATTCACGCAATTCATATTCTTCATCATTTATTTCTCATCCAAAATAACTTGGTTTTAATCACTGTTGCAATCACATTTCCACTGTAAATATGAATGGGAGTGCTGAAAGGGTAATAGTCAGTAAGGCCTGAAGGGTAGCACCTTGGGTGTAAGCATCAGAACAGCTGTATCAAATTCCTGCCTTTCCTGCTTACTCTGCTTGTGAAGTACACTCAAGCTATTTCATCTTCTTATGCTTTTCACCATTTCCTTTTTTCTAGGCATGAGTCAGCAAAAAACACAGAGAAGACTTGCAATATCTGCGACTTCTTTGAAAACTCTCTTAGGGAAGTATTGTCTCTCCCCACAATGCCTCTGCCAGTACTAAGAATGCCACTGAACTCCTGGAGGCTCTCCCCTAAAACTAATAATTAAAGACAAAATTGAAGGGTACAAAACAGATATTTCCAAAAATCAGTTTAATTTCCTTAGTGCACGCTGCACCCCTCCTACTTCAATTAGGATTTTTGCCACATATGTTAAAATTCATAATTATCATACTTTGGGATCCTGGCAAGCAGTTTAAAAATAATCATAGAGCCCTTGGAACTTTGGTTTCAGAGGATTAGCTCATTAAACTCTGAGCCTGTTCGTGACGTTTGACAACAACAAAAAAGGGGTGGGGGAGAACATTTAAATCGGATTTGTTTTCTTCATTTTGTTGTTTAAGCATATTTTCATTGTCACTCTGTTGTGAAGCCAGGCATTCAAATGTCAAACTTTGCCAATTAAAAAACTCAGATGTCATGGAAGCTTAAGTAGCCACATTAGTTTCTTCACCAAAAACACAGAACACAGTTAAAAGGAAGATTTTGGAATATATTGCTCTATTGCTCACCTAATTGATGTGCTGTAGCTATTTAGACAAAAAATTAATCATGCTTCCTACACATATAGGAATACTGTAAAAAGTTGGAGGAAAAGAAGACATAGCAAATAAAACACAAGATGAGCTTTCCTCTTATGGTATTGAAGAATTACAGAAAATTCCAGGCTGCTTCTACAAAAACACAGCTGACGTTCTTGAAGTGGCCTTATTTAGTGGATTTGATCTCCTATGGCCAGTCCAGCTGAATTCTGACATCATTAATTTCTAACTGTAGATTGCAGGTTACTTGTTATGAAAAGAAAATCAACAAAGGAGATCTTGATAGGTGGGGCTATGAAGAGAAGGAGGAAAACATAGGTAAAGCTAGTGGGTGAAAACAAAACTGAGCTGCAAACCTGTATTTTTTATGTTGTTTTTACTTGGTTTGGAGTTTTTGGTTTAAAAATGAAATACAGACATTATGTCCAAGTTCAGTACACAGAGATCCCCATGAGAACAGTTTTTATTCTCTGCCAGAATATTAGATACTTCTCTGCAACTCTTTTTCCTTCTCCTCAACAGCCCCTGTGATCTATGATTCATCCTCCTGGGGAGACATGGTGGAAAGAGTATAGCAAGGCTTAGTAACTAGTATGGACTAGACCAGGAAAGAGATGCTAAGTCAGCAACATACTCAGGAAAAGGTCTTTAAGTAACTTGTATCGCTCTGAAGGAAGTGTATTGCCGGAAGGTGGGAAAATCCAGTAGGTGCTCTACCTTCCAGTAGGTCTCTAGGATTTCCAGTAGGCAGAGAAGGAGGCTATAGCTTCTCAAAGTCAGGTATATAGCTCTAGCTTTAGCACCTCTCTGCAAGGACTTAAGGGTATCTCTAAGAATATTGCTTCTTATGTTTTTTATCAAAAAGTCACAATCTGGACTTTAAACCAAAATTTAAATCACATATTTCCTCCCATTAGGACTGTCCTGGTTTCAAGCTACTGTTCTTTTCTAACCAAAGAACAGTGTGATCAATGGAATGTGAATACAGAGAGGTTGGTATCTGTCTGATGTTAGGTGGATATGAGAATCCAGTGGTCTTTTGGAAGTAACACCTTTGTTTATCTTATAGTGTTGACAAAGTCATCTGTAGGAGAAAGGGTTGCCCTATCCAGTTGAGTGAAGCTTTGGAATGCAAAACTTCACAAATAAAAAAAAATCCTTTAGACTATGATGAACTCAATTATTATGAACTTTAGAAAAGTCACTTTTGAAAGGCATGTCATAGGATGTCATAGGAGCATATTTAACACTCAAATCCTCATCTGGAACACATCTCAAGCCAACAGCAGTATTCTGGGTGTCTGTCTCATTGTATTGTATGCATTACATTTTTCCTTCCAAAGAATTACAAATTACTTTACAAATTATACATATTGCCTGCCTAACCACTTAAAAGCAATTGCTGATAGGGACAAGCTCAACCAATGTCAAGAGCTGGGAGTGGAAATGAGGATGGTGGAAAACTGAGATTATGTCTTAAGTGACCAAGATTGAGTTTGCTACTCAATGTAACGCTGATAGGTTGCCACCTAAAAAGCAGTTATGGCTGTATAGTGTAATCAAATAAGCAATGTAAAGGTGACCAAAGAAAATGATGACTGGAATTTTTAAAGTTCCTTTTCCATATAGCTGAAAAGGAGAAAACTTTACCCCAAAATTACTGCAAGGTGCATTTCTTGGTTTTCAAGGTCTCATGTGAAAAGAAAACATACCAACTAAATTATATTAAACTCAGTACGTGTATCTCAGAACAACTAATGGCTCCGTGAATCTTGCAGGGCTGAAAGTGTCTGGGTATTTTACATGTGATGCTTAGACGACTAAACTATCCCCTCTGGGAACTGAGTTAATGTTTCAACTCCATTTCAGTTAAAAAATGTCTTACCAGCATGACAAGCTAGAGGAGTATTGCCAGAGTCTAAGGAAGGGATTCTAAGTGTTTGTCAGGGGCGGATGATGCACTACACTGCTGTTATTTCATGTTTCAACATGATAAGGAAGCACTCTCTTCTAAACCTACTCCTACAGCCACTGGAGACCACAGTAACAGTCATTCCTCAGCTCTCAGTGTGTGACCAGGATGACTGTTGTAAGGTGTCTGCAAGGTGACTCTACAGTGAGATACAGGACCCCTGAAGCTGAGAAAAGAAAAAAGGATACAAAACAGAATTCAGTAATCAGGATATAGATTCTAGAGCTGTAAAAGACTATGAAGGAGAAACTGCCTGGGATAAAATCAGCTACTAGTTTTATAAAGGGAGGAAACGATCAAGGTACTGAAATATTGTTGTAATAGTACAGACTTCTTTCAAATCCATCTGTTGTCGCTCAGGGGAAAAAATGAGAATGCTGCACTGTGCAAGAGAAAATCAAGATGTTTTCTAAGGGAGGGAGGAAGAAGGGGGCTGTGTTTCAAAGTTTTTCCCTACTGAAGAAAATGTGCTACAGCCCCTCTGTCTTGCATACTCCTACTGGCCAAAGGGGCTTGTTGCTTCAGGTAAACAGTGCAGAACTGGAACTTGGTTTTTGCTCCAGCAAAGTCTACAGTGACTACCACATTTTCTAAAAACACTAATTACAACTCCCTAGTTAAAATTAGACATATGCTAATTCGTCCTTTAGAAATTAGCGGCTTCATGCAAATTAAAAACAGATGCCTGTGTCTTCAGTCAATGCTAGTGAGTTTATGCACTGCACATAGCCTGTTTTACCATCTTCCCACAGCCATAACCTCCAAAAACGTAGCTCCATCAGGAGGGCATGCAGCACTGCTCCCCTCATCACTAGAGCCTTATACACTCGTGCTAGAGAGCTCTGTAGCTCAGCAGTGACCATTTTTTGTCATTTTGTTATTGTTTTCTTTAGTGGGGTGTCAGCCTCTGATGATTTAAAGTTCTGGGCCTGGAGCCAATCCTCTAGGCTGTTTTGAAATTTCCTTGTCACCAGTGTAAAACTCAGGACACTATTGTGGACAGGTGACAAATTCTCCCTATTTAAGGTTGTAACCAGCTCTTGGTGTATGTGTTGTTAGTACAGAATATGCATGTAAATCAAACTGCTAGCACCGAGGATAAACACTGACACAGCTTGAAAATGTTTGATGGTGTGGGGTCAATGATGCACACAGAAGAAACCTTTTCTGAGTTGTTTCATCACTGGAAGTCCACAACCCACCCATTTTTGTTTTAATTCTTCTTTTGAAGTTCTACACTGATTTTACGTAATGAATTTTAAACAATTTTACGAAGATTCTTGCTTAACGGTACCTGCAGTGCTACTTCATTATCGGTCATAATACTCCAATGAATCACAGTGCCTGCAAAAAAATGACAGCAATTCTGCCTTTGTAGAATATCTATGGCAGGGGTGGAAATAAGTTTAGTGGAAATATAAATAATAGATCCTAATAGTCAGAGCTGTTCATAAATAAGAAGATACATACCGACCAATATGTTCTAGTGAAACAGGCACATTTTTCTCCAAGACTGACTTGCTGGATGATTTTGAAGGAATCACTTTGTCACTTTTTGGCTCAGTTTCCAAATATGAACTATAAACTGACACGATTCTTACCACTCAATGTAAATAAAATTCTTTGAGCATATGAATAAAAATAAGAGTAGAAATATATTCTTTTATAGCTACATCCACATTCTGCACATGCAACCAGAGAATGAAGCTGGATTTTTGTTCTTTGCACATCTGTGCCTCACTAGTGGAAATTTTGCAAGCCAGATTAGGTCCTTGGGGACATAAGTGCATTCCTACTGCTCACAGTGTGTTTGTACAATTGCATAGTGGCTTAAACTACTAAACAATTCTGATCGTGTGTGAACAAAAAGACAACAGCCATCAGCTCACCCTGCTAGCTGCACGGTTTCTTCAGTGCTAAGCAAAGGAAAAGATGCACCAATAATATGAGAAATCAGGGAATACATGATTCGTAAAACACAGAAGGAGTTTACAGCCTTATCAGGATGGGAAGAGTCCAGCTCTGCCTGAAGAAGATATTGGCTTGTACTAGCAGAATATTTCTGCTAATTCTGTTTGTTAAGAAACTGTTCTCAAAATAGCAAGAGGCTTCACTTAATTAAATGTTAGCCAGTTCCTGCATAATTTATATTTCATTTTGGTCAAAAGCCATCTGAGAACCCCAAAATACTGTGGCAGAGCTACGTGCTCAATTCTACCTTCATTTATATGGCTGCAGTTCCACTGAGGTCTACAGAATACTGTGTGATGATTAGGTCGTGTTAAATTCATTTTACACAGAAGATGAAATATTGGAAAGCTGAATAACTTGCCCAAGGTCAGTGACACAATGGGGATCTGAATTACCAGGAAACGATGAGTTCTATTTGCTTGCTGAACTCACTAGACTCGTTGAAAATTTAATTTCTGCTCTGCTGACTCATGTAGCCACATAGGTGTGGCTTCAGCAGAGGTCATAAAAGTCTTTCTAAGGCTGCCGCTGAATCACATTGTCTTGTTTGGGCCTATTCTGTGTGTGTATTCCAAAAGGATTGTCAGGTCTGGTCACGGTGATAGCAGCTGTTCAAACTGAAATGTGATGCTGTTCCTGCTGCCATGAAACACTACAGTTTTTTTCTATTAGTTAATAAAGAGATAGTCTCCTTCAAGGTTAACCACAAAAATGTCTAACTTAAGCTACAATACTTTTCAATCAAGTTAGGAAAACAAAGTTAGAGGTGTATATTTACATACACTCTACTAAAACAAATAATTTGAAGGTTTTTATGAACTCTTTAATTTTGAATACAGTTTTTAAAGTATTTTTAGAGTCTGTATGACTCAGGAGAATAGTAACAGCATCTATATACCTTTTTTTTCCCCCCTAGTATTCCACTCCAGCCTGGGGTCATTATCCTGCCAAGAGTTAGACAGCAAAGTACTTGGCATGAGCTCTCACTAAGACTTTTACACATACTTATGCTCAGTGACTGGTCCTATCAAAGCTAACAGGAATATTTATATTGTAAAAACTTAAGCGTATGTTAAATCTATAACAGATCAGAGAGTACATCAGCACTAGTTACTGTTGACTAAATACAGGAAAAACATGTATTAGAAGTGATCTGACAATTTAAAAACAACTACGCAAAAATATTAGACTCTATTTTCATAATGTTGTAACCCCTTCTTAAATAACTAATCCATTGATATACAAATGATTGAAATACGTTATTCACAAACAAATTATCTATTCGCAACCACGCTAACAAAAGATGTGTAACAAACTACACGGTTTTCTATCCACACATTAAGAATTCTCTAGCTTTTTTTATCATGACACTGAAATTAAATGTTTGAATTAGGAAGAATAGCTTTAAGATCTTATCTTGTTTTCATTAAAGAGAACAAAATTACTTCCATCTGTAAAATCAAACTTCCAACCACAAATCAAAAGACAGCTAAATATCCTAAATGGGATCCTCTTGCTTACTCCAAAGGACAGAATTTACTCACTTTACAACACTTTATTCTTTCAGGTGGTCTTTGAGTATGGTTGTCATACTGTGTCCCCTTTCCCACATGCACTCTTGGAGTGCAGACGCTGGGTACCAGCCAGGTTCTTTCCACCCATCATCCTTTTAAGGAAGCAAGCACATTTTAGGGGCTACATCATCAGATTAAAAGAAGTTGCTGGTGAAAATCTTTGAATATCTCCGAAAAAGCTGTAAGCCTCTCATAGAGAATGTCTTGAGGAATACAAGTAGCTTTAAGTAATCTTCCTTTATCCATATCAGGGATGGGCAAGGCTATGACGTAGATCAGATGAGTACCAACGGGGAGGACCTGGGCTTCGACAGCTCCTGCACAAACAGAGAAATCCCTCAGCCAGGTTTCTCCTGGCTCTTGTTCACCTAGCTCTTTGCCCAGCAATCTCACTCAAAGTCACTGCTGCACTGGCTGGCTTTGAACATGGGCAACCAAAGCCCTCGGTGCAAGTGGAAGAGGTGATGAAGCATCGGCATTTCCCTCAGAGACTTGATGGCAGATAAGTTAGAAGGTTTATGGCAATTCCTTCATTGAAATTCATATTCAATCTTATCAGCTTTTTTGACAGATACTTCACCCAAAAGTTTTAGAATATAGCATAGTCAATGGTTTGATGAGATTGTAACCCCATTTTGTTACAAGATGGTTTTCAATATGTTAGGATGAATCGGTGCCCTCTGGGACCCTTTCACAACTTTTACTTTTGGACTTATACCTTAGAGGCATAGTGCAGATAAATTGAGTAATGTCTATCAGGAGGTTAAGTATAAAATTATAAGGGCAATATTGCAACCTGTGTAAGTACATGAGACCATTTTGTTTGATTCTACTACTTTAGTATGCAATATGTCTTTGCAAGAAGGACTAACTGGCATCCCAACAGTAGTCTTGACTGAGTGGGTAGCCACGCTTTCTTCTAGGCAGGCCTGTGGAAATGTCTTCTTATCCTGTCTAGAAAGAAGTGTTCAGTTCAACTGCTTTCAGAATTGCAGAGCAGCAGTCTTTCTGACATGAATCTCACCTCACTTGAGAGCAGAATGGCATTTTCTACAAAACTGAAAACAGTGTTGGTAAAGGTCATAGTTACAAAAATACATTTTTTGTAAAGATGACCTATACATGAAAAAACCCAAAACAATTAATGAAATGGTGATCATCATAGCAAAAATCAAAATCTGAACATGTACTTAAACACAGGGGAGACAGTTGTAATCTTTAAAACTTCTGTGGCTACTTATCATTTTGGAGAAAATGCTGTCATAAGAGTAGAACAGCTCTTCACAAAGTGTCAGAGTAAACACTGCTTGTAACTCCCAAAGAAAAATCTTTGTATTACTAATAAGCATTCAATATTAAATACTACCAGAAAAAAAATTCTAGAAGAACTTCTCTGTTTTTATATTTCATGATTCAGAAAGGTCACAAGCTCAATTTAAAAAAAAAAACCAAAGCAATCAAACAACAACATGGCTTGCAGGCATGAAGGGTAAAATGCTGAACATGAGATGTAGTTTATTAGAAAATATTGCACAACACTTGTGTATTCTTAATATAATAAAGCAAATCCAGGAGAGATTTGCCACCTGATTTTACCCTCTCTTACTTGACCATTAGATGCTCTTTCTTCTATTTTTTACTGGACAATTTTAAAAGAATCTCCTTGTCACTGCCATGCTGTTCTCCTGACCTTCTGTGCTGAGCTGATGCATTTACTGAACTTGAAGAAGCAGAACTGCTTCCCCTAAGTTACTGAGTACCTATACCAGTGCCAGTAGGAGACAGGCAGAGAAGAACAGTAGGGCTTCTAAGAGGGTGGGAAGGAGGTTTGAAGTTATTAAAGTAGAGGAAGGTTAATGTTTGACAAGTTTTTGACATCTAGTAAATCTAAGAGAAAGTTAATAGAGAGAATAAAGGAGAGAAAACATTTCTGGATAGAGAAGGTCATTGGGTAGACAGTTAAGATTTGAACATGTTGGAGCCAAGTAGAAAAAGGAACTGGAAACAACAGACATGAATTGAGATCTGAGGAGAAGTATAAAAAGCGAAACTGAAGTATTAACAACTGTGCATTAAAGGTCAAATTCCACAGAGTAAATTTGGAGTTTGGTTCTTCTTTCATTTATAATTGTTTAACATTGATGTAACTCTACTGACTTAACTGTAGTAACCCCATCATCTGACCTCAATTTTTTTTTTTGATAGAGCCAGTGATTTCTGTTTCAAACCATAAGATCTACTGAGATTCTGAATCAGATTTCAGCCATAAGCAGGAAGTCAGGAAGTGTGAAAAAGCCTTTCTTTTAACAACCACAAAAGAAGACATTTAGGGCAAAAGATATTGGACATCTGTTACTCTTGATTGCTCTGCCTAAAGACAGAGGGATTGCTCTGACTAAATACATTACTGTTCTGTTAGTTTTGTACCATTTTCTCAACTCTCATGATAGGCTTAGCACAACCACTCTTGTTCATATGTGGACAGAGCCTGTAAACACTGATTCCCCCTTACAGATAATGACTAAACCCTACTTTCAGTGAAAATTTCAATAGTTCTATGAGATCAAAGAGGTAATCTGATCCCAATTATTATGGAGGCAGCAGATTGTAGCCTATTGAATATATAAAAGCAGACAATTAGCAGCCTAATAAGTAACCAAGCAACAGAAGCAAGACATTGCTAAAAAAACCTTAGCTTTAATATTCACTGATTTTTACCCAAAGACTACAGAGCTAAGATGACATTATCCCAGGCTTTTGCCAAGAAAGGTACCTTATCGCTATCATCTTTTGTGATTTTCACGCCAGTCAGTAGCTTTCTCACCAGGACTCCACCAGAGCCCCTTAGTCTTTCCCTTCTTAGCTGACTAGCAGAGCTGAGCTCATTTAACATCTGTCACAAATACCATGCTTACACCTCTTAGTTGCAGTGAAAAGATACCCAGGCTAGCTTTTTTACAGAGCAAATTATTCTGTGCAGAGTACACCAGCAGATGCTGCTTCCAGCACCCTACCTAATCTGTTAGAAGTATCTTGAGTATCTCAGCTTGGTACTGCACTCTGTGGTAGAGACACACTATTGCTTCCTCAACAACTTATGCAAATACATTGGATTTTACTACCAGTATCTTTAAAAAGGTTTATTCTGCTTCCTTACAGGAGCGTTATGGGGATAAAATCATGCATGCTACTGAAGCACTTGGCATGGTGAAAGGAGCCACGTAGAACTCCACTAGCATCCTTCTGTGGGTAGTACAAGCTGAGCTGCCCCCTCAGTGAATACACATGTTCTTCTGGTCTCCCAATGCCCTGTGTGACTTTCTCCCTTCCTTCCAAGCACAGGACAAGAAATGGATCAAAGATGGAGAAAAAAGAGAAAGACTTCTCCACATCCCCAGTCAGAGTAGCATATAGTTTTAGAGGAATATGTAAAGTAAGAAAAGCAAGAAATTACTAGGTTGTGAAAGGTCAAAACCGGAGAGCAGCTTAATTAAATTAACTGAGGGAATATTTACACTTCCCATTTCTGAGATTTGCAATTCTGTAGAATAATCTCCCAGAGGAAGTCATGAAAACCTCATCACTGAGCCATTTTAAATGAGCTGGAATTGCTCGACAATAAGCAACAGTGTGGGGACTGTGGACTGGCTTATGATTCCTCTCTCTTTGTAATCAAGCACGCTCCCCTTGTCTCTCCATGGCATGAACCATGGGATAATCCATATCAACACATTAATGTATTTGACTTTTAAAACCTGTATAGATACTTATCCCAAATAAATTAATAGGATTACCAGCAGGATTAACGTACTGTTGTTTGTCATTCTTCTGTTTCCCGTGATCATACAACACAAATGTTAATTTAAAACTTTTGGCTGACTCTTGAAAGCATTTCATGATGTGGATTCCTCATGCACTCATATACCTGTTGAAAGCTTTGCCCATAACTTTGCATAGTACTACATATTACTTCTCTTGTCTAACCCCAGGAAACCTTAGGTAAAACAAGACCTTTATGGGTCAAGATCCTTTGTATTCTTTTATTGTGCATAATAGCATAGATATTTCTAAGTTGAAAACTTAATGTTTCAGATTTGAGTTGACATTGCACGGCCCTAGGGACAAAGCCCATTTTGGGAATAGCCCAAAAGGATCCACCGTAGAAGTGATGAGAACTTTTGCATCAGATGTCACAATTTCCAGTGCTTCATTTGGCATTTCTATGTCTCTACCAAATGTAGAGGCTTATATTTGACAAATATCTAAATTGTGCACTGTTGTTTTGCCTCTAATACCCAGTGCTGCAATTATGGACCAGCTTTTTCAAGTGGTCTTCCTCCTATCTATGTACAAGCTGAGATAAGTAACAAGGCCTAAATATGTAGGCTTTCTATAGTACACAAGCTTACTCACCTCAGACTAGCTAATTCTGTTGCTACTCTGCAGATTTAATTCCACTTCAGCTTACTATGATAGTCTGTTTACTTTAATCATAAATATCTTGATTCTTTAGAAGAAAATTGATTAAAATTGAAATGAGAAAGAAGGCTGTAAATTATATTACTAGGAGAAAGACAGTAGTTACTGGACACACTGAAGCTTTTCCTACTGTTTCAATTGGAGACAATATTATGCTTCACTTTCTATTGGAAAATGATGTTTAAAGGTTCCATGAAAAACATCTGCTGTATTCCACCCCAGCATTGGCACTCATTCAGCGACAGATTAAATCACTCATTCCATATATACTAGTAAATTTAGCCTCCCTTCTGCTAAATTGACCATGGCTTATCAAAGGACTCGTTTTATAAAAGTCGATTTCTAACTTTTTCCAGTTTGGCTTCTCTTTCCAAGTAAATACCTTACTTTTATCTTTATCATATGCACTTTGAACGCAAATGTTGATTCCAGACACAAAATGTTTTAGAAAATCAGGCCATCAGACTTTTCAAACATAACTGAAAATCTACTTTAATCTTGGCTTTTGATGATGATGCAGACGCTATCATTCGGAATGTTTTGTTTTATCACAAAGGTCTTATTATATCACGGGCAAAGGTAATCGGGATCCCAGCAGATTAGCTTTTACATTTCTATCTTGAACTGCAAACCCAGCTCATTATAACAGGGTTGCAATACAACAAGCACCAATCATCCCCTGAGAAATGGGGCACACTTGTGCAGCTCACACAACAGTAGTGTTTCATATATTTGCACGTTCTGGATAAAAGTGATTCAGCTATCTTAAAACTCATTATTAATTTTGCAAGTGGGTTTCATTATTGCCTTTTTGCAACAAGACAAACTGAGTTTTAAAGATTCTAAGCACAGACAGTATAGCCAAATGCCACCAGGAAAGAAAAAAAAGAAATCCTGAGATCTGTGTTGTCCTTCTTCTAGCCACCAGCAAAAGAATTTCAAGGGGAATTAGAGAAGCTAAGCACCTAAGCCTTAATGACATTGTCTAGACCATGAGGTAGTTACATTTCATGGCATGTTTTATACTCCTGTTCTGCCAGTCACTTTGAACTTTTCCAGAGCACTGCAGGTATCTCCTATCTGTCCATCTCGTTCTCATAGGTGTACACCCAGGTCTCATTCTGACAAGGAACTTGAACATGACTGGTTATGAACCTGGATCTTAGACCTGGGGAACACTGATGGAGCCACAGAATTGACATAGACTGTCCAAGTAAATGGAATTTAAGACAGTACCTTAAAAGTTGTGGGTTTGTGACTTTTGAATTTTCCTCAATATTCAGCTTTAAACCTAGTCCAAGTAAAGTTCAATATTTAAAAACACATTAAGTTCTTAATCCAAAATTAATTGATCCTTTTTTGCGTTTGGAATACTGGGTCAGTATTCCAAATTTGCTAAAATATTGACTTTCATGGTGATATATTCTGAATTTTCAAGACATACAGAAATGTTTGAAAATGTTTACCTGCATACCTGAGCCTTGTAAAAATAACTACCATTATCGCACAAATACCTCTCTTTAGTGTACAAAGAATCAGTTTCAGAACACTACATGGATCTTAAGTGGTAAATTATTAGTATCCCTAGGCAAATTTTGTATTTGCCAGTTTTTACACTACAAAAATTGCCTCTTATATATAGTTTACAGTTCTCCCACTGGTACTTAAAGATTATTGTATTTGAGAAACTGAATGGTTACTTCTTTCTTATGATAATTCACGTATTTTTACAGATTTTTATACAAAATACATATACAAATATGTAGGGTTCTTCTATTGTATCCAGTGCAAGCAGAGCACTGTGAAATAAAATGCCTATTTGCAACTTTTATGACAATAAAACCTTGTCTAATCTTCAAGAAATAGGCTATCTATACCTATCATGATCAAAAAACACAGATATGAGTGAGGCCAAGCAGTATCTTTCTAAAGCTAATAGGAAACTTCTTAAGAGTTATCAACAAATGTGTTTTATGAATGATATCTTGTATGAAGAGAAACTAATGAGACTTGGATATGCTATATATGTAAAAGAAACCTGAAAGGAAAGTGCAAACCTTATGCCTGTCTTTTACTTCTAATGCAAACAGTAGCTTGAGTAAAGTTTAAAAAGAAGAAGAAAAAAATACAAAAAAGGTCTGATTAGAACAAAACCTTTTCAGCACACAGACTGAGGCTTTCGTCACCAGAAACGAAAGTAATGAAAACCAGGACGTGAACGCTCACTGTGTCAGGCTTTGGGGAAATAATAGCTGTCTTTCAAATTAGAAGGTTTCGCAGAGCCTGTTAGAGAGTGCTCAGCAGCAACCCACATAACTCTGCCTTCATGTTAGGGAATCAAAACCACAATTCCACCAGCTGTGCTGCACGTAGGCTTCACAAATATTTGCTTGTATCTCCTCTAAGAACCTAACAAAATCTAAATGAATATTTGGGAAGATGACTAATAGCTTAGCATGAATATTCCAAAACAGCCTTCCTAGGTATTTGTATAAAGCCACTCAAATTAACCTGCTTCTGTGTGCGTGTGTCTGTACATCTAGATCAGTGCATTTTCATTCCTTTTATTTGTTTCATAACAGGCATAAAACCTGTGTGCCAGACACACACGAACTAAACAAAATTACCTGCTAAATAAGAATAAGCAATTAATTCACAGTATATAGCATTAACATCCAGTAAAATGTTACATTTCAAGAGTAATTTGTTCACCTTCAGATTTTTTAATTAGCTGGTCCTTAACCCATCTCCCAGGTTATTCTACCATTTGCTTAACTTTAAGATCACATTTCTCATTAAGCATATGGTAGACAGTTTGAGGCTTTAGAACATGCCAGTCTTGGATATATCATTCTCTTCACCCCATGAGAGCAGAGATAGCTCAAAGATCGAAAAAACAGCTCCAGTGGAAAAAGCTATTAAATTTTATTAACTGGGGCCCTGAACCAGGAATCATTGGTATAACAATGCAAAATGGAGGCAAGGTATCACCTCATCAGTGTGATAGTATCTTACAAGTATTTTATACTTATGCAGATGATTGCATATGAGAAAGGCAATAATGAATTAATGGACTAATGATAGAGTAGCACCAAGGGTAAAAATACAAATTTATTTAGGATTCATTAGTTTGATAGAGCAAACTTTTAAACTACAGAGAGACTGTTTTTCCCAGAAAAGTTCTTCCTCATATTCACATCAAACATAGGGCTATCATCAAATTCTTACACGCCTTCAGATGGATGTGAAAAATGTTATAATATACAAAATTTGTAATTGCTACAGGATGTGTTAGTTGCTGGTGAGGTAGGAAGGCAAAACTACAATGAGTTGACAGTCTTTCAAATAAAAGGTTAAATTGCCATTCAGTAGAAAAGGTAGGAAAGGTAGGGTTTTGATGAGAATCTTTCCTGGATGACTGCTAATCTTTTTGTTATGCACACAGATAGATATGCTGTTGCCTATTGTCATGGTAACAGGCAGCTCTACTCCACTTTGCTTCTGCATTTTCTTAGGCTATTGACACCCAGGCATTTCTCCCCAGTTATAATACTCTCATTCTTCCAATCTTATCCTGAAAGTTTTGCATTGGCCCTTACTTTTTACGCTTGATAATTCACTCCCTTCCCAGGAAAGGCCTTTTCTTTGTTCTCGGGGACAGAACACAGTGATGCAAGATATTTTTTATTGTCCTGCCACCAGAAATTCAGGCATCAGTTCATGTTCATGCTCTACTTCATTGTCTGTACAGGTGCAATTGGATCACACTGCTTGGGTCCCAAAACTCAAGCCAACATTGGAGCATGTATAACATGACACAGGCCTACACATACTGACCAATTATATTTTTTATATATATTACAACAAATAATTCTGATTTGTTGCTGGAATAATGCATGAAAGAAAGAAAGATTCAAAATTAGCAGCTACATTTCAAGCATGTTTAAGATCACTCAGTCTTTCACTTGCCTGTAAACTCTGCCCACCTGGCTTTCCAAGAAAAGCTTAGGGGTGGACCTAAGCATACATCCCACTAACTAGCCTGCTTGCACCTTCCTGCTGCGTATCCCTCCCCTGCATTCCTTTTGCTATTTGCTCCTGCTCTGCACCTTAACGACCTTTCTTGTATTCAGATAAAAGGGCAATTTTCTTCTGCCTAGATGAGTAGTTCTGCTAACTAGACAGACCTCTCAGAGTGAAATATTTATCCTGCTTATAATGCACACATGGCACATGAGTGACAGCCTTTTCAAAACTATTACAATTTACCCAGGATCACCCCCACACTTGTCACACATACCTATGCTCAAAATGGAACCACACATAGGCAGATTTTTCAGTCAGTTCAGTGAAGGGAAAAAGTGGATGATAAGAAGCCGGAGGGCTAGTCTAATCTACACCAACTGGCAATGCTCCCAGAGGAAACATACACCAGGTGGGGAGAGGCGTACGTGCTCCAGTGGCAAATCTCAGCTCTTTCTCCTTTTGGAATTAAAAATGGGGCACAGTGCTGGACACAGAGATGGGAATGCTGCAACTGCTGAAACTAGTTATTTATCCACAAGGAGAATCATCAGCTTGCCGGGGACAGGTACTTTTTTAGCTCCTTTGGATAACTTAACCAGCATAAAGTCTGGAATAGACAAGAGTATCTAGCAAAAAGATTTCAATATAATATTGACTGAAAACTGTTGTTGAAGGCCTTTTATTATCATTGTCATTTTTTTCACTGGTCTGGCAGTGTAAAAAAGAATCTGAATTTCTGATGTATAAAGCAGAACTGAAAAACAAACAAAAAATTGTTTCAGACCCTCCTTATTTTTAATTAAGGAATGAACAGGGTGAGGAGGTTACTATTTATTTTTCTTTTCTGGTCGTCTTTGTAATGAACAGGCCAGCACAGCCAAGAAGCATATCTTGGCTCACTCAGTTGGCATTATTAGTAACTTTTGCTTACCTTGTTTTTTACCTAGGGCTAGTGTGAATAAAACTTTGGTTAAAACCAGGATGGAGACCTCAGGCTTTGGCCCAGTATGTTTTCTGGGTGCAAAAGAAATGAATGAATGTATGAATGCATATTTAGTGCTACAGGCAATATCTGTCATATTTAATAATGATGATGTGTCCTTACCTAACACTGTTCATTTGAGGCTCCCAAAGCAGTTAAAATTTGCAATAGTCATATAGTAACGTTATTAATAATTATTCTGTTAACAGATACAAGTTGAGATAAGTTACAACCAAACATCTTCTCAAAGCCATACAAGACAATCTAGATCTGTGGGTTGTCCAGAAAAAATAAGCTTGGTAGTGACCTAGTTTTCACCTCTTCATGAGTTAGACAGTTGGCCTTTCACTTGTTATGGCTCATACAATTTGTCCACAATTATTAATAGCAGTAGGAATTAAAAAAACTAGGGAGGTTCAAAGGACTTGTTGCCCACGTAAAAACCTAAAAACAAAAGAGAATGTCACTGATGCAGTGGAATGTCAAAGGGAAACATTCTTTTTCAACCATGATAATCTTACAAAGCAATTGGAAGTGACATTGGGCTTTAAATGCTGAATAGATAATACAGTACTATATAAAAAAAATTATATGAGTAGATTCTACTTTACTTATATTTTCTACTATGATCTTTCCTTTCTCTATTTCTTTTCTGGCCTGTGTACCTATCATCTCCCTTATGCGCTTATACACAGAGCCTTTCTCAATACACAAGAAATCTATTAAATCTTCTTCGGGGAAAGTAAACATGCATGAGAAAAGATGTTGGTATTATTCTGCACTATCATTCAGATCTAAGAACAAAACGTGACCAGCAATGAATGACAGCTAGGGGCAGGTTTCCATATAAGAACCCATATTTACCCTGAAGCACTTGTATCTCCAGCACAGTACAGTTTTTATGTTAGTGCAGCAACTGGCTAATGTACGAAAAGTCTGCTATGCGTACTGTAGATGATAAACAGAAAAAGGGGAAATTCCCCTCTCTGAAATGCAGCTGGAGAGGGGAGAACTGTATGCCATACATCCCCTTAATTTTAACTTGTGCTTCACAGATTCACAAACAAGCTGTCCTATAATATATGATCTTTAATAATCTCAATCACATAAATATGTACACTAAACCAGAGGATTGATTGTAACTTGTTCCCAGATAAAACATGAAGCATTTTAGCCCACAGTCTACAGCAAATTTCCAGACTCTGCAAAGGTGGAGAGACCTGAATATTTTTTCTCATTCCTAAATTACTGGCTCAAATGTCCTGAATACAGATTAGAAGAATTATCTGGTTATATTAACCTAGGGAAAGAGTTGAATAAAAATCCATGATCATATTTCAGAAAAAGAGTCTCCATTAGAAAGTAAAATCTCTCTCCCTCTCCCCCTCTCTTGAGTACTTACTCCCAGCCTGTAGTGCTTTTTATAACTCATTTTTGGCATACTTGAATCCAACTGAATGTTGTCTACTCTACTTGAAAGATTATGAAATCACCTAGGACTCATCTCCCAGGACAGCAACCAACCAGCCCTCCTGCCAGTCATAAACACATAACATGCCTGCATTTAATGTTTGCTCTGTTCCCTTTGAAATGTTAATCAACTCTATGTAAATTCTAGCATATTGAAACTCAGCTCATATTCAAGTTACCTGTTTTAGATACATAGAGGGCAACTATTTATCGTCCTGCTTTTCAAAGATCAAAGAAGCTTGTCCCTAAAATATGACCCATAACATGCAAAGGAATCTTAATATCTCTAATTAGAGTATAACTTGAGGGTAATTTCTGCTGTTGAAATAAAGTGTTTCTGTGTCATAGGCTTAATATACTCCAAGGATCTGATCTTCCCAGCAAGTCACAACCACACTTCCTACCCCAGTCTATGACTTGCCTACCCTCACTGGTTTTGTCACAAAAAAATTTACTTCTCTTTTCCGACACCTCCTCTTCATCTTTAACACTTATGACATTGTGGAAAGGCTCCGGGAGACAAGACTCCCTCATGAGAGGTGTATGAGTTACTGTGGCTTTGTTGTGCAACTTGTTCAGCAACTGTATATGACAAGGTCTGGAGACTCTACGTGCTTGCTGATGAGCAAGAAATTAATTCACACGTCAAGCTTTTTCACTAATGCTGTATCTTATACAGGGAGATAAGCATGTCACCATGGTTATCTTGCTTCAAAATCCCAGGGGTGAGAAACCTTTATACTTCCACTGAGAAGTAGCAAAGTGAGGTCAACACTATATCATATGCCTGTAAGTGACTCCACCTGCTATGTTTCACAGTAAAATAAGAATTTGCTGTCTCCACGAAGCTTTAAAGCACTAAAAAAATGCAGGGTACTCATCATGTAGGAAAACATTTTGTTTAACTTGGAAAGAAAACCCTTAATGACTTGGTGCAAACATAAAAATAAAAAGGTGTGGCTGTCGTCTGGACTAGCACTTCCATTTCCATGGGGAATACTGCAGACTCTCAAACAGAAGCTACTTGGTAAGCAGGAGGTGAGAAGAGAGAACGTGCAGAGATGACTGAATATTTGTTACAAATGCAGCCCTTCTTCATGCTCATGAATCATTTCTTAACTGATTCCTGATTTCTTCAAGTACACTTGTTCTTGATATGCTACAGGGTATATCTTTAAAGTAAGACTGCTAAGAAACAAATATCATTATGAGTTATGTGCACAGGAAATGGGAAATCTGACCCATCTCTCTCTCCTGTCTTATTATATCAAAATATTATACTGTAAGGTTGTTGGAGGTTTTATCTTTTTATTTCTGTGGGTTTGGTGGATTTTTGGGGGTTGTGTTTTTTTTTTTTTTTAATTAAACTATTCCTCATTAAGTCCTGCTATTTTTATTTGGGCTAATATTAAAATCAATATAAATATTTTTTCAACTAATTTGTGGAAATTAACTTAAGCATTACGATTTTCTGGAGACATTGGACTCGAATATGCATAAGGTCACTTTTTTTGCACAAATACTGAATGGTACAAGAGCAGAGAAAGAATTTGTATCTAAACAAAATCAGAAAATGGTGCTAATGAATAAGAATTGGGGAAAAAATTTAAGAACCTTAGGACGTGTGATTATTTTCAAGAACATTCACCTCTTGCTCACAGATATTTGGACAACAAATACCGGGGCTGCACAAATAGCAAAATAAAATTCATGACATTTGTTTCCAGGATGTTTTAAACTCAGCTGTTCGTTAAAATAAAACAAGTGGTAATTCCAAGAGCAGTTTTAGACTCCAATGGATTGTTTCATTGTGTGTTTTCCCAAGTATGTTTTTTGAGGACTTTTTGTGGCAGCCTCTAAGTTTCATGCTGAAATCTGTGCTGTGCAAATGCTAAAATTCTTGACTTGAGTATTCAGAAAAGCACTGAACTACTAGTAAAACACAGACCTTTGGCGCAGGATTTGACCACAGGCTTTTTTAGTAGTTGGACAAGATGAGAATGGGCATTAGGTGATCAGTCCAAAAGTAGAAATCCCAGCACAAGAACGGTCTTCAGGTGGGGCTCAGATGAATCCACTCAGTCTGTGGAAACATGGATAAGGACTTGGGCCTGTGTTCTAAAGAAGCTAATGAAAGAGGGCGGAGGTACAGTCTCTAAACAAAACAACAGGAATTAGAGAGAGAAGCAGAAGGCAGTGGCTTAGGCTTCCTAGAGAAACTATGAGGTTAGTTTCCTTCGTGAGAAGAAGCTGCCAGAGTATTAGAGAGCTGAAGCCTTTGAACAAAGGTGTCCTAATATTTGAGCTGGAATGGTCAGAAGAGACTGGCTCATGTAAGACTTAATGAAGTGAAGCGTCCAAAAAAGGAAACATTTTTCCATATGACTCATGTTTTTGCAAGAGCTAAGAACCTTACAAGTGTCACCAGTGTGCAAGGAATGAGAGAGCAGACAGATGAGACTATGTCTGAGTCCTACATACAGGTATGTAGATTTAAAGAGAAACACTGCTCAAAAATCATAAGTTTATGGTAATAAAGAAATAGATTTACATGTCAAAATTCTAGGCTATTCTTCAACAACAGAAAATCTCTCAGTGAAGGAACCTTGCATGCTCCTTCACCACTAATTTACACCAAAAATATATTAGAGTCATGCCAGATATAGTCAGTATTACAAGATCTACAGGTCTAATCCACTTCCCTGTAATATGAGTTGAACAGCATTTAACCTATATGCTGCAAGCTGGTGTAGGCCCTTTGGAGCCTGAGTATTTTAACTTTTTCTCTTTCTAAATTTGGTCATATTTGTGTCAAAATGAAAAATTATGGTGGAAGAGGAGAGCTAAGCTTAATACATAATAAAACGGGATATAATGAGAAACTTTTTTTGCCCTTCTGCTAAAACAGATTGACTTGTGAATTTTCTTGTGAATGACCTTCCATCACTCTATCTGACTAACACACAGTTTGCTGCAAAACACTATATATGTGAATCTAGCACTTCTTTAAAGCAATGTTGGATCGGATGTAGCTGAAAATAATAACAGTATTTTTTCTTTTCTAATATGGCAGAATAAACACACAACACTAGATTTATTTTTCTGACGCCTTTTGGTTCTGTTGTTCTAATGTATCGGTTCTATGTGGTAAATATTCCTGAGGTTATTTCTATTCTAGTAGCATTCATAGCCTCTAATGAGACTGGGCCCTCACTGACCTCATTATGGATACACTCTGGGTCCATTTATGTAACTGCTTATATATGATGCAGATGAAAAATTTGGCTTTTGCTTTCTGGATGTTCAGTCAGTCATTTCCAACTGGATTTCTTTGAACCAAACTAAAAAACTTCCTTTGCAGCAAACAAGCCTCAATATATTACCACTTTTTTTTCTCATTTATGTCTTAATATATGAAATATTTGTAGTCTACAGGAGCCTGAAGCTTTACTTGTGAATAAATTATTTGTAATATCCTGATTTATTGTGGTGTTTTGGGGACGTATTCTTCTGCCTGAGTGACACAATTAGGGTCAATAGCATCTGCCCAAGATAGACTTATTTCATTTCTGGCCACTTGGAACTGTAAGAAGTAACATGGAGTTCTGACAACATCAGTCACTTTTTGAAGATAGACCTTTAATTTTATGCTTGCATCAAGCAGGAAACATTGCAGATAACATGAATACCAAAACATTACGCTGTCTTCCACAGAAAGCTGATTTAAATGAGTTTAAGGTCTCCTAAACTATTATGTGTTAGATTTCTGGAGTCGGTGATTTAAAATTCATTAAATTCTCCTGAGAAGATACTTGGACACATTAGTGATCTTTACAAACTTGCCCAAAAACATTGGGGGAAACGTCCCTTAACTGGTCTCCAGTTTGTTGAATTTGGTTACCAGCAAGTCATTCTGCAGTTAGTAGCAAGTTAGTGGGTCACAGTCTGGACACCTGGAGCTGAAAAGCGAAAAGAAATAAAATATGTTCCAATTGGCATGAAAGGCTTGGTTTCCTCTGTAATTTAGCGTACTTTGGTTAGTCTGCTTTAGCTTTGATCATCTATACAATTGTTCTTTCTTTATCACACATATGCTCCTGGGAGCCTCTGGTTCTTGGCAAGCTTGAAAATCACACAATTTATTTTGGTAACTAAGCATGGACATACATGCCCGACTTCAGATACCTATTTTCCTTGCTGATAAATCACTGCTGGGCAGCTTCCTGTCAGAGGCACAAATGCCATAAAGGGCTATACTGGAAATTAAGAGCTTTTAGCCAAATCGGGGCTTCATAAGTATCATGTATTGCAATACTGATTTCTATTTCTTTATGGATGAGATTGTCTAAGCATTATTGCCTGCTCTGTATATTTAGAGAAGGAAATAACTACATTTCCATTCCAGAAAAACAGCTTTGTGGCCTACTCACTGCTGAAATCCATTAAGTGACTCTGCAGGGTGAGAAAAGAGGTTGTTTTTTCTCTTTAGGTTATATGTTTTACAGCTATGTGATAGAGTATGAGTCTGTCTGTGTGGTCAAGGCCATCCACTTCACTGCTGTATTTTTGTCCTACATTTGTTTATATCAGCATCCCTTGTGAATATCATAAAGCACCTACTTTCAAAGCAATGAAATTGTAAAAATAGGCTATACTTTCAGAAACATTTTGTTAGTGATAGGGAGGTCATTGACAAGATGAGAGCAAACCTGGCAAAGGCTTGATCCTTCAGCTCCACCCAGCTTTGTGCAAGTTTCCGACAGGCTTTTTAGCCTTGCATCTCCAACTGGCTCCAGTCAGCTGGCTGATGCTGAAATTGCTGTTGCTGTAAGGTCAGCAAAGGCCTCGGGTTTTGTTTGCAGGGGTTTTTTTCCTTGATTCCAAGCTCCTTCCTGTTGTGTTATTGCGTAACTGGAGCTCTTGACAAAACATGTTTCCCTAAGATTGCACTCTCTGGGAAGTGCTTGGTTCGAAAATAAAGTTGCCAAGTTGCAGTAGCAGCATTTGTATTCTGGGCAAAAACTTGTTTAAGGATTTTGGATTCAACTCTGCCACTAAAGGCTTAAAGAGGCATTTTTACAACAGAAAAAACCCCATACCAAACGCTCAGAAAGCTGTTCAAATGTCTGTGTGATTACTAAGACTTTCATTTTGAGTGCGACATAATGCTGGGTTGGGATTGTTTGTATGTTTGCAATGCATGCAATACGTGACAGGCTTCTGGTTTTCCTCTTCATTTGTTCTTATTTCTTAAACACACTTGTTCAGCGTTACAAAGACACACTGTTTTCTACAGATGCTGAAGCACACAGTGAATGGACCTTTCTGGTGAGCAAATTAGATTCTAGGCATTACCTTCATTTGAGATTCCCTACAGATTTTGGCAAATACAGAATCTGTTAAAAATAATTTTAAAAAAAATTATTTAAAAATTCTTATGGTCCTGTTTAAAAGTTATGTATGTTAAGGCTTGAAATGCTTTCTCATTTCCTCCTCAGATTTTCTAGAGCTTTGTGTTTTCTTCTAAGCTAGGCAAGGTTGCCTCATTAGACCTACACGTGGTATAAATTTTGTTAAGCTTTGTCTTCTCTGTCAGCTTTACCAGTCAGATATTACGCTAGTATTCTGGTCCCCATAAGGCTGATTCTTTCTGAAGCCTAACACAGAACTGAAGAAATGTTTAAGGGAGGTGACTGTAAACACAGGGGCTGTAGTTAGCGTTGATTTTTTTCACAGGAATGCATTTGCCAAAAGCTTCTTGTGTCACTTATTTCTAATAGTATTTTGGCTTTGGATAACCTAACAAATATCTGAAATGCTGAATGACGCAAGTATCATTCCAGAACCATACTTGTATTAAGTTCTGTGAATCTATGGAAGTAATTGGGTTTTTACTTAAAAAGTACTTATGTAATACTTCCTGTCTTGGGAATAACTACAGTGCCTTGATACTGAAAAGCAATAAAGAACTATGACACCAGAGGAAGTGGTGAATTATCTCAATCTTATTTTGTTCTTTTTTTTCCAAACCTGTGAAGACCTGTGAAATGCATTTATTTATAGATTCCCCTCTATCACCAGTGTAACCAAGCTTTCTTTCTTCAGCTAACTCTTTCATTCCTGGTAATCACAATAAAAGTAGCTGATGATTTCTCATATTTTTCTTGGAACATTTTCTTCCCTTTCTCTAGTTTCCTTAGGAACTGGCTATAAACACTTTATATATATATATCTGCAGTACAGTAATACTGCACATGTCCAGAATTGAATCAGGCCTCTTTCAGGTCTGCAACTGGACAGACTTAGCGTTTTGGGGATTTTTTTCTGAATATCAGCTGCTCCCAAACCAATCTTATCTTCATTCCACCTACTTTCACTCTTCTGCACTGCAGTTCTAGCAGTTCCCTAGAAATTGCCAATCAATATCTAACATAGCTTTACCAAGTGAACATAGAATCTATAGTCTTTTCAGATATATGATTGAAACATTTGTACTCGTTTAGCACAATTGCCCTTTGTTACCCACAACCATTCCAGAATCAATTTGAATTCCCATTTATTTAGTGTTAACTTTTGTGTAATATGGTGTTGTCTATCCCTTTATGTGGTCACACAGTGGGACTGTGGAAGCATCCTCTGATCTCAGTTTTCTTTGGGTGGTTTCCACAATTTTGAGCTATTTGCATGCCACTGCAATGTGGTTACATGCTATTGCCTTTCTCCTTTCTTATCACCTGCACTGGATGCAGCCTACAACCATGGCCTCTTCTACAGTTTATTTTTATTCTTCTCTTTTATAAAGGTGTTATAGTGTGAGCATTTCTACGGCACTGACATTATACTGGAAAACTGGCTTTCTCATTTCTCTCATATTTCTTTTGGTTGACTTCACAGAGTTACTTGCAATGTGTATAATCTGCAGGTGGCATAAACAGCGCTGCTAGTTTACATGATCTTTTCACTAGGGGTCAACAAAAAGAAATTGTTCCCTGAACTCATAAAACATTTGTAAACTGCATTGAACAATTCTTGTTAAAAAAACATACCCTTTCTCCGCTTGATTTTTATTGCAAAAAGCAATCTTTGTAAGTGGTGTTAGAAACAAACTCTGTCATCAGGATGGAATCAAGCATGTCCTTTCCTATGCAAACTTTCTTCTCTCCTTTTGACATCAGTACAGGAACACACAGATGACAGCAACTGCATTGTCCCATCTCCTACCACAACTATTAGGACTTTTATCTGACACTCATGTGGTTTCTTTGAATGCATTGTAATACACCCACTCAGGTTTATACAAACTTCTCTAGCACAGCGGCCATGTGGCAGGGAGCTCTGCTGTCACAGCTTGCAGAGAAACACCAGCAGTCTCCGAGGCCTCTGGCATACTGCTGTTTACTCCTGTTTTCTATTGAGCAGGCCTGTTTCATTTTTCTGTGCTTTTGCAATTCCCTCCGCAGTTGTCTTTGTTATAGGATCTATTTAAATGCCTTTCTCCCTGCCCTTACACAGGAATTCTAATTTTCTTTTTTCTGTCATTTCCTAAGATTCAGGATTACTTAATTTCTTCCATTTTCCCAAGTGTTCTCTTGCCTGTCTTTCAAGCCTTTCCCAGCAGCCTGATCTCACTGAGACTTTCTGTGTTCTTCTGAATTTAAGAATAGTATCATTTTTTTCTTACAATGTTTTAGAAATAATAATGCATGGCAGCAAACCTTCAAGAAGTCAATTTCTTCAATTTGTGAGTCTTCCATATGCCTTCTTGCCCTATCTAAAACCTAAAGTATTAAAAAGTTACAGTAGAGTTTGATGTTTTCATTAGCTTTGTTGGTGGAAGGAACAAGAGCATACTGAATTGGTATAAGGAAAGCAAACCAGAGTGCTTATCTGGAGAAATAAAGCAGTTGATCTAGACTGACAGAAGAGCACAGATCTCAGTGTAGAAAATTAAATCATCAGCTACAGAAAGAGCAAAATGGAAAGCCAGAACCTAATTTAGTACAAGAGGGAGAGAAAAATGGTGCCACATGGACACAGAAAACAAGCGGACAAGTACAAAAAAGAAATGATAGCCAGGACGGATTGGAGAGAGGGAAGCCTCTTTACTCACAGCACCAATCTGACTCCTCTGGGGACCAGCTGGAGGTGCAGAGTTTTGCAGACGCTATCACCAGAGAGGGCAGGTGCACAACCAGCACTGGAGAGAAGACACAGCCTTCAGAAAAAAATAAAGAGCAGAGGATAAGTTGTTCTGTCACAGCTTTTACCAGTTTCTGCGCTATGCTGGTCCTCTCTAGAAGGAACAGAAGGGTAAATGGAGGGAGAGAGAGGTCAAGTTAAAGGGGAATACCAAGAGTGACAAAGATGATTGAGGAGGAAGTAAGGTTCAAGGCAGAACAGGCATCAGCCATTTCAAAGGCAGAAAAAGGAAGTTCAGAAAGGGAGGAAAAATGAGAAAGTAAAGCTAGTGGGAGCAGTGGAGCAGCAAGGCAGAAAGGAAACAGAGGGAAATAAAATTGATGTGCTAGTCAAAAGCAGTATTTAAGATACTGCACAAACAGAATACAGTGCTATTTTTCTGTAAGAGTATTCTGGCGGTAAGGGAATTGACCGGTTAGGTAACTGAATCACAAAGTTTAGAGAACTTGATGCAGGAGACAACAGCAATTCTTAATTAAAAAAAAATCCAGAAGCTTTTGGGTATTCAATGTCAAATAATGAAGGGAGCAGGGGAGAGAGGGGGGCAACCTACAGGGACTGCAAGGATGCTAACTCTAAGTGAATAAATACTTCAAACAAGATATTAATACTGCTCAATAAAGAGAATTTAATTTCAAAAATCAGAAAGTATAAAAGTACAAGGAAACTAGTACAAATCAAGCTGGGTTAAACTTTGCTACAAGCAAGGATAAATGGAAATACCTAGGAAAGAGATGTATTAATTTAACCAGGGAGCTACAGGCTGTGTGTGATCCATGAACTACTAAGTGTTTTATGAAAGATAACCTTATTTTCACTGAATATAACCCTACCACACACGGCTCCTGCCTCCCTTGGAAAAGAGAACAACACAAATCGAAATAACGTTGAAAACCATTTGAACCACAATAATAAATGAGGATATCTAGAGCGGGACAGAACTATACAAGCATAAAACTTAATCTACAGACCAGCAACAGAGATTACACAATAACTAGCGAGATAAATGATAGTGGGTTTCTGGTTGTAACCAAGTGACCATCTGCCTTAAAGGATGGAAAGCCCTCCAATACAGCAAATGTCATCAGTAATACTTGTTGCCAGCAGCTGGCTTAGTGGAGCGTTTTTAGTTTCTCCTTCACAAACTCCTTCTTCTTGTACCTTTATTACTTCTACATACATGCATGTTACCTTTTTCTTTTTAATATTAAATATGCCTTTTTATCACTAATCTAGCATTTTCTTTAATGCAACTTAAAAGCCTTAACATGTGAACATTACCAGAGGTAAAAACAAAAGATGGCACAGAGAAATAAAGGACCAGGAAAAGTGGAGAGTGGATAACACTATGGAGCAGAAACTATTAAAAGTTCAAAGCAGATTAAATTCTCCAGAAATGGAAGATACGGTTGGAGGAGATTCAATCAAATAACATATTTTTTCTTTAAAAAATAAGATAGAACTGACGAAAAGGAAAATGTATTAAGGCAACTCTCTTTCTGAGTACTGCAAACCAGAAGCATCAGATTGCAAATGAGAAATCTCATGCTATAGAGATTTGAGAAAATATTGCCCTTTTGGAAAAACTGAAATATTTGAGACACAGCAGTTGTATAACTGAGACACAAAAGGGAATCTTTCAAGATACTTATAATGTTTGAATCATGTAATTTTCAGAATCAGGTCTGAGATGAGAACACTATAGGGATTGAGACTCAAAACACAGAAAAAGGCTTCTAGAAGATCACAGTTTTAGCTTAGTAATGACCATGAGAATTAACTTGGCTGCAGAACAGAGCCAGGTCTGATTACAGGCTTTGAAAGGAAAGCCAGCTGATGCTACAGAATCATGTCACGAAGTGAAAGAGTGCAACAGATCTGAAGATTTGGAGGTGAAGTCTAAAAATGCAATCAACTAGAGTAAATTTTCAAGAAATACTGGAAAAGACTGATTGGAAGAAAATGCACAGCTATATTCATAAGAAGAAACAACATTTTGTGAAAGCTTACCACCAGTGACTACAAGTGTCATTAAAGTAATATTCTGTATGGGGGGATCTTTGTGAGAACTGTTCAAATGATAGTTCTGTTTCAGGTGGCATTTGTCTCCTCTAACCACAGCATTTTATGATACAGGTCTCTACTTCTGCCTCAGGAAGAATCCCATTGTTGTTAATGGAGTGCTAGTCAATGTAGTTAGAACAGTTCAAGGTGTGATTCTGCGGACACCAACACCAGAACAGGAAGGATTGCACCATACACTATACTGACTATATTGACTAACCCACTGCTGCTATAAAAAAGGCCTTGGGAGACACCTTCACTTTGTCATAAAAATCCAATCCCGGTACCTGAAACACAATGAATATGAGTTGAATAATTTTTTTTTCAGTTATATACTTATCCAGCACAAGTAGGTAAAACTCACGTCGTGCAGTGAACAAAATATTCTTACTGTGAGCAGAATGTAAATTAGATGCAAAGGAAACAAATGTGAAAGAACAAAACTCTGGCTTACCTCCCTTTGGGAGAGATGAAACTATGGAAGAACAGGAATTCATGAAAATAAAATGAAAAAGATGTGCATAGGAAACTTAAAGTACACCAAAACATAGCAAAATAAGAATAGAATTTATACTAAACAGTCCAGGACAGAAAGAAAGTGTTAAGAATACAAAAGGTGAATATTTCTCATAACAAGTGTTGGAAGAGTTACTAGCTCATATATAAATATACTCAAGGAAACTTTAGATCAACAAGAGGTGGCCTGGATTTACCTATGATGCTGGGAAAATTATAGACTAAAAATAGATTACTTTTCCTGTTATTCTGCTATAACACTATTAAAGAATATCACTGCTACACTGGTAATCTTATGTCTAGTCCATAATGACTGACATATGTATTACACCAGCTGTGGTAATTACAGAAAATGGACCATGATTTGATTACAATGTTAAATGTCTTGCAAAAATAGTATTGCTGAAAGCACTTCAAGGCTAGGTATCCACAACATAATGCTTTTATGGAAAATGTCATCAAGACTGCAACAAGGGCACCTACAAAAATCTCAAGAGTGAAACACACCATTACTTCTCCTTACTCTGAAAACAGACTATCAGTTGGTTAAAGTGTAATGGGTATATCTTAAAATTCATTACATAGTCAGTAATACTAAATACAAAGATACTGCAAGTTCTTAGTAGCTCCATTAAGAAAAATAAAAGGGGAAGGGGGGCAGAATGCACGTGAGGAAAGATCACATAAGTGAAAACCCTCACAGCCATAGCACTCCTCTGTATATTACATAATGTAAACCACTGGTGAAGACCTTCCAGATATTCCACATGAAGTTTTTCCTTATTTGTTCAAATAATTAATGAACAAAGACAATTCTTAGGAGAAACACAGATCTTCCAGAACCGAGAGAGCTTCTGCATCTTCTGGAATTTGAAACAGAACAGGTTTTTGAGGAGTTGGACGGCAGAAATGAAAAGAACTGCGTGAAGAAAAGCAGATGCAGAAATCTACCAGCTACTGAAGAGATCTGTGAAATAGAAGAGCCAGCTGAAAGACAGAGAATTTATTTGTGTTGTACTGCATATGATCTTCTTCTGGATAATTCAAATGAAAAGGTTATTTGAAAGATGAAATTTCCTGGCTTCAGCCAGACATGGCTAACAACTGCTAGTGAGAGGACAAGAGGGATATTGAGCTCACCATATTTCTCTCACAAATTCTTTTCTTCCTAATATTATTTTAAACTAATCCTGGCAATAAATGTGGTTAAAAAATGTCATTTGGCTGTTGTGTGAAAGTCACAGGCAACGATTGTTATAGTAGACCTGAGGGTTTCCTAAAGAAGGTGGCTATTAAATGGTGTGAAAAGGAAGAAAAGAAGTTTCCAGCAAAGCCGCTCTTGATCTTGAGGTCTCAGTCTTTCTTGAGACATTTAATATGATACAACTAGTAAAAGAAACCTGAAGGTCTTGATTACAGCATCCATCATTTCAGGATGGAAGTCAGGGCTAGAACCTCATCATGGTACAGATGATGTGGACAGTAAGGTAAACAAGTCTCTAAAAAAAAGATGTGTTACAAAAAGAGCGTTCTCTGTTCAAAATTGCACCGAATGGCCCTATAATTCTGACAAGATGATGCTGGTTCAGAAAGTGTAATAATAAGCGCTTTAGCTTTTCTGATGTTGCCTGCAGGGATAAGGAAATCTCACACTCTGGCTTTGGAGTTTATTTTGTATTAGTCTTACAAGATCTTTAAATCAGCCTCATGTAAAGATCCACTGTCCCTAAGGTAACAAACCTTTCACATAGGACAGCTATATCTGGAAATAATTAATTGCAGGTAAAAAAACAGTTTTGAAATGAGCAAAACTGCTTTTTCTGTTAAGCACACATAACAAAATTATTAAAATGTAAAATAAATGCCTAAGTGCAGGCTTTAGTTCTGTACCTCACAGCCTGTGAAAAGAGTCTGCTAGGAGATCTCATGCTGATGACAGGGAGGCTAACGACCCAATGTTTGTTCAGTCAGACTGGTGCTTTACACTAACCCAGGAGAGGACTGCTGTGCCACTTGTACCAATGACCCCTAGCAAAACTTGCAGCCTTCAGAGCTACTGGACAGGAGCCGTGAACTGTGATCCGGCTCTTTATTTAGAGCAAAGGAGAGGCTCCATTCTACCAACATAGCTGTCTGCAAAGGCTGTGTTAGACAGCTTTTTTCCTCTTTCTTATTTCCGCTGACCTAGGCTAACTGTTTCTTTCATCTGCATTAGAAATACTCTGACTCCAGAGAACGTCAGTCAGCATATTTGTTGGTTTTCTCTCCCTCTGTCATTGAGGAATGTAGGCTAAAAGATGTGGTTCTCTTCCCACCCCATGTGTTGGATGAAGTTATCAGGTGCCCTCAGGATGAGTTGGACCAGCTTATTGATCTGATAGGAAATGAACTATTTGAGAGGATTTGTGACTTATTTTCTACCAGGTCAGCAAACTATCTAATTCACCATGGGCTGCAATATCTGTACAGAGGCAAGAAAAAAAACAAGTTTAGGGATGAGGCAAAAAGGAAGCCACACTTTGGAAGCAGCTCCCTCATGCGAACATGCAATTGCATCACCAGCAATGGTCTTTTCTTGCCATGTTAAATGTTATATTGTCTTGCTATTTAAACAGCATAAAACATGTAAAGTCGCAGACTCCATGAAATAACCTCATCCAATTTGATTCATATTGACAGAATACACAGAAGCAACGTTGACAAACACAATTCTGCGAAGAGGTTTCAGATGGAGCATCAGAACTGCAATCCACTCCCTGCTTCAGAAGCTACTGGCTTTGTCAAATGCTATTCTTAGATGTAGCCTTTTTTTTTCTTCCATTACATGTTCATTGCCACCTCATACCTGTTGGGAGAGGTGTGAGTAGATTTCTCTGAGTCTTATTCAATGAATGTTCTCCCAGTGCTGGGTTTTAATTAATATAATTTACAGGGATTCATTGTTTTGTGGGCAGGGTTCTTTTGCCTCAGGAATTTTAAATATTTTTATTATGAATACATTATTGAGCCAAAATTATTTTTTTTTCAAACATCAATAAACTTACTGCTCCCTTAGCACTCCCAGGCCCTAAGGGAGTTGCTAGGAAAGCTGCTGTCATGGGGAGGTGAAAGAAGAAGGGAAAAAGGTGAGGGTAGAATGAAGAACCATAGGAAAAAAACTCAGTGGAACCAGGTTTTTACTTTATCCCCAGACCCCAGTGATAGATGGCCAATATATTGGCAGGAGGGCTCTGCCTCACACACAGATTAACAATTTGCTCCACATCTGAGCAAGGCCATACAAGCCAAAAGCAGAGAACAGTTGTCTCAGTGATGGCCACCACTTCAACAGTTCGTCTTCATCTCCTCTGGTGTTGGCCAAATGGGAACAACCTGATGGATTGCCCTGAATCTTACAAATCAGATTGACCAATTTCACATCGGAATCATTAGCTCATTTTTTATAGTAAAAAAGAATGATGTGAAAATATAACATTTAGTACCTTAAAATATGCATACAGTTGTTATGGTGATATAAATCACTTTTAAAAGATATTTCTACTCCCCTTGGTGGTGTGGCTTTTTTAAAAACATTCTTGAATCCCTCTTTTAAAAACACTCAAACACTTATCTGACTGTAGGAAAGACAACTCTTACTGAACTTTGTGAAAACTTGATGTGTGATTTATTTTTATCAAACTTTTAGACTAACTTCGAAGCAAAAATTTTAAATATGGAACCAATGACAGTCTTCAGAAATTAAAAAATGCTGGTACCAGCCTGCACAAATTATGCAGGTGTGGTTTTCTTTGTAACATTTGGAGTTCATGAGCACTGTTCCACAAATGGTAAAACCCCTGGGCTCCCAGAAATCACCATGAGTTCATTGTGCATGGCAGGATTAGTTCCTGTAAAAACAATCATAATGTGCTTCCCATGAGTTTCAGAACGAATACTGGATTTTACTTGATGACTTTTGAACATAAAAGATATGACAGTCCTTGAACAATGAAGGAGAACCAAGATCTTCCATCACTCCCTAGATGAGCTTTCTGTTCATAAGACCTGCAAGTACTGTCACCACCCTATAGCCCAGTAATTGTATTTACAAAGTAATGTGACTTCAAAGTGGGAGGAGGAGCACTTTCAGTACTCATAGAAAGAAGGGTCTTAGCTTCAAAAGAGCTTAGAGCTTGGAGCAGAAACATTTTCCTGGGAAGTTAGTAGCATGGTTTTAAATGCCCTTCATCCTTCAGGCTGGAGAATGTTTCTTTAGTGTTCATGGTGGTGACTCTTTCACCAACCTGCTTGCTATGAGTTACACAGAAACAAATCTTGCAAATCCTTCTTAGGTGTGGCCTGAATGCGTCAGATTTATCAGGCCTCTATGGCACTTGGAAGAATGCCTTGCCTAAGAATTCAGCCAGGCTTTGACATACTTCAGGTACCACACTCTAAGTTTTACCAAGATAACAGAAATTCTAAACATCTACAAAGCAGAAATAAGGCTGCAAGGCAAGGTACTGGCAAAATCTAGTTGCCTAAGGTGTTTGGCAAAGCACATGCTGGGATTAGGCAGGATTATGCACCTCAATCCTACCTAAATATCTAATTTATGGATTTAGGCAACAGAAGTCTAGCTGTGCTGCATGTCCTCCTCTGCTAGAGAAGAAAACTGATTCTGCATCACAGAAAGTATCCAGAGTTCTAGAGATCAAGAGCTCTTGCTCTCTGCTTTACTTAGGCTGCGTGAGGAAGTATCAAGGTATGACCTCTACCAACTCAGGAGCCTGAGATGCATGTGATTTTGCTCATAGTGTTGCCAAGCAGTTTTCAACAACACTTCAGAGGAACAGTCATTATTCACTTTTACTCATTGCTCAAGGCATCTTGCTTTTAGGAAAGAAGGGAACTGTTTATAAACTTGCTTTTTCTCCAGCGTATCTTTTTTCTGGTAGACTGTAAATCTGAGATGCTGTCAGTGGTGAATGGAAATGAAGGCAGTTGGTAAACAGGGAGGAATTCTTATCCTAAAACCAGTTACTTAGAGATATCTTAAGATCTGCCCACATACTCACTGTTCTTCAGGTCTGGGATATCTTGTGTGAGGCAGCTCGGTTTTAAGGCTTTCACCACATGGCGCAGTTGAGGACCAAACCACACAGCAACTTGTTCTGTCAAACTTCATTTTTCCCAAGGTGCTCAGAATGGAAGAGAGAATATGCTAAGCAGAGTACTGCCAACTGGGAATTTCAAATGGTTTTGTGGACACAGCAACACCGTCAAGTCTTCCCAGCTTTACCTGTCATTCAGAAACTGGTCTTGTAAGGCAAGATTCTCTTAGAAACGTCATGGGCACAACTCGGTTTTAGTAACTTACATTTGTCATGTAGGACTTAAATCAAAGGTGCGTGGAGCTATGTATATACGCACACAAAATCAGACTATTAATGTGAACAAAAGTATACATCCACACTTTCATTTCTGGACGCATGTCGTATCCCAGATATCTGTTGGAAGACAGGCACGAAGTTCAGACAGGGTTGTTTACATGAGGAAATAATATGGCATCTCTTTTCTCTTGCTTCTGAACGTTACATCTTCATAAATTAAAAGAAAAAATTAAACTCAACAGTTCAGTGAATAGAGAGGAGCGTCTGCACCCCTGTGGGAAATTCGGGAAAAGTTTTTATTTCCTGTAGGAATGCGTCTCTTCGAAGTCCCGACGAGCGATGGCCAGAGGCGGTGCCTCCTGGCTCACAGTTCAATCCGCTGGGACGCGCGGGCCGGGAGCGTGTGTACGGGGGGAGGGGGCAGGGAGCGGCAGGGGGGGGGGGGCAGGGGGGGGGGGGCGGGGAGGGGGGGAGCTGCATGGGGACAAACCGTGCCGCTGGATAGCGGGATAACAAGAACCGCGGGGTTTCATGCCCCGGGACAGAACAAACGCGTTGTATTTGGCTCAGCTCCGTTATCTGCAACGCAGGACCGACCGTCCCAGACCCACGGCTCCTGGACATCACCGCACCGTGCCCGCCCGCAGCATCCTCCCCCCCGCCCGCCCCTTTCCATCGGGACCCCGCGCTCCCGCGCGCCGCAACAGCCTGCCTTCCCCTCACTCGGCGGGGCGGCTCTCACTGCCGCTCGCCCACCGCGCCATCCCCAGAGCTGAGCTCATTGACGAAGCCCCCTGCTCCCCCCCCTTCCACCGGAACCCTCCTCTCGCCCCCGCCGCGCCCCGTCCCGCCCAACACAACGGCGGCGACGAGGGCAGGCGGTGCGCGCCCCCGCGGGCAGGAGGGGCGGGGCCACGTGGGGCGGGGCGGGGCTCTGCACTCCCTCCCTCCCGGCCCCCCCCCCCCCCCCCGCCGCTGTGCCCTCCCCCTCCCCAAGGTGTTGGCGGTGGCGGGGACGCGCTCGCTCGTGCACGCGTCGCTTTCCCCCCTCCCCACCCCCCCGCCTCCCCCGTTCCCCCCTCCCTCCCCGCTCTCCCTGGCTGCGCTGGTGGCGGCAGCGGCTCCGGCTCAGCCATGGCGGCCCCGGCGGAGCTGAGCGTGGAGCGGCTGCGGGCACTGCCCAGCAGCTGGAGTTACGGGATCAGCCAGGGCGGCCGCGTCTTCTTCATCAAGTGAGAGCGGGGAGGGGGGCGGTGAGGAGGGGGAGCGGAGCGAGGCTGGGCTGGACGGGAGGGGCGTGCGGGGGGAGGGGGGGCCGGTGGTGGTGGTGTTGCGCCTCTGCCTGACTCTGTCCGTGTGTCCGTCTGTACCCGCAGCGAAGAGGCGAAGAGCACGACCTGGCTGCACCCGCTTACCGGAGAGGCCGTGGTCACCGGGCACCGCCGCAGCGCAGGTAGGAGCCCTCCTCCGGGGACCCCATCCGTTCCCCGGCGCTGCCTCCCCCGCCCGGCCAGCGCCGCCCTCCTCCCCTCCCTGCATCCCGGGGTCTCGCCGAGCACCGCAGCTTCCTGGGCTCCCGCCGTCCCCCTGCCCAGCCCGTGAGTGGGCTCAGCCCCTTCCCCCTTCCCAGCCCGCAAGCCGGGATCCGCCCCGCAGCCCCTTCCCCTTTCCCAGCCCCTTCCCTCTTCCCAGCCCCCCAGCTGGGATCAGCCCCCCAGCCCCTTCCCCTTTCCCAGCCCCCCAGCTGGGATCAGTCTCGCAGTCTGGGATCGGCCCCGATGCGCCTTTCCCAGCCCCTTCCCTCCTTCTCCCTTTCGCAGCCCCCGGGCAGGGTCAGCCCCACATCCCTTTCCACCTTCCCAGCCCCCTGGCGGCGCGGGCAGCGCCTCTGGCTTCGTCCCGTTGTCCCCAAGGCGCCCGATGTCCCTGGTGCCGCCGCAGCCACCCGGGACAACTACTCATCCCGCGCTCCCCTCACTTCTCGCAGTTGTTTGGCCCCGGGTTGAGCAAGAATGACATTACTGTGCAGGCTTGCGTCTCCAGTTTGCCATCAGCCGTGCTCCTCATCCTTCTCTTAAAATGCTTTCCTTTTTTGCACCCTTGTTTTCCCTCCATGTCTGTGTAATTTCTCTTTCTCTGATTTCTTTCTGTTGCCTTGTGTCACCCCTATAATAGTCTACAGTTACCATTAGAGACTGCCTTATTCCTCTCATGCCACTTACAGGCTACCGTGGTTATTCACCTGCATAGCATCCTTTCTCACTTTAGCATTAAACCACTCATCTTATTTCTGTTCCCAGCAGTGCCTAGATATAACCATGATAGGAACACTGGAAATGTATAGGCTTATTCCACTAAATGTAGTCACCTAGAAACCCTTTTCCTATTTTCATTTCCACCCAGGCTGAGCATGTGGGTAGTTTCTAAGTTACTGAGAGAGGTGGAATAGGTAGGAGGAAAAGGGACTGAAACATTAGAAATAACTTGGTGAGGGGAGGGTAGAATCAGTTGTCTTTGCTACTGCTGTTTTTTCCACTTCTGAGAAGTAGCAGCAGGAGGTGCTGGAGGAGGAGGATTTACAGCAGACACTCTGGAGACCCAGAGCCAAACTCTGACTGCTGGAATTGCACACAGGCTACATATGCCACTGGGAGGTGGTGGAGTGTAGTAATAAGTGCAGTTGTTTTTTATGTACGTAATCACTTGGATAATCACGGGAAAATCTGCAGGTGAATTGGACTATATCAGATTATTTGCTTTTTATGTTTGGTTAATATTTAACGCATTAAGAAATCAGAAACAGGCTTTTAGAAAACTGGGCTGCTTTTTTTCTTTTTAAGTTGGGAACAGTTTAAAAAGCAGGGGTTTCTGGCTGTTTGTTTCTCTGCAGTTTGATCTGCAATGAAGGGCAGTTGTTTGTACGAAGTCATTTAATGCCTGGAAATAGAACCACTGATTGCTATTAGGCTCCTCTTTTCCCACTTTCAGTGCTTGGATTAATTGAGAAACTGGCCTTCATCTACAGCAATATGCATGTGAAGTGCTTTGCTTGTTGGACACTTAACATTAGCTGAATATTAATTCTTTTTCAAGCTATTACTGGTGTCTCTGTTGACTGATGGTGATTTCCCAGTAATTTTTTAAGTGTCTCATTTGTTTCTGCCATTAAGTGCCTTCTAAAGGAAATGCAGTTTGCTTTTGGGTATCTGGAGTATTGTATTACAGAGTTATTATCAGGTAAATTAAACTTGTTTCTGTATACAAGAGTGAGGCATGACCTTGGGTATTCTGACCACGATTTGTTGATCAGTTATTGAAGTAAACAAACTACAAAACAAACGTGTTCCTGTAGTTCTCCTCATTCATGTGTGTTTTAATGAATCTCCTCATATATAGTTATAATCAAACAGATGAATTCTGCGTTTTTTGCCTTGTTTTGCCCTGACCGTTGCTTTGGAATTTAGTCAAAATATGTCTTCTCTTAAGAGACAAGTTTTGAGTGAATAACACTTATTTTGGAAGTGTATATTATTGAAAGCTCCTCATTAAATAATTCTGTGAGATATTTACTAGGCAATGAGGAAGGCATTGTCCTCCGTTATGATTTTTATTCCTTGAGATATTCAGCACTGGAAAGGTATTTTTTGCAACGTTCTTATAGCAGTCATAAATACTTCTGCTAGAGAGACTTCCTGTTTGCTGTACTTTGCCCTGTGCCGTTACCGAAAGCCACCTTGGTTTTTGTGCTAGAGAAGACAGCAGTGAAGGAAAAAGCCAGCCAGAGCAAATAAGTAAATTGACGGAAGGGAGGAAGCGCATGACCCAGACTGAATATTTTTTCTTTTAATTTTGAAATGCATTCTTGCTTTTATAATTCATTGAGTGAGTCCTACATATCAATTATTGTTTCTATTAATTGGGGCAAACTTTTAAGGGTAGTGATGTATCTAAAGTTATATAGAGGTAACCAGCATCTTCAGAGCTTCCATTACCTTAGGAAACTGTAAAAGCTTGAAAAAAATTGACCATTAGTAGTGGTTTTTTTTTTCCAATATGCAGGCTTCTGACTCTTAAGAGTGATAATAGAGGAAGAAAAGATGCACCCGCTTCCTCTACTAGATTTGCATTGAAAATCATTTTCATGTAAAACTGAATTGAGTTGTAAACACTACAGGAACACTCGTTAGTCGGAACAGTGGTGGAATTATGCTAATATAACGCTGATGCTTTGTGATATAGTTGATATCATGCCTGTTGAGATGCATGTGACTTGCATGTAATGCAAGCTCAGGAAGTTGATTTTTGTTTAGATCTCTGCCTTTCAGGTGATTTGATGCTGCTGAAGTTCAAGGTAGAAAGAACTAGCGATGATCATTGAGTTACAGTTAATTGTCAAAGGAAGGAACATTGTTAAATAAGGACACACTTAAACCCTTACTGTTATTACTTGAGATTGAGAAATCCAAATCAGATTTTCATGCATGTAGCTTCTCCTGAGTTACAGAATTTCAGCTGAGACAGTGTTGTGAGTCAATTCTAAAATATTTGTTTATAGGACTAAAGCTTTCAACATGTGGAGTCAGACAACACTGTATTTTAACTACCTTAGTTTTAGGGAGTAGACCAGTATGGCTAGCATAATTTCAAAAGTTAATTGGAGTGTTTTGCTACTTGTTTTCCAGACTTACCCACAGGTTGGGAGGAAGCTTATACTTTTGAAGGTGCAAGATATTATGTAAAGTAAGTTGAATGTTTATCTGTCACAATATTATAATTTTCAATTAGTTTGTCTAAATGTTACTCCAATCTTGAATGTATGCCAAACTAGATTTAAATGTTGTGCTGTGAATCTAAAAGGACTATTCAAGCTTGTCATAGTGCATGTAGTCCTTTGTTTACTGAATTCTGCACAGCTACAATTTCTTGAGCTTTTGTTTTAACGCTTTTAATTAAAGCTGCTTAAGGATGCAGATTCAAATGAAATTTCTGCTGTGAGCATGACAATGGAGCAACAAGTGTACTTGCAAGTTGAGAATGCCTTGAATTTGTTTGTTTGACACGTGTGTGTATGGTGTCATGCCATAAATGCTTTCAGAAAGGCAAGATCTTACTTCGTGACTGGGAGAAGAGTCTCGATTCAGCCGTGTTCTCTAGTAATTATGTTGTTTAAAGCCACTCTGAAGGCTTAATGTGACTGTTTTCTTTTTAGACCTCCTGTGTCTGCTTCTCGTATCGTTAGTTGTTATTTTCTTACTCAAGTTTTAGTACGTTTTGAGAAGTAGACTGTGGTAGACTTGCTATATTGTCTTTTTGAATTAGAGGCATGGAAATAGAGATCTTATGTAGAATTCCAGAGATCGTGTTGATCAGATCTGTACAAGCTTCTTATCTACAAAGACTGTTCTTATCTGGGAAATGTTAAAATGGCACCTATGTATAATTCTCAGGTTAAAATGCTTCTTATTTCTGTTATTAACAATTTGTAGGCTTTTCTCAATTCATTCAGGAGTTTTACCCACTACACCATGTGCTTGGTTTACCATCTTTAAATTAATAGTCTCTTTAGTGAGATAACTTGTACCAGTGAGGGTTACTAACAGTTGTAGAGATTATAGGTTGCAGGTAGGTTTTTCTGTGTGTTAGTGTTGAGCAAAAGGTAGCTTCACTGTTGAAGTTGTATTGTAGACATTGCGAGATGGGTGTTACATATCTGTTGCATGGTTTATTTTCTATACCAATAGGAAAGCATTTGATTTGATCCAAAAGAAAATTTAAAAAAACTGTGCTGAAGGTTAATGCTCAAAAAATCTGGTCAGAACTGGTGTTGGGCTCTCTAGAAGGGGTAGCCTTGTTAATAGGCAACATGTTTGTTTTACTATTCTATTCTGGCTTGTTGTAATTTAAATTGCAGTCGTGTTGTATAGCAACTGACAAGAACTACTTCAGGCTGAGGACAGGAATGTATTAAGGATTTCACCTCTGGTGTTCTGTTCAGATTATTAGATGAAGATGCGTCAAAATTAAAGCGAGTGGTATTTGTGTGTATATACTGTCAAAAGAAATTCCTCTGTACTTTCAGATTGAACTTGTTCTCATAGAATAAACCTGTGAACACATTAGCTATAGTAACAGAAAATAGCAACTTGAGTTTTCTTGGTGTAAAAAAAGTGTGTGGACAACTATTGTAGAGCATCTGATGCACTTATGTACAAACTTACCAAGTAGTAGGTTGTTTGTGTACTCTTAGCCTTTTAAGATCTTGCATTCAAGGTGTTAGTGTAACAGTTAGCATGTACATTAAGCTGATCGTTTTGCTGATTTTTTTGCTGATAGCCAACACTAAGTAATTCTGTTTATATTTGGAAGTTGTGCTGCATCTTTGAAAACATGTTGCACAAACACTTCTCTGTGATTTGATAGATGCAGGAGGATAGCAAGGACAGTGCTGTCAAGCCTGCTGGAAGGTTCACATGGTACGACCGGTTTGGCACCCTTAGTTACATATGTGTTTGTTGTGTACCTGCCAGAGTTTAAGCTTCTGTCCAATGATAGCTTCTCCTTTTAAGGCTGTCTAGCATTCAGCCCTACTGGTGCGAGAAAAGATGTGAGAGCTAACATAGGGTGACAGCATTATAATCACTGTCTTATAATCCTAGGCAATGTAACTCCAGATGATGTGTTGATTATAATAATTCTAGTTGTCTGAGTCTACACTACTGCGGCGCTCCTACATGAGTGGGATATTGCACAGGTTGTTGCGACCTTGTGCTAGACATGTGGCATACCCACATGTAGATATTTAGCTGTAATGTTTGAGTGTGCTAATTTCCTAAATATTAATGTTTGTTATGTTGATTACAATATAACAGAACAATTGTTGAAAACTTGTTTATGGTCAGGTCTAAAAGAAATATATTGGTTTTAGTTTCGGTATGGGTTACAAGGTTGCAAGAGAATGACTGTTAATAGTGGGACATTGATGCATTCAGCAATGTAAAATGTGTCTGTTGGGTTTCTGTAATATGTTCAATAAGAGAGTTAGACAAGAAGGATAGTCAAGTTTCCTTATCACATAAATAATTTCACCTAGCTTCTGAGGCACAGCTTCAAATATGTGGGCTGAATAAAAATATTTAACAACCTTGCTTTATGGCAAGATCTTACACTAGACTGTGTTTGAAAATAAAAAGCTTTTGAAAATTATTCTTATGGTTCTTTAATAATAGGTCTTTGCTGTTCCAAGTGGGCGTGTCATTGAATCTATTACTGTGCTTTTTCTGTCTTTGATGTAGTAAACACTGTATAATCAAATTGGGATAATGGTGAGGAGATAATCGTCAGTTAAATCTTAGCATTCCTTGGACTGGCATTTCAAACAAATGACTCAGGATACAGGCTGCATTGAAATGTGATTATTTTTAAAGGACATTGTATTTTTCTTAGGATGTGTACCTTCGTTTTCAGAGCAAGTAAATACCAGATGGTGATTATTGTACACACTACTTTTTTTCATGACATTGAATTTGTTCTAGCTTTAAAAAGGAAAGATATTGTGAAATAGGGATAGATAGGGAGTTATTTCCATTGCGTAATGTGGTTTTGTTCTTGTATAGGGTTGTAATAATTAATAAGTGGATACTAGCTAGGACTTTTGGAGTAAAAAATAAGCAATATCATAATATATTACATATGTTCTCATGAGATGTAGTTTTGTTTCTCAAGTGTTTTGCCGCTTTGAGAGTGAGAAAATCTATTTTCGTTTACTTAATTTTAGAAATGTGCACAGATAGTTCTTCCTCATTGCTTAATGGAAACTCCATCAGTAAACTTTTCTGAAATATTGCTTGGTTTGGTTATAATCTTTATTTACACAATAACTAAAATTTTACCTGGAATATAGGGATGTATGACTGTGTAAGCAACATATCCAACTATAACCTTGAAGTATTTTGCTGTCAGTTAACTATTGAATCTTAAGTATTAGGAAGTAAAACAAGATGTGACAAAACTCCTCAGTTTGAAAATGATGGCACAGTATGCTGAAAAATTCAAGTTTTTTTTTTCTTTTCAGAATACTTCACTTGACTAGTTATTTATGCTTGATCTATTGAGCAGTTCATTAAGCTCTGTAAAAAAATTAAAGGTTTTATCCCCAAAACAGGTTTAATCTGCGTAGTAGTAGGGAAAGTTTAAGTCACTTATAAACAAAGTGCATAAAGAAGTGTCACCTTGTGACAATCCCAGTATGATACTTGTCAATAGAGAAAACATACCTGCTCACAGGCTTCTGACTTCTCACCTATTAAGATCAAGGAGAATTTTCAACTTGATGTTGTAGTACCTTATGATGACTGCATAGTCATTAGGCATAAAGTTGCTAGTTTTCAATTTATAAAATTACGTACATGTCTTTCTCCATATATGTGTATTTATTCATATACATGTGTTTAACCAGCAATAAAGGTTTCTTCAAACCAGTTGACTGTTTAAACTCAGGCATTTGCATACGTTTCTTGGTTTTTTTTCTTTTTCATTTTGGTATTTCTGAACATATGGTAGAATTTTTGTATTGATTTTCTTTTCTAAAACAGGTTTATATTGTTTAGGTTATTAATTTACCAAATAAAGTTGTTTTAAAAATCAATCCAGGGATAATATTTCAGGAATTTGGCATCAGTCTAAGTTGTTTGGCTTCGACAGAAGTATACTTAGATAAGTTGTTTGGGTTTTAGAATTCAATATTACTTAACTTTGCTGTAGGACTAATACTTTTTGGACAGCTGACTGAAAGTTCTTAAACTTGAAGTTTCGTTTTTTTAGGGTTTTTTGTTGAAGTTTACTTTTTTTCTGTATTTATCAGAGCAATTTTTTGCCTGTTGCTTGCTGAAGCCAGGCACTGGCAAACTTAGGCAGAAGCCGAGGTGAGTTCACTGCTGCATCAAATAGAGGTTTTGTATGCTTCTATAGAGACTTCTATCAATGTAGGTTTGCTTATTGTATGCATGTAGCTTGTACACTGGGAAGGTAAGAAAAAATTATGAAGTTGTTAAAAGGGACAAGTTCTTTTTCAGCCTCGATTTTGTTTACTAAAATAAACCTGTCTTCATTGAGAATTCAGTTTTTGTTTGAACCTTTGTCTTTTATGTGCATTCTAAAGATCCTCTCCCATTCAGCTGAGACTTCCTCTAGAAAAATCAAAGAACAGCTAGTCATGTTTGCAGAGAAGCCCTTTCTTGAAAGGAATAGTGGAATATGAAAAAAAACCAAAACAGATCAGACTATTTTCCTCCCAACAGTAAGAATAAGAATCACAGTGTTTCTCCCAGAAATTTAGTTCTTTTCTTATTACCTTTAACTTTTCTTTTACTATAATTAAGGAAAGACTAAAGTTTGTTCTTGGCCTTCAAATGGTTCATTCTTACACGTAGGTCAAATACTGGCATATGGCTAGATGGATCTGCTGGGACATAATAGTACAAGAGACTCTCCTGTGCCTTTTACCTTTGGAGTGAGCAAAGTTGTTCAGAGAAGGAGAACTTTTTAGGAATGCCTGCAAATATCTATTTTAACACTTCTTTATTCCATTGAAATATTTCAAGAAACAAAAATACTACAATGCCACAGCTGGGTATGGAGGTGGAAGGATTCTAGACACAGGAAGAAAGGCTTGTGGGTCAGAAGAGGAGAGGTGGAACTACATCCAAAAAGCAACTTATGAGCAGAATGTTATGGGAAGAGTATGGACATAATGATGTATCGAAGGAGAAGGCTAAAAAGGTGGGAGTAGTTCCAGAAAGGGGAGGAGTGGAGACTAAACCAGGCAGAATAGAGCAGTGGCAGTGGGACGTCAATAAAAGGGGTAAGGGCGGGAGCTGATTTCCTTGGAGCAAACTCGATGGAATTTCTCCCAGAGGGAAGGATGGCAAAAGTTCAGCCTGTGAAAACATGTTCTCTAACTCATGTGCAGGTCTGGCAGGACCTATTACCACTGGCTTATGAACCTGTTTTAAAGTTAGTCTGGCAGGTAGAATAGCAAATGTGAATGTTAGGAATTATTGTTCTTACAAAGTCTCTTTTTGACTATGAAGTCTGTGGTTGATATTTTGAGCTGACTCTTTCCTGAAGTGTGTTTCTAAGTTGGGTAATACCTTGAATGCTTTAGTTTTACTAAAATAGACTTGAAATCATGAGGGAATGTACTTTTTTTTAAGCCATTACAAAGTTTCTAAACACTTAAAAGAATTAATAGATTATTATTTAAAAATACAAAAAAAGGCTGGAAAAATGTTGAAATCCATGAGAAAGACATTGAAGACAGTCAAAAGATTTTATATCTGTTAACTAAGTAAGTTAACTTTTGGATCCATGGTTTGGAAGTGGTAATATCTCTTCCCTGACTTTGGCCTTCATTGGTGATGGGTTTAATAATAGCATAATAGCAGGTAAAACTAATATATACTTTACGATATTATTACTGTGAAGTGAATTCTTCTGTGGTCTTTCAATTTCAGTGCCTATAATGTGTGAAGAATGGTGGAAAACAAAGGAAGCACTAATTGATCATAACTTTATGTAGGCGGCTGCTATGTTATTTTATACATATTTTTATAAAAATGGATACTTTTTTCCCAACCCCTCCCTGCTTTGGAAAAAAAAAAAGATAACTGAACTGATACAGACTGCAAGAATTATTTTGGGAGCTGTGCCATTATTTCCTCTTCCTGTTATATCAGGGTGTCGCACAGTTTCTTTTTTTCTTTCCTGTTTCAGTACCCATGTCCTGCAGTACCTGGAACTGAGGAGCACTTCCAAAAAGACTTGGAACTGGCTTACAGATACCTTGTGAACTCCACTAACAGAGAAGTCTGCTTGGTGTAGCCACTCATGGGTAGAACTCTCACGGGCCCAAATTTTACCTGGTGCACATGATGTTTTGCTTTTACTTAAAGGAATTGCACACACTGTGGTCTGCAAGTGTTTTGTTGTACTGGATCAAAACTCACATCTGTTGTGGTGCTGCGCTAAGCCTGTTTTTCCTGCATCTGTTTATGTTACACTGACTCTTACTATAATGAGTTACACTTTCATTAAACCTGAGATATACTTTGGTTGCAAGTTCAGAGCGATCTTCAGTACGCGTCTGCATGCGTATGAGAGAGGGAGAAAACTCCTGTGAAGCTTGAGGCAGATGTTGGCTGGAAGCAAAGCTCCACAGCCCTGACTGCTGGGATTTCTGCCAACGTGGTGCCTCTGTGTGTGTTTTTTCTGTGTTTCAGTGAGTAAATACCTAAATTTAAACATTCTCCCCTCTCTCTCCTTCCCTCGCTTTCTTTCTTTTGAATGTGGAAGATAGCTGTTTCCCTCTGTTCTCTTCACTTGCTCTTGCATTTGGTTGAAGGGAAGGTATTCTTTCACAGCAGTATTGGTAGGGAAGAAGTTGCATCAGTAGCCACCTTCAGAAGTAGATGTTTGGGAATGGAACTTTATAGTACAGGCGCTCCAGTAAAACTCTTTGGGAAAGATACTGGGTAGAACCGGGAGGTCTGCTTAAATGTTTGGTTGTGAAGTTGCAACTTTCTGCTCCAGACCTATAAAACTCGAGTTGAATATTTGTTTTTATTCTCTAGGTTTATGTTGTTGTACAGATTATACAGCTGCTGACCATTATCTAAGACCATTTTTGAGAATATTTTTTGGGATGTTTAAAATCATGTGATACATTATCTTTGTAGTTTTTCAATGAACCTGATTTATAAGAAAGACAGAAAGCTCCCTTCAAAATAAAATGTTGTAAGCAACAAATATGAACAAATGGTTGTTCCAAATACCTATGGGGAAGAAAACAATCTGCTAATCCAAATGTTGAAAAGGATAACTTCATTTCTTGATGGAGACAGTAAAGCTGGCTGTTGGGGATTTTGTTGGTTGTTTTTGCGTGTTGACCACACTATTTTGTAAGGCAACTTTATTTCATATTTTTTATTTACAAAGAAAATTCTCTAGATAAATTTAAAACTTGTTGGTCGAAATCTTAGATAAGGTTTGATACAGAAGATTGAAAAAGAAAATTACAAAGAAAAATATATGTTTGAGCCGTCAGTGTCACAACATCAAATGTTTATTTTAATCAGGACAATGATGCAAGCTAAACCTCATTAGAAATTCGTATAATATGTTCTGATCTTAAATCTTTTTCTGGCAAAATTTCCATCTTCTGTGCTTGATGTGGGTACCAGTTGCTTACCTGGTTTAAAATACTGAGGTATTTTCAATTAATAGAGCTCATTATATCTAGAAAGCGTTTGGCTTTTGAACCAATAGTTTTTTAGCTGGCTGAACTAAACCCCTAAGAAAAATTTCTCTAGTATAGTGAATTTTCTGGGTGTAGGTCACTAAAATGACCTTTGATCAGGCGGGAAGTATTTTTTAAAAACTCTTTACAATGAATTTGAAGAGTTTAGGAGCCTAAGTACTTATTCATCTCTGGAAGTCTTGGGCCACGTGTCTGTAGTTGGTGGTCACTAAAAAATACTGATTTAGGATTTCTTATCTCTTTGTGCAAGCATACCTGAGAACTACAGCAGGCCGATGAACTTTGACATGTTAGTATGTTTTGATCTCTGCCATACAGTGTCTCCTCCTTCTGCTCAAAATCAGCTAAAAATGAACTGACAATCAACAAGGCCACTTAAAAAGACTTGCCTTGAAAAAGTGTGGAGATGAGTCTAGAAGGGGGCAGAGTGTGAATTTTGGTAACACTGCTAGAAAAGGTGGTTTGACTTCTATATCGCTTCGTACTGAGCTGCATCATACTGCATTTGTTTTTCTGCAGCTCATGTCTGTTTGATAATTCAGTTACTAAATTAATATTTTTTCTGGAAATTGTATTAAAAGCTTTCCCAGGTTAAAGCTTTCCCTGCTACAAATAATGTTTAAGAAAAATTTTGTACTTAAAAGCAGGTTGTTAAATCTGTATGTTTTTTCTAGCTGAATGCAATACATAGTATATAGTAAAACAGCATAGAAGGCGAAGTCTCAGAATTATTTAGATGAGAGATAGTATTATAGTTAAAGTGGCTTCTGTTTAAGTATAAATGAAATAGTAACCTTTTGGCTCTCTCACTGCCAGTAGTGGCTTTTTATTTTTAAATATGTGTATGTATGTCTGTGTAATATATGTATGATGCATTGTTCCTTATGTCTTTTTCAAGGACCTCTCACTCCAAATTCCTTACATGAAACACTTGCATTTTGCCTCACTTTCAGAATATGAAAAGATTTCTAGATATCAGGAGAAATCTGAACTTTTTCCTCAAGTGCTTTTTATTCTTGTATCCTACAAACACAGAAGAGATTTTGCAATATGCATCAGAGTAGAGTTCACTCTGTTGTGGTTTTTGTTCAGCTTCAGGTGAGAGTGCCAAACCTGTCAAACAAGAAATTCAGGATTTCTGTTGCCTCTGATTGCTAGCTCTGTGGTTTTAAAAAAACAAAGTGCTATCAAATTCAGCAGTCAATTCAGATGCAAGGGCTTTATCCTCTTCATTATAATCTTTTGTTTGGGTGCCAGCTGCTTCAAAACATTTTTTGAGCTCAAATATGTAAGTTATGTGAAAATCTTGTAATTTTGTAGATGGAAAAGAACGATGTGAAGTGAGACATAAGTAGAAAAAAACTGTTGGTGGAAGCAGTGATGTCTGGTTAGCTTGTAAGTGGGGTGGGTTGTGTTTCACAGCCCTCCATGATTTAAGCTTGGGCTACCTGAGAGACTGCATCACTCTGAGGAGCTGGAATTATTAGCATCTTGGTTTCAAATAAGAGGGGAAGGAGGTCAGGTTTTTGCAGTCGTTGTTCAGTAGTGGAGTTAAAGGGGTGGGTTTTGTCTTTCAGTGATGCTATTTGTAAGTTGTTAAAGCAGATGAACTTCTCAAACTTTTAATGAGGATTGAAGTACTGTCATTTTAGACTGGTTTTTGCAGTCAACATTGAATTGTACAATAATTGTGTTCCAGTTATTTTATTGCTTTGTTTAAAAATTGCCTTGTGCTATTGGAAATAGTTTTAAACAAATTATGATTTTTATTTAATTTTTCAAGAAGGTGAAGAAATTGATCTGGAGTTGATTTATAACCTGTGTCTTGTACAGTTTCACCCAGACTGGTATATAGGAGATTATGTAGCTGGCAGAGTGAATCTGTAAAGAACAAACACATTTATTCACTTGTTTGAAGGTGGGATAAGCACTTTGCAGTGATAGGGACCTGAATTGTAATGTCTGGAGATTAATATGTTTTTGGATTCAACTGCGGGATTGGACTGATATGTTTGTTACAGCTGTAATGGGAATGATCAAAAGCAGAGCTTATGGGGAGTTTCATGTTTTTTACTTTTTTCTGTCAAAATTTTCACATGGGTATGGCTATCACAACAAGAAATCAAATGCAATGCAGACAAAACTGTAGCTGGCAGCTGTTAATTTGTTTTGAGCAGAGACAAATATTTCAAGTCTTTCGATTAGTTTATTTTCCTTGACTTCGAGTAATTTGCTCCTTACTAGGTGAAAAGCCTGTCTGCACTAATAGTTTGAAAAAATTAGGGACTTCTTTATATCAGGAGAATATTTCTACGTCTTATCTCTACAGTTCTTCCTTTCATCTGCTGTTTGACCTTTTTTCTCTTCTTCATTTTATTTCTGCATATGTGTCCTTATCGTTCACCCTACTCTTTTCACTGTTATTCTGCTTGCTTCTAGCACTAGTAGCTCAACTAGTGTTAGACATGATCTTCTGTAGTTGGACTGCATGCCAAATTTTCCTAAGGGGAATGTAAATACTGTGAGGTCACTTCAGTTTCAAACGCCTGCAGCCTGGAATGAACTCTGCAGGATTTTCTGCTATTCAGTCAAAATCGATACTTCCTTAGGATACGGTGCTAAATATTGAAAAATCAAGATTTAAATTATTTGTTATGCTTTTCATAAGGTTTTTCATATGCTTTTTTTTTTTCCTTTTAGCTTTAAGATTACTTTTTTTCCCTGAACTAAAGGCAAGGGAGTAAGCACTAGGGACTACTAGCTATAATTGTAGTGATTAACAGATATGTTTAAAAACTCTCAGTGTGCACTGATTCATTACTGATACATCTTTAAGGTTGTAAGACAGAGGATGCAGTGTATGTGTGTGGTGCAACATACCTGAACTAGTGATACTTAAGCATTGAATTTGTGTACTTCTGATCACAGCTAAAATCTTCAGCCCATCTATTTTTCCATGTTTTCCCTTACCTCCTCGCTTTCTCCCTGAAAAAAATGGTGGGAAGAGAGAGCTTGGTAAACTCATGTAGCAGAGGAAAAACATAATTGTGTTTTATGGCTTTCTTCTGTACATCATGCAAACCTGCTAGTGATTCTTTTAAGGGAGAAATACTCAGTATTTCCTTTAGATCAGAGATGCTCTTTAACTGGCCGTGTGGTAGTTTGAATTACTTGCTTTTACATGCTGCAAAGGACTTAATACAGTACTTCTAGTCTTACAGGGAGCGAAAGTATAGATTAACAATTGAACTTGAGATTTTTGGTTTTAGTGCTGTCAGTAGATTGGCCTAGTTTAGGTATATGTGTCTTCTGAACTGTTGTCTGGGCAAGGCTGGCTCCTATTAGTTCTGGCAAAGTTATCCATCCAAGTGGAAGAAAATAAACTCTGACTCTTAATGGACAAGTTGGGTATTGAATTGTTCTTTGATGTATTTTGTTGGCTACCCGTGACAAGACCAATTCATTCTCTATTTTATCGCCAAGTCTCTAAGATGTTATGACAATGTCACTGTGCAATGACAACAAAAATAGTTGTATTTGTGGTCAGGGAATTTTTACTTTCTCTTTATCAAAGCTGTTTTACTTTTGTGAGATGAACAGAGTTACAGCCATTAGGTATGGCCATGCTGCTTTACAGTGCTTTTGTAATGTTCCTGGAAGAGTTTTGCCAACACATCAGTGTTTTTGTGTATGCTTTCCGGGTGCTCAGATGGAGAAATATTTGATTATTGAATGGTACGCTTCAGTTTTCTTTGTGGATTAAAGTGGATACTGAAATTAACTGTTAAAGATATTGATGAAAAAGTACAGTGCTGAACTGAGAATAAAACGGATTTTAAATGGGAAGCATTTAGACCTGTCTTGTAAGTAAAGTAATGTTAAGTTAAAGTTAATACATTATGAAATGGCTCATTCTGAAGCAGGGATAAATGCATTATGGAGTGTAAACCATCTTTGAAGAATGGTATTCAAATACAATTCTTGAACAGTTTTATTAGTATTTAGTTTTGTGCCACTGAACAGCATTTTTTACTATACTTGGAATTATTTAAGGAGCAACTTTACATAGTGTTTCTCTCTAAAAATGAAAAGCATAAATACTTATGTGCTGGTAGAACAATGCTTGAAATATTCAAGTAAAAATTCTGGTTAATATTGTGAAGTGGTAGGAACAGCTAATCTGTGCTTTCTTTCAAAATAAAACAAAAAGCTAATTTTGTTACTAAGTCAAAAGGGGAGTTTTGTTTATGATGTTTTCAAATAGAAATTAGAAATTACTATTACTAGGAATTTCATCAGCAGGATTACATGAAGTCTCATACGTAACTATCTGTGTAGGATTTGTGAAGTTTGTTTGGTTTTGTTCTTCATAATGCTTTGCCGCAGAATTTCTAGAGCCTTAGTCGGGCAATAAGGATGTTGTAAATACTAATACATGTGTAATTTCACCATATGGATTGACTCTATTTTGGCTTCTGGAGCTGCCTGAGTGCATGACACGATGTCCATTTAATTCATTGTCGCATCAATGCTTTTCTTGGTTTGATTCTGTAACCTCCTTTCATTTTGGGAAACATGCGATAAGAGGTCTACAAGGGGATGTAGGTTTGTTTCATTTTTTCCTATGAAATAAAGTATTTCTTTTTTAGAAACTTGTTTTGAAGCATTTAATGACTCCTCATGAGGTGGGATGATTAAGCATAGTCCTATGTGCATTGTTAAAACCTGAAAAGAAAGTGCTGGTATTTATTTTTTATTTCAATAGGAAAGGATGCATGTCTGTCCTCTCAAGTTTGGTTGCTTTTGCTGTCTTTTGCACAGTTACATTCACATTAAAACAGTTGTTTCTTACTGTTGCTGAACAAAAAATAGCTATTCAAGGCCACTGCAAACAAGTGTCGTTTCCTTTGCGTCTGAACTGTGTATCCATTAAGTATACTATGGGACTGACATTAGATGCTGGAATGTAGCTTCTGTAGTGCTGTTTCTCTCCAAACCACTGTCCGCTTTAAAACTGTGTTTAAGTGATTTGTCTATGCCCCCTTTTATTTAGATTAAATATTGGTCTTCCTAGGCAGTGAGATGGATGCCTAGAGCTCTGCAAATGCGATACCGAGAAGAGGACGGGTGCAATGCCTGTGCTCCAGATGCACTTACAAGTTGCATCTGTTTTGTTTTGTCATTTTAAATAATTTATACTGACATTAGAGTAATCCATTAAGATCCTTTAAAAATATGTGGATCTTATTGGTAAATTCTCCTTCTTCGTATGCAGTTTCTTTATAACAAATGAGTAAAACTAACTTTTTTTTAAATGGGGGGATTAAACTGAAAACAGCAAATTGTTTCAAATCCTGTTCACACTGTAGGTAGTAAGATGTTATATCCATGCAACTACTGGAGAATCATCATGTAAAAATTAAAGTTACAGGAAATTATATTGCTGTGGAAAAATTAGTTTGTTTTATTCCCAGAGGCACTAATTATTGTTCTAAACTGAAATGTACTCTTCTACAAAGGATCCTTGTAAGGAAAACATAATCAGGAGCCACTAAACTCTGTGGTCTTTATTTTTAGAGATAAATTGTGCTGTTTCATTGGTTGAATTCCAAGTTGTATATTGAAATGGTAAAAACAAAAGTTGGTTGACTTAATTTCATATAGTGGCACATACTTAGCATTCAGCACTCAAAAGAGATGGGAAGGAAGAAGAATCTAATTTCATAATGCATTTCTATAACTTAGCAACTTGGGTTTCATCTCTGTGTTTAAATACTTGATTTTTTTTTAATTTGCATTCAAACCCGCTGTTGTTGTGTCTTCATTTTTCAAAGTAGCTCAGCTTTTCATGTTTTTAGACCATGTTTTGTATTGCACAAAATATCATGGAAATGCTTGTTCTAGAGTTCTCTGATTCTGCTTTGATCTATTTCGGTATAGTTCTTTGGGCCACCAGAAGGTACATAAAACCATTATTAGTCTGTAAGCTATACTTATATATTTAATAAATTAGTATATATTTACTCGGTCAAGATGTAATGTAGTGTATATATATATATTGTGCATGTAACAATCTTTGAAGCTGTGATTTTATTTTCAGTAATTAGCTGTACTCATCTTCCAGTGTTACTACTTTGTGCTGTTATGATTCACCTGGTAGTGTAATAATGTCCAGGATAATAATTTGGGAAAAACTGACTCACAGAAAGCTGAGGAGATGTGATTCCCAGAAAAGATATTGGTATCAGAATATTAGTTGGTGTGCATGGGTAACTGTAAGCAGGCTATCGAGCGGCAGAATTACACCAGTAAATGGTCACAGAGCTGAGTGGGGAGAAGCACTGTGCTTCTGAATGGATGCTTTTCTTCAGAATAAAATTTCATGAAAAAAGATCTACAAGGAAGATTCCTTTGTGCTTCTACAAACACTCTTGAAATATGGTTGACGTGTAGCAGCTGAGGAGGAAATAATTAATACCTTACAGGAAGTTAAGACAGGAGTTTCCATACAATTACTGTTGTCTTGAGTTTAAAGGAAATACGTTTTCAAGATATGACCTGTCTAGGCAGTAGGTGAACTGAGTAGCATGAATTTATCAAAAGTTTATGTATTTTTATAACCTGTTTTGAGGCATATGAAGTGGTTCATGTTAAATATTTTATATGGCTCATCTCTCCCTTTCGAAGAACTTTTTTTTTATCTGACCAAAGTTCACTATCTGTTGTAGGAGATCTTTTTGCTGCAAAAACAGATTAAACGTTTTCATTGTCGTACAAAATCAATAGGTGGAAGAATATAAAGTTAGAGGCCAATTAAAATATTTTCTTGTTTGCCCTGTATAAGTAGTTCAGCATTTAAAAGAAATGAAGTCTATAATGACATTCTATAGAGAACTTGTTTTAGTGAATGTGTTTTCCTCTTTATATGCTTAATGGTGACTAATTAATTGACTTTCTCTTTTTTTTTTGTTTGCCTTGGGAGAGGGACTTTCCCCAAAGTAAAATAACAGAAAAAGGTACATTTGTGTGTAGTGTTAATACTGGTTCAAGGTTGGGGGTTTTTTCTTACTTTTAGTGTTCATTCTTTAGTGTTCATTCCAATTCTTGAAAATTGGAATCCTTTTCTTTGCAGATTCTACCACTAGTTTCTTTAAAAAGAAAGAAGTGTAATAATCTGCTTCTTTTTGAAAGTAACTAGAAAGAAAATTACCCTCTCACTCTAAATATGCCATGTTGAATACTGAATTCAGCAGTAACATGCAGTACAGAGGAGAGTATAAGCTCCATGTTCTTTCACACTATCTTTCAAAGAATTCCATATAATCTCAATTGTTGTGAATAGTACTACAGATTTGTGAAGTAGGCACTGAAGTTAAGCTATGAGTCTTGTTTCCCAGAAGAAGTTAAATAATAGCATTTTTTTGTTCCTTGATGTGATTTGGACATCTACACAGGCAATCGGCAGATGATAGATGCTATTTTGTCACTTCAGTCCATGGAGCCACCGGGCCATACAATCTTAGTGATGTCTTTTTAAAGCTAAGTTGTTGGATTTTTTCCCTCTTTATATTCCCTTTTAAGTCAATATTTTATTTGAATCTTTTATTTCCCTTTTGTTAAAATGAACCTAGAGCAAAAGTCTGTTCACAGAGTGAATATTCTTGCAATTTTAGTAAGGAAGCTTTACATGCATTTAAGAAAAACTTTGCATGCAACTATATTAATTTGTTGTCCTACTAGTATTCCTAGAAAGGGGTGGGAACTTAACAAGTGATCAGCATTCTCACTGGAGTGACAAGCGAGTGGAAATGGAGCATATATACATAAATAGCATTTTATTTTTATGAACTATAAGGCCAGTACTATCCAGAAAATTCAATCATAGCTTATTTTATTGGAGACAAGCAGGGCTTGTTTCCACTTTTTTCCACTTGCCATGATCTCCTGGCAGTGCTGAGAAAGTCCTAAGCCTTTCAGGAAAGCATTTGTTTAAATAGTTTCATTTGGAAAGTAAAAAGGAGAGATACCTCTTTTTGAAGCTTGGGTGTGCTATTTTTTTGTCATGATGCTGCTGCTTTTGACTGACCTTTTCATGCAAGGATTTCTTGCTCTTTTTAACAGGATTTCCAATTCGGAAGGCATCAGTGTTTTCTAAAATCTAATTGACATCTTCATGATATTAGGCTTCTGAATGGACAGAATTGTGTGACCTCAGGATATCTGTTGATATTCAGATTATATTTTTGTCACTTTCATTTTGGAAGAAAATGGAAGCTTCTGCCTTAATCCATAGCATGGAATAAACAGACTCTTAAAATCAGGCTGCAGCTGAAAAAGTCATGTGACTGTAAAAGCTTGACATCTGACATAATATTGTTCCAGTTAAGCATGTCTGGAAATATGATCATATAGTTCTATGCTTAAGTAGTACTGGTTTAACAAGAAAATGATATAACAGAACTAGAGAGGATATGGAGAAGTTTGACAAGGGTGATCAAAGTTGGAAGCTCTTCGTTGGAAGAATGCCTATAGTACTTTACCACGGGCTGATGTGGAGAATACCATTTATAATTTTATACTTGCAGAAATAAGTGTAGAGAACACATTTGCTCTGTATTCCAGTAAAAGAATTACAGGAGGAGTTATGAATCAACAAGAGTTGACCCTCGTGGCTAATGCTCGAAAACTCTGAAAGAAATGCATATGTAATTAAGGAAAGCGACTGAAAACGTGGAAATTATAGCTCAGGATGCTGTGGGCTGTAAGTCTGCAGTCACGGAAGAAGTATGTGGTCAGCTCTTTTATTTTATATCTCACTTCTGAGGTCTATAATTGCTGAAACAAGGTATGACTGTGTACCTCTTCTGTTCTGATGGGCTCTCCAAGACACTTGCTTCTAATCACAGCTGGGAACAGGGCACCATGTTATGCGGGCTTTTGATCTGACCTAGTTGAGCTGCTTGTAAGATCAACACTAATCACCAGGTCATAAATATTCATTTACTGGTAATAAATGAGAGGAATGTTGTTTTAATTATGGTTGTACAGTTTCTTAGGAATGGTCTTGCAGAGTATCACTGGCTGATATCATTAAAGCTTTGATGGATGCTGTGTGCGTGCACAAAACTTTGCTGTATGGGAAGGCTTAATACTTTCTCTATGATAATGTATTGGTCTTAATTTGTTTTGAAAATAAAATTATGTAAACATGAAAATGCTACTGATCTTCCTACTTAAGCTTTACTATACACAGAGATTTAGTGAGAGGAATATGGAACTTATGAAATAAGTAGATACTGTCTGCTGATTGAGTTTTAAAGCTTAGTTGTTTTTCAGGTTGTAAATGGAATTGAAGTGTTAAACTTGCACCTGCTTTCAGAAACCTAAGATCATTTTAGAGATAGTTGGAAGTTAATTTAGATGATACAAGCCTGGGGAAGGTCGTATGAGATATTTGAAACAGTCTAAATGATGAACTGATTACTTACTTGCAAAAACAAAAAAAAAATTATTCTTTTCTCCCTTTCTTCCCAAAAGACATGACTGTTCTATCTAAGCATATAGGCTTTTGAAGAACGATTTTTTTTTTCTTTGACTCTAAATCAGTACTTGGATTATTAGAAAATAACTGTCCTTTATGTATTACTCTGTCAAGAAATAAATTCTTTGGAAAACACAGCACAATGGATACAAATATAGTGGAGATTTAATCATAATTTATACAACTTTAGAAAAAAGTTATTGATTTTTTTATTAGCGAAACTGTAGGAATTTATTGGAATAATGAATCTGGAAGCTTTCTTACACACAGATCTCAATGTTAGTCAACTCTGAAGATTAAATTTAGTTTTCCTGTATGCAGTGCATAATTGATGTCAGAATTTAGAGTGGCAAAGTAACAGACATTCATAAAATCTGAAAGAGGATGGATTACCTTACTGTTGCTAATACTAAATCACTGTAGGTTATATACATAGAACTCCAAAAGGCTTTGGAGTACAAGAGCTCTCTATTAAAAAGCTGTGGAAAGGTTTAGATTTATTTTTTTAATCAGTATTATCTTGTGTTATTAAAGAAAAGAGAAAGCTTGTATTGTTGTTCCTTTTCAGATATTTTGAGGAGTAGAAATACAGACTTCCTGGCTGACACAAATGACCTTTTTTCTCTTGAACTCCTTTTGTGGGTCTAGGTATGTAAACTGTCTCAATGGACAGGATTCAATTACTAAATTTGCTGGATGTGCCTCTGGATTATCTTTAAAACATAAAGAAAATGCTTTAAAGAGAATTTAGCTTGTGAAAGCTGCCTAGTGTAACACCACCTGGATTCTTAATATAGAATGTATTTACATTTAATAATTTCTCATTTGGGTTGGGAAGAGCAAGATTAGGAATAAATAATAATACCAGAAACCTGGGTTCTCTCTAGTAAAAAAATAGATGAGAACTGAGTAACAAGAATATTGGAAACTGCTAATTGATAAATCAGATTTGTTCATTTAAGCTACTCATCACCAGAAATTAGGTTGTGAAGCGTTCTACCAATAGTGCCTAAATTTAATCCTACCAGGAATTCAGCCAAGCTTTTAAAGGCATTTGCCTTCTTTGCGTGACTTATCCATTTCTGAAGAGAGAATAAGAAAATAACAAAACTGAAGAATAACTTAGTGAGTTTCCAAATGTTATTAAAGATCTTGCTGTCCTTTCCCAATTTTCAGGCTCTTCAATTTGGACTGTTTTGTGACTACTGCTTTAACGAAAAAGATGTCAGTTTAAATCCTGAAAAACAATAGAAGAATTTTTTGGCAGAGAAGTTAGCAACTAGTGTCTTGGCACTGTCTTCAGCTTTTAAAGCCAGGTTGCTGACAGAAAAGGATGAGCAGAACTTTGAGGAGAGAAAAAAATCTCCAGTATTCCAGAATTAAGTTCAAATAGGAAATGGACTCCACTTCAGAGAGACTACGTCTTATGCAAGTAATTTAAATTTCTTCTATATAAAGTAATAACAATTGAAAAATACTTTATCCTGAAAATAGATTCTGTTTTCTTTACAGGTTGATTAGCTCTTATAATGATGTTTACCTAATCTTTAACCCATGTGATGGCACTTGCTGCATTTTTTTTTTCAAGTTTTCATTCCCTATAAAAAAAACTCTTGGGACCTAACTCTTGCAAAATTCTTTGTAATAAGTGAAAGAATTGGAATACAGGAAGTAAGATGAGGAACTGTCTTGGAAGTTAGGTCGAAGGCTGCCACAGTAGCATTTGGTCTTTGATGCTGTTTGATGCATACTTTTGGAGTAGGCTTGAAGCAGTGGTAAATTGAGGCTGCTCTAAGTGCTGACAATATAAAGTATGTAAACAGAAGAAAACCCCAAGTGAATTCTGTAACAAAACCCTCTGATTGTGCATAGAACTGTCAGTGGAAGTTACTGTTTATTAGTCATAACCATTTTAGGGAATGGGAGTGCTGCACAAAACAATTATTTCATATTTTGTACATTCTCTCTAAAGCACCCGTGAAATCGGTTACTCCTTCATAACTGTGGTTGAAGAATTATATAGTATGGATGTAGGTTTGCCAAGTTCAAAGTTAATGACTCTCTCTAAGGAGAAAGCTGTTTGGGTTTTTTTAGTGTACATTTGGAACACTTTCCCAGCATAGGTTCATTTGAAACTTGTCTAGAAAAGATTAGTCCAAAGGGTTCCTTTCCCTCTAGCCATGTAGTTCTTCCTCTTTTATGATGTTTTTTTCAGTCATGCAGTTGTAGAGCAAGTCAAATTAAACAAAAATTTCTGTTGTAGGAATGGGTTTCAGTCAGACCTGTGAGCTGACTTGAAGCTGTATTGCTTCTCCGAAGTGCTTCTGCAAATACCAGTTCATCAGGCACTATCAGCTATTCAGAGAAAAGACTTTTATGTTGGCATAGCTCCATCTGTCTTAAAAGGGTTTGTTAATGCTGAAATGTATCTTGCTAAATAGCATGCTGCATGGTACTGCTATATGGGGAAAAATCTGCTATGTAGATTTGCTTATACTTTTTATACAGTGTTCTTATATGCGTGCTTAAGTAATGCCAGCTCAGTATCTCCCTGCAGCGCACTCGTGTTGCTATTTATAGTTAGTTTTCTTTGATTAACCAAACCAGTAAGTAGGTGCTATTTCTAGCACAGAAGGCATATTGAAATAGAGATGTAAAAATATTCTTTGAAGTCTGCTTTTATGGCCACCTCCAAAACTAGCAGAAGCTTTAGAATCCAGCAAATTTGAAAATACTGTTTATTGAATTGAAAAACTTGCTTGTCTGTTCACAGAAATTTGAAAAAGAATGCTGTAGTATAGACCTGAAATGATAGATGAATTAAAATGTAACTTTACTAAGAGGAATTCATTAAAATAGAAGAATTAACTCTTTGGTTTTGGCAGTGTATTTGGAGATCTTTGGAACTATTTGAGATGAGTTTAAAACCTTTGATTACACTTATAGGTACAAGTCTAAATTCCCGTGAATTTTTAAAAGTCACTTTGGGGATGGGAAAAGGCCATCCCCTTCATATTTTTTCCTATCACGTACATTTGAACATGTGCACGTGTATGTATACACATGTATGAAACAAGGTTTGAGTTTTGTATAGTTTTCAGCTGGTTTCAACATTAAAAATTCAGGTCCTCTCTTAGGCTTCTAGATGACAGATAGAGGACTACTGAAGTTGACATAAGAAAATGAATGCCAAGCTGACTGAGCAGGTAAAGATTTCTTTCAATCTCCAGGTTAATAATTTTATTTTAATCACCAATCCCTAATGAATAACTATGAGAAAAAGTAGAGATATGTTTAGATAAAATGATCCATGTTTGAGATCTCTAAAACTACAGGAAAACCAGAAAAGAATTGACTTAACATTGCTAATATTTCTGTGATAGAGGGGGCAATGAAGGTAGACAGTGGAGAGGGAAGCACCAAATAAAAAATAATGGCAAAGGGAATGTTTACCTTGCCTACAAATTCCTGGAGGGATTTGAATCCTTAGGTTGGCCATGTGCTCATTACTGTAATTAATTTAAAAAACACAAAACATAAACCCCATACAACAGGAGAAGTTGACCTCTGAAGTGCAAGTCATTCATCACATTGATAAAATAAAGGAAAAGATCATTAATTTATCTGATTTGTTTGTAAACACTGTTTTTTCTCCTCAGATTATTTGATACGTCTATTGGTTTTAAAGGCAGTGGCATATTTACTTTACCTGTTCACACAGCATAGCATTAAAAACATGGACCTATATGCCTGGAAATAAAGGAATTATTTCTGACTGTATACGAAGAATTTTGTCAGTTTTGGCGAGGTAGCTTAAGGAAATGGTTCTGCCTTGAAAAATACTGTTAGAAACAAGTTTTCAGTGCAAAAACTGTTCTAGGGAATAGACAGCTGCTGCTAACTTTCAGTGCTATTTGACATAACAATATCATTTTGTCAGCAATGGTAGGGGCTTTTGGCAGCTCTTGGTGATAAGAAAATGTAAACATCCTAGTGATATAAACAATCTGTGATTTGCCTCAGCTCAGTTCTTGCCTTGAGAGACCATGAGGTCTGTTTCTTTGAAGATGTCAAAACTTGACTACATAAGGCTCTAATTAACCTGAACTAGGTTTGAAGCTGGGCCTGCTTGGGGTCAGGCTAAATAAGCTACCAGAGGTACTTTCCAGCCTAAATCATTGGGTTATTTTTGTGAGTGAAACAATGGGTCTTCCACAAGAAGGTGATCGTGTGGTAGTTTTTGCTCCATGGGCATTAGCTTTTAGCTGAAATGTGGAAAAAGAAAATTATAAGCAAAAAATGTGAATACTTACTTATATTTATTTTCTGAGAAGTACTTCGTATCAGATCGAGTAGAGATTGGTCTCTTAGTGCTTTTTTGTTTACCTGTTGTTACTCTTCAGCCATTCAAACCACAACATCGATACAATTATAACTTAAGAGAGTTGTAAATGTCTCCTGAAATTGCATAGTTTGTTCTGTAATGAGGCAAACTGGGCATCTTCAAGGAACCCAGTACTAAGAAGAGGCAAGTATTCAGTTTAGTCCTCCTGAGCTAAAAAATCAACACAGACATTGAATGTAGAAATTGGAAGGTTTTTTTGCCTGGGTATACTTCGAAAGAAATTGAACCTTAAACTGAGATTGTTGGCTCAAACTTCATTCAGAGCAGAACGATGTGATGCGGTTTGGATTGCGGGGAATACTGTAAGCGAGCAACATCCCCAGGTTTCTAACAAAAAGCTGTAGTTGGAATTTGTTTGCAGTTTTTGAGTTTTGTATCATGTCAAGAGACTACTTGAAGCGTGTTTTGGCAAAGACGACCCCTTTATATCTGAGTGGATATGGTGAAAGGTGAATGAATATGAGTTGAAATATAGATTAAAAGTTAATGAGATGGGTTAAGGCATTAACTCGTCCTGAATGTGGTGAGTTGAGGAGAGATTTATGGTGCTTTTTCTTTGTGTAGTATTTTTAGTGTTGCTAATATGTTTGGAGATTTTTTTTTTGAAGGCAAGGATTATTTCTATTTCATGTGTGTTTCTATAATTTGTTTGGAAAGTAGACTGTAGAACAGTGCAATCTTATTTTTATGTGCTTCCTTTACCTTTTACTTAATGTAGTGTAGCATGGTAAAAAGTCAGTACTTCATTAAATTTTCGAATCCTATTATTACTACTTGAACTATATGATTTTATTTTTGGTGGTTTGAGTCTGCTGCAGTTCTCGCAACAAGCAAACCTAGTTAAGTTTATATTTCAAATATAATTTAAAAATTAAACAGTTCCCTCTTATGTGGGTGTCTGAAGTGGGAGGAGAGGAATACAAACTTTTGTAGAAAATGTGTGTACCAAAAGCTTCATCTTTATTTTTTTGTTTGTGGTAGAGGATCTTTGATAAAAGTTAGATAACGTGCGTTTATTTTGGGGCCTTCGTTTTGTCCTTTTTTTTTTCCTTTTGTAACTACTACCTTTTCATGCCAATAGATTAATTTCCAAATCTTTCTTCATAAGTATTTTTTTTTGAAGAAATAAAGTTCTGGGAGAAAGTGTGTGATCCTAACTGTGATCCCTCTGATGTACATACAGATTTACATCTCAGTTGAAGCCACTTTTTTGGGTTGACTGGCTTTTATATGCTCTCTGCAGGCTTCAGTTAGTGTAACTTTCCTGTGGCAAATACAAATCACTTCATCGGAAAATAGCTTTGCCTCTTTATGTGGGAGAAAAGCAACTAGTGTAGGTATAGCTACCCTCTGACGTATTTGTCTCATCTCTGTCTTCCCTGCATGCGTGTCCCCTATTGCCAGTGTATGTGCAACCTTACTTTGTCTTACAGCTGCTGTCACCTGGACAAGGGCATTTGTGTCAGCTTGAGAGCACTGTGTGACTGTTACTAAAGGTCTTGAACTAAAAAACTGTTGACTTATATGTTGTCTTCTGTCTTGATAGTCAAAAGGAGAGCCAGGATAAAAAACTATTAGGGGGCAAATGTGACCATAGAGAGAGATGCATTGATGTGGTCTCCAATTTTTACCTAATGACACTTGATATCAGTAACTTCATTCATGTCTGATGTAGATTAGAGCTCAAAGACAATTAATTCCTAGAAAGTTGTGTGAAAATAGGTAGATTATCTATTCTGTTTGGGAAAAAATACTATGGAGAGCCTCAAAAATTAATTCCTGTGTTAGATGTTAAAAAATTGACTGCTTAATCAAGAAGTCTTTCATGAGTGATTTTTTTTTTCAGCCTAAAGAGGACATGTTTGTTTGGGTTTTGTTTTGTTTGTTTTTAATCTCTTGGACGCCTCTGTACTAGTTCCATACGAAAGCTGCATTAGTCCCTAATGCTGTGTTGTGTGCTAGTATTGTCAGATTGATGTGTGCTTTCACATTTTTAACATATCCTAAAGGTCTTAATATTTGCTAGTATAGCAGAGTGAAGGTCAATTGATGTCTTCCGAAGTGTGGTGTTTACCAGCATTCAGCAAATAGAGCAAATTTGAACTTTGGGGCGCCTCCTAGAGAGAATCTGTGTTGGTGACCTCACCACTGCAGTTAATTTTAGTTCATGCTCCTGGAAAAAAGTTGGAAGCACGGATGAAAAAGTGGTACTTGAAGAATAGGCAGGAGGAGATTCTAAGTGATTAATTTTAGAGTGCATAGTCTAAAGTTTGACATTTGGTGCAAGCAAATCCAGCTGCCCATACCATGGTAATAAGTGAATTACCCCTTCCCCGCCCCCAGTCATCAAGGAAAAAGAAGTTGAGAATATTTTTAATGGAATAGTTTCATATGGACAAGGCAAACTACTTATAAGAATAACAAAAATTATATAAGCATCCCCTTTATGGCATGGGGTATTGAAAACCTCTTACCTATTTAGTGTGCAACTTTTTCGCTTGATCAAACCTTTTCCTTTCAGAAGCTGAATGAATGTGAGACATGACTGCCACTCTGTCAGTTTGTAAAGGCTTTGGACTTTTATCTAACTCATGCTAATTTCTTTGGTGGTTTTGGAGTAAAATAGTGTACGTCTTGTGGAGTTTTGGTGTGGATTTTTTTTTTTGTGGTGGATAATTTTTGAGTATTCAAATAGTGCTGTCCTATTAGAAATGTTTTTCTTTAGCAAAAAAATCACAGGTGTTTAGCAGAGAGCAAGGAACTGCACAAACTGTACCTAAAGGCTGGAAATGGTACTTGGTCGCTTAGGGGGTTTAATGGGCCCAGGACTTTACTTCTAGAAATGTAGCTTGTAAAATGAGATTATGTACACTTGTACCTGGTAGGAGAGCTGTCCCTATTCTGAAGGAGTGTTCCAGTTTTGAATGTATTGTTTGGGGTTAGTGTACCAAAAAATAAATCTTAATTTTGCACCTTGATTGCTTAAGAGGGTAATAATCACCAGGACAGCAGTTCAGAAATCTGAGAAAGGTTAATTTGAGAATTTGAGACATAGATTGTTTTTTGACTAGTGAAAGCTGAAGAGAAACAGAAATTAAGGTTCTTGTTGAAATGACCCAGATATTAAACTGTAGTCCTCACCTTTCCTCTCAGAAGGCACAACAGAAGTTAGAACCAAGTGGAGCGAGCACTTGTGTTTTAGACTAATAATATGCTTCAAAGCATAAAGCAAGGCTTGACTGTTTTTAATTTGTGGGAGACAAGAGTTCTGTTGTTATGTCTGTCATGGCCATGTATTCAAGTGTCTATTTTTTGAGCTTCAGATAGCTATCTTGTAATAGTTTCCTCTCTTTACTTTGATTTTTAAACTAGTTTTCTTTGTACACTGAAAGGTATCTGGGTGCTTAATCAGTTTTCAAAATTAAGAACAAATTCCAAGCCAACCTTTGGAAGCAAGAAAAGCAGTCAGTTGCTTTTATGCAATTCATTTTACCTGAACTCAGTCAGACAACAGAGGACATCGATCAGCAAAGTTGGATTTATTGCTTTAAGACCAACAGTATTGTATAATAGCTATTATAAATAATGCAATGAAGCTGTGGTGAATGTAAGCTTTAGTGAGAGTTGTTGGAAAAACATTAGTATGTTGCACAACACCATGTACATGTGATGGCAGCTTTCCTCAGTGGTGGTGCAGGTAATAAACTTAGTTTACAGAATCTACAACCAGTCTGGGACCTCATCTTTCAAGTGTGTAGCAATGTGTAGCTAAATAGGTAATAGCAATACAATGCTAGGGTTTTCTTCTGTTGCTTTGGTTCAGTATCTCTTAAGCTTTTCACCATTTTGGTCCACTTCTCACTTAAAACACGAGTAGTGCAGGAGTGGAGAAGTCTTGGCAATCACTTATCTTACCTCAATCTATAAATGGACAAGGACTAGCACAGAAGTAAAAAACTAAACGTCCTTTTTGTACACCACTTAATTGGACTTTGTTCTTCCTTGCTAAACTATGAACCTTATGGTTGGTGTAATCATCAGGAAAAACCTGATGACTGCTATGAAGGTCTTGTGGGGTTTTCTTTTTCTCTTTTTTTCTTTTAAATTGAGATTATGCAGACTTTAATGCTGATGTTGACTTTTCTGCTTTCTTGAGAAATAATGCATTATTCTGCTGTGAAAGAAGGTGTGAATGAAAATTGCATGAGTTCATAAACACAGATTTGTATAACTGGGATTTGTAACTTTTCAGACCAAAATATTTAAATAAGCTTGGTTTATTGAGATTAAACTTTAATCTTTTCTGGAAGAAAATACGACAGGAAGATAGAAGAAAAATCCCTTAAGGCAGGAAGTAGTTTCGTGAATTTAAGTGTGGTTTGATTTTTAAGATGAAAAATGGTATATCACATATACCATCCTATATGAGAAAAAATGAATGTGTAACTTGACAACTCATACTTTAATATAAATAAAACCAACAACAGCAAAATGAAAACCAAAGAACAAAAAGAAGCAAGCGCAGTGTTCAGGTTTAAGGATTTTGAGGTTTTGGATTCTTTCTCTGGGTGAGGGGAAAGGGTCAAGCATTTTCAAGCAGGAGTATGACTCTTCGAAGATGTACATTTTGCCTTGGCTTGCACTTTATAGCTGGATGCTTATCTCTAGTAATAATGTTGGTGATGCAATGTTTTCTCTTCCAGCACATACCACAAGGGATAATTTGTATGTATCAGCCTGCTTAGCTCTCTAAAAATGTAGATGAATGCATGTTAATCAGATGATTTGGAAAGAAAAAAACAACCAAGCAAAAAAAAAACCCAAAAAACAACCAAAACCAGCAAAAACAACACACACAAACCCAAACAAAAATATTTAAAAAACATCATTTAGGAGGTTAGTTGAGGGGGATAAAGCTAAAAATTTTGGGAATTAAGGGTTCAAAAATTGTGTGCGTCATAGTATGATAAATATGAACCGGGTACAATTTTTCACCAGTATCAGTGAAATTTATTAAACTTCAGAAATAATTGGATGATTGAATAGCTATCGAGAGGTGAAGGTATTTCATAACTACTCTTAAGCGAGACTTCTGGGTGAGAAGGCACTTAAAGAGACAAATTCAACCTGAAACACTGTGGTTTTCTACACGAAGTCTCTAGTCTCAATATGAAAGAAAATGGACTACGCAAATATGTTGTATAAATAAGTGTAAAGAAACACTCCAGAGGGATAAAGATTGGAAACTTGCAGGATAAATGAAGCTGAGCTGATGCCTTAATGAGTCTACCTTCAGTTAGACTGCAGCAATTCATGCTTGGTTTATTTAAGAGGTTATGTCCCCACTCTTTTACCAAAGTTTATTTGTTATCCTTTTAGGAAAACCAACACAGCAAGAGGTGGAGCACAACATAAAGAAAATCCATAGCTTACCGTTCACAAATTAACATGTGTATTGATGGTTAATATAGTCTTCTTGGAGGTGCATAGCTGACAGGATGAATGCCAACAAATACAAGCAGTAGCAAGGAAAAAATAAAGTTTTAAGACTTAGGCAGGCAACGGTCTTTTAACTTCTCTTAGGTCTGGAATTGCCAGAATGCATCTCTGAGCCTGTCAGGTTATAAAGTGCTAGATATTCAGTGAGGGGGTTGTATGTCTGTGGAAGTGTATTTGGAAGTCTTCTCATAACCTCAAGTAACCTAATGGAACTAATAGTTCCATTATTTTTAAGTACTCAATTGGATATAGAACATGTGAGAATATTCTGCCCATTTGCATTTTATCTTTAATAGATATCAACTGGCATCTTAACTAATTAGTTACAGATCCTTATCAACTCTTAATGGTAGTAGCTCTTAAAGTGAAAATACTGAAGTGTCTCACTTTTTCTTCTGAGAAATGTTGGAGATATAAATTTACTTCTGCAGTAATTTCAAGTGCTAAAAATATACTTAAAATCCTGGTAATTTTAAGACTGTCTGGTAACTGCAATATGCACATTGCGTGTTATGGATATGACTAACAGCCACCTTCTTATCTTCACGTCTATGGTAAAGAGAGTGTACTGAAGGCTTCTGTCAGTCAAAAAGCAGTTTATAAGTGAAGCCAAAATACTGAAGTTGGCATCTGTGTTTTACTACACCTTGGGTACAAGGGGAATAACCCTTTTGATTTAAATCCACACCAAAGAGTTCATTCACAAATTGTCTGGAGTCAGGATGGTCACTGCTTGACATTCACATTTATGCCAAAGAGTAATTGTTATCAAGATTTCTCATGAAATTCTAGGAAACAATAAGATATAGTAATTATCCTCCTTTAGATTTTTAGTGGCTTTTACAACAACAACAAAGGATCTTCTAGAGTTCATTCGCTTTTTTGTCTTGTGGTCATGGTTACACCTTAAGAATGCCTTTTAATAAAGACACTCGTCTGGTCATTAGGAGCATACATTAATTTGCAGCATTCCCGCCCCTGCCTACTGGGTGATAAAGCTGCCCCATCTGATGGTCCGTTATTGGCCTGTAAGCAGACTTACTAATTGGGAAAGATTACAGAATTAGAACTGTAGAACCTTTTAAACTTTCACTAACTTCCATGCCATTTGCTTGCTGGAATAAAACACAACCCTCTGCAAGGCTATTTGAGACACACCTAGCGCATAGTTTATTGGTTTGTAAGCAAAAATGAAACAAGACAGGATGCAGACAAAAAGAACTTTTTTTTTTTTGAAGTGTGATTATCATATTAAACTAAAATATCCCAGATAAAACTAAATATCCTGTCACTTGTTTGCCTCAAAATCTTTTTGTAAAACAGTCTGACATTTCCCAATTTTCAAATAGCCTGACTGCTGTTGTGTTTAAATTTGGTTTCTTAGAAGAGTGTGAATAAGTTATTCTGCATGGTTGGTTTCCTACTTAATTTTATTTTGAGAACAGTAAAACTACCATGCAAGTTTGGCCAGCTCCCTCTGTTGGAAACTCATAGAATTTCTCTTCTGTGGTGGACTGAGTATTTCCGTAAACTGGAGCACTCTTTTTATGCTGTGTTCCATGCGCAGATTGTTACCTCCAGGAAATGTAGACCTTCAGCTCTACACTTTCTCAGCCAGTATGGAACACTGGGGGAAGTGTAGTTACTGGATTAAAATTTCCTTCTCCTGTTACCATTCATCAGATGTTTATCTATGGAATTAATCTGCAGCTACTGTGAAGTATCTGGAAATAAAAGCAAACCAAACTGAAATGTGTAATGTTTACCTCAAGTCTTTGGCACCAAAGGTTTTGCTTTAAAGATTTGCTCCTGTTTCTTTCCTCAGCTTGCTACTGTAGTCAGTCACTATTAAATGTGCGCATTATACTCTTTGTATTTCATACAAGGTTTTAAAATATCCTTGTTCCTTATTTATCAGCTGGAAGTGTACAGTGTTTGAAATGAAATAAGTGACTAATGTATTTCCCTGATTATTTTCTTTGTTTTCAGAAGTTTTCTTGGATTGAGATTGCTCAGGATTTTAAACATTCTGTGAAGTTATGTGTATTTTTTAACTAGTGAATCTTTCTAATTTAGGACACCTTCCAGCTCATTTTGACTTATTTCCTTTTACAAAAGTCTGATAGTTTAACTCAGTTGTTCTGTTATTTTGAGAGCCCTCCATTATGCCTTTTGCTGTTGCTTTCTGTTCAGAAATTTCCTCATTTTGAAATGTCCGTGCCAATTAAGGCAGCACAATAATAGTTCTTAAGTTGTTAAACATTTTATGTTGTTGACTGTTGAATTTTCATTAAGACCTGCTTTTTTTCTCTTCCCTAGTTTTGGTTAGTGGTGGCCAGAGGCCTTTTTGGCAAAGATCTCTAAAAAGAGTGTATTACAGTTACACAAGCATTATATTAAGCACTTACTATCCAGAATCTATAAACTCTTCACATCCTGTAAATGAATGTACACGCTTTGTTTGAGTACTTGATGTAGAAATCAAAAAATAATTACCTTAAATATAGTTAACTATGTAAAGACTGCCAATACTAGTTCTAACTATAGCTTTTTCAGCAGAAGTAACTATTGTAGAATACTCAGCTGTAAAAACGTAGAACAAAAATATGAAACAATGTAGTATTTTTCTTTGTGCCGTTATAGAACAAATTGGTGAAAGGTGTCATGTTTTAATTATGAACTGTTTTCACAAAATTGACTTTTTTTCTAAAGAATTTACCTTGAATAAAAGAGATGCATTTCAACCGAGATGCAAATACAAACTCCTGACAACTTAGTTGCTTAAAAGAAGTATAGTCTGAGCCCCAAAGTACTGTGTACTGGCAGAAAGGGATAGCTGAATTATTGCAAAGAAGGAGGTCTCTTCAGGTATGAAATAAACCTTTGAGTTAAGTTGTAGCTGTCACACAGTTACTGCAAACTCATATCAGTACCCATCTACTTTATGCTATAGTAAGTAGAACCACTAAAATGATACATATTTTTGACCCTGGACACAGACTCCTTGGCCAGTTATATGTTACTGGGAGACTGTTAACATGCAAGAGGAATACACAGTTGTATCTTGCAGCAAACACATGAACTGTCTGTTTTGCAGTAGAATATATTTATTCATTTACTTGAACCTTCCGATTTTGTAAATGAGCAAGCAGTCTAGTTTCAATTTTCTCAACACACAACTGGGCTGAAATAAATCTAGAAGGTAAGCTTCTATGTTATTAGCCTACTGAAGTCACTCTTGTACCATGTGCTTACCAATTATTTTGTGGTTATTGTCCCTTTAAATATTTGGTTTCAGTAACTGTTCTGATAACGGAACAAAATTTCATGCTCATCAGAAGTCTAAAACATATTTGAAGGTTTAAAGATAAACAGATGTATTTAAGAAAATCTAGTTTGCTAAGAATTTTTTCACCCATAATCACAAGAACTGGTAAACAGAATTCTTAACTGGAGGCCTTTGTAGTTTTTTTCTGCACAGGAACTACAGCAGGTCTTAAACTGCTTAAGTGTTAGTTTATTTAGGATGTGTACTCGCTTTTTCAGATCTCTTAAGTAACTATTTCTTACCTAAAACATGCAAAATATTTTGAAAATCCTCCACTATGAATTCTATAAATTTACCCTTTTCATTAAAAACTGTTAATTTCTAAAAAGGGGAAAAAAACCCTATATTTTCTACTTCTGATCATATTTTGAAGATGCACTACACTTAACCTTGTGCAGCTTTTGACATTTTATACTTGGAAGGTATTTGAAAATGGAAATGTGAAGACATTCTGCAACGACTTGAAGAACACTTAAAAAGTTTGGATATTCCTGCGAGGTGTTAATCTCTACTTGATATCCTGTTATCCTACTATGTTGTCCCATTCATGTCCTGAGCTTTTCTGACATTCTCTTTCCCCTGTGAGGGCACTGGCTCCTCTGTGGACCCCTGTATTTCCATATGAAAAAAACTGGCAAGAAAGTTAGTAGTTGTTATGGCAACGAGCAATTCATGAGGAGCACCCCCTCCCACAAATCCCCAGGTATTTTAATATTTATTCTTGCCAGTAAAACACAAACACAAGTCTCAGCTTTTTGTTAACTTTTTTCTTGTGTTGATTGTTGATTGATGAAGAATCACATTTGACATGGCATTGTTTGAAAGGCTGGACTATCAATGTTTGGGTTTTAAGGAAACAACTCCAGTTTGTTATAAATGGAAATTCAGAAGAAGTGACAAAACTTAAAATGCGTAGCAACTTCTAGTTGCCATGGTGCTTCAACTTGAAGTAATTTTCTTCAATATTAAAATACTTCTTGAGTGTCGTCTTTGCTTTTAAGTAATCACTATTAAGAATTCTGGGAATGGCTCTAGGGAGAAGTAATGAGAAACTATTTTGGAATACTTAATGTGACAACCAATGAAGAAGTGTCAAGAAAAATCCGTAGTGTTCAAGAATCTCTTTGGGGCCTGTTTATTTTGGCAATGTAGGTAACCACTTTTATGACATGACTTCAAAACACTGAAGAATAGTGGGTTACTACAGCCTACTCCACAGCCCTGTGCAATGAGTCAGTTCTTCAAGAAACAAAATATGAAGTTGAATTTGTCAAAACATTGACTTAGTGTCCTGGATTGGTCTCCACTGTATGCTTTGTGTTAGTCAGTTATGCTGGTTCATGCAGGCTTGCTCTTCTCCTCCCCAGTTCTGAATTGGCAGTCCTTTTATCAGTTATGTTAATGTGTCTGTAATTGTTATTTCTAAGGTAATCAAAAAGTTTTTGTCCAACTGGACATACCACTTCAGAAAGACTTTAAAACTTCTTCCAGAGCTTTGATATCTTGCTTCAGTAAGTTTCTGTGTCAGAGCTGTTAAGTGTTAGACTTGAGTCCCCCATGTGGAATTGAGCTGCATTACGGCTCCCTGCTTTCCCAGCCGAAATGCTGCTATTTACTCTTTTTTGACTGGTTTTATTTACTCTTTTTGTTTCAAGTGAGCTCCTCCCATATGTTTTCTTGAATAAGACCTTTGATTTTTAAAGAAATAAAAATAATAAAGAATTTTATCATTTACTGACCATTTTGTCTTGTTCTTGGAAATAACAAGGGCTTGCAAAAGCCTCTGAAGTGTTGCATAACATACATAAGTAGTAATAACCCTAAAATAGAAGTCTAGAAGCCAGCTGTAAATGAATTTGTATTGAATTCAATTGAAAGAGTTTTAATACTGAGCATTTCTTTCTGACGCTTTAGCTGATGCTTTAGCTGCATGGCATATGAAAAATTGTTGAAAAACATCTCAATAAATAACTTCAGGATGTTGTGTTCTTTTCATAAAATACTTTCCATTTTAAAGCAATAACATAATGTTGAAAAACTTGAGTTAAACTTGCATTAAAATCTACTTTACTATAGTCACACAAAGATTGCAGCTGGTGGAGTCATTCTGTGTAGTGAACGGGCTAATTAACACAGTTGTGTAATATAAACTTCAGCTTGCAGCACTGGCATCTTTAAAGATCATATTAATTGAAATAATCCATACAGAGTGAAACAAACATGGCCATGAACTCAAAATGACCAGGTTTGGAGTTAGTTTGTACCTCCCTATTTTGACTGCTACCATGTAGCTACTGAAACTCAGGGTATCTTTGCAGAAAATATGGCAGCTTGTAGGTTAGAAGTCTTACCTCTGTGTTCTATTAGGTTTAGTGTTCACTCTAATAATTAGTGAACCATCACGAGAGAACTGTAGTTACTAATATTTATAGGAGTAAAAATAGTTACCTCACGTGGGTGTTGTTTGGTCTTGGAAGCAACACTCATCTATCTTTTCTATGCAGTCACTGAAAATGTAACAATCTACTACTAAATGTAGCATGTAGATGTTTTGAATGTTGTTATTTCAGGCTTCAAGCTAGAGCATAATAAGACAGTGCTCTTTCTTAAAAGATAATATCTTCAAAGTAGTGTCCTGCGACTAACTGCCCAAAGTTACCTAATTGGCAAAGCTGAAATTAAGTTGCAGGTTTATCCCTGCTTCCATGTACAATAGAGCAACGGGTGGTTATAGTTATTTGCTCTTGCTCAGAAACTCTATGCATTCTAGAGAGGTTTTACTCAATTTCCTTTCAAAAGCTGCAGGAGACTACTCATGGAACTGGAATGCCGTAGGCTGTATACCACTGTCTGGGTGAATGTCTTTTATTAAGTGAAGACATGACAATAAAAGTGTACATATTTGGCACCTCCGTGTTGGGTTATTTAGCTAGGAAATTATTTGGGAAACAATCAGAAAAACAGTAGTGAAAGCTGCCTTCTAAAGAATGGGGGTTTTTTTGACCCTGTCACATTGCTGCAATTAGTTGTGATGAGGACCAGAATGTTTATGTTCTGCTTCTCGGTCTATTGCTCTACCAGTTCAGGAGGTCTGTCCGTATTTCAGAGCCAAGAATAAATCACATCACTTTAGACAGCAGGTAAGTTTTTGAAATGTGCCTTCAGATTAGTATTTCTGTCTGTCAGCAGTCAGTACAACTTAAGTTGCTTTTTACTCAATTAAGGTGATGTAATTGAACAGTACGGTGGACATTGCTGAGCAGTATGCTAAGCCTGAGATGGTGAGTCTGCTAGCAAACTGCTGGAACGTCCACATCCACATCACTCAAGTTGTTATTGTAAGTGGGATAATGCTTTGAGTTAGAATTCTTACAGGATTTAATCTTGTAGCTTTAGGCACCTCAAAAATTATCTCAAAAGGATGGCTGTACTGACACGCTGCCGCGTAGAGATTTTTAGGCTGGCTTTTAAAGAGTTAGTTTACACACCTAAAGCAGTTAAATCATCATGAAAGATAGAACTTGCCATGTTTTTGAAGCTTTTTTTCACAACACCTCAGCTCTGCTTGCACCTTAAAACTCCCTCTGTAGTGCCTCACTGGTTATTCCTATGTTTTCATCATTTCACCTGCATGACTTCAAGTATGTTGTGTTGCACTAGCTTTCAGAAATGGCATATGTGGCTCTTCTGTGCTGCTGCTCTTATGGTGAAGTTCATAATTTCAAGCACGTTTGTCAGCTGTAATTGTGTGTTACTTCCTGCTTCTATATTTTTTAACAAGATTACTTTGTGTTTTGTGAAGTAGAATTGTAAATTAAATCATCTCGATCCCAGTAGTTTCTCTAGTTTAATAATAACCGATGCTTCCAAAAGGTGCTGTTACCCAAGGAGCTTCCTGTGATGCGAGTTTCTCAGTTTGTCTCTTGTTCCCCCTCACCAGCAGGTATCAGTGATGAGAAGCATAACCTAAAACTAAGCTTTCCAGATGCCACCAGGATGACACCACCTTATGCAATGGCTTTACTTAAAGAAATGTCAACTAGGGATGTTAAGTCCCTTGAGTTTACTGAAGCAGCTGTCTAGAAACTGTAGATCTCTGTCTCTACAGCTGAGTATATAATATCCTCATTAGATTAAGTATTCCATACTAACCTCATTTGCAGTGTTAAGTGCACTGTGTGCTTGTGTTGCTGCTTTAAAAATGCACTGAACCTTTCAGCTCACACGGTGAGGAATCTCTTCATATCAGCATCAGAGTCACCATCAGCTTCAGGCTTCTGTTTGCATCTGCTGTTTGGATCCCTGTGGCCCTCTTGTGTAACTTTGTATAAACAAACTCCTGCACATTGCCTAAATGTGTTCAAACTGGCTTTTGAAATAAAAATGATGCCTTGAGGAAGTAGCTACCAGTGCCTTCAGGCTGTCATCTTGGATTCTTTCCGTATGAAGAAAGACCTTGTAACTGATTTAAGCTTGGGTGTCAGACTTTTTCTTTTTTGTTTTGAGGTCACACAAAAAAAGATGGCAAAGCTTCCTTAATGTCAGAAAAGGGGTGTAGGGGGATTCTAAGGCCAGTAGTATTCATGATCTCTGAAGTAATGTACAAGGAGTAGTAGTCTTAATCTGTGTGAAATGAGAGGCAGTTTTGGATGTAGTGCAAGACAGAAGCTACCTTTAAAATGCAGTATTTCATTATAATCTTCATTTTCTTTGCAAGAACCTTGTAGAATTTGTGTCTGGTTTCTTAATTTTTAATATTAGGGTTGTATCAAGAGGACTGAAGCTGATATAAAAGGAAGTAAAATAAGTCTTAACACAGAAAGGGATGTCCTACCTTGGAGAAGTTGAGGCAGTCGTAGGTGTATGAATTAGAAAGTAAAGTTTGAAGTCAACATATGAGAAGAGTGTAGAAAAACAGAAGAGAAATAGGAATACATGTTGTTCTGTTGGGGTGGCTCTTACAGATTGTATACAATAAATATCTCATATGTAATATAGTTTTGGAAAAGGAACCCAGGAAAACGGTGTCTATAAGTCTGAGAATGGTCTTTGAAGATTAAAATAATTCTTTAGTTTGGCTGGAGTAACCCTAAAGTGTTTCAGTATTCTTCCACTAGCTTAACTAATTTGTAGTTTATGAGCTTGATTTTTGTTCCTGAGTTTCTATTTAGCTTTGTAACTTTAAGCTAGAGGATCAACTACAGTTATTTAAGAAGAAGGACTGGCATTGACTATTTTCTTCTGTGCCCGTATGACTTGCTGGGGTTTCATCAGTTTATGTTCAGTTTATTCTTTTAGAAGTACTGGATCATTTCTTACGTATCTTCATACCTAGTAATTTTCCAATTTGATCTCTGTGCATTCTTGTTAGGAGATCTGATCCCTCAACTTGGAATTTATGGCAAACCCAGACTTGCCACTGGTGCAGTCTTGTGCTCAACCCACTTTTCTCATTTTCAATTAATTTTATTCTTCTTGCTCTCAGTCCATCACCTCTTAGGCAGGAGAGAGGCAATAAAGACTGCAAATACAATGGATTGCTTGAATTTCAGTAGGTTTCTGCTGTTGTCTATTTGGGAGACTTTTGTGTCTCCTTCCTTGCTGCAGCCACTCCTCTCTCATTCTTAGAAGGATCCTGGAGATTGACCTCTCTGGTCAATCTCATTTGCTGTAGAAGTTGATTATCTAGTCAACTGATGCTCAAGTCTCATTAAAAACAAACCCCTCTGAAGTGTTTTTGTCAGCAAAGGCTGTTTGAATGCCTCAGGGGTTGGTACTGCCAGTAAGATTTGCATGTCTACTTTTGTCCTTTTTTTCTGGAATGATGGAGCACTCATATTAAAATGCAAGTATACATAGATAACTTCTAAAATATTGTAATACAGAAAAAATAACTCTTCATTTAAGGAAGTTGCAATCTTTTGTTATTAATAATGTGTATATTAACGTATGAATTGATCCTGGGTGAACAGTCACCATAGGCAAACTCTTTTCTTCCTTTTTGTTCCACACTTTTTCCCCCCAGTATTGATGTATTACTAGATTAAACAAATTGGATCGGTACCACGTCTTTGGAAAATGTACCTAAATATTAAAATTTGAGGAAGCCTGATTCATTTAGTATTTGTTACATTTACTTAGTCTGGGCAAATCAATAGTTACAGCGGGGAAGCTATTTGGTATTTAAATAAAACATTTACTCAATCTAAGTTCTTATTAAGAAAATAGGATGAGTGAAGTGATCTATATTGTTAGACATTAGAGTCTGTTAATTTTTGTGATGCCTATAGTTATGAAGCAGTATTTCCGTCCAGAAGTTAAAAGCACATATGTCTATGGGCCATTCCGAACCCATCATGCTCACTAGCATCACAGTGGTTTGTTTGTGGTTCTTCTACCACTGCAGGCTTGTGCATCCTTGGAAAACGGCAAGGCAGGAACCTCAAAAATCCTTCCATTTTCCTCTTTCAGGGAAAGATTAGAGCAGTTAAATAAGCGGTTCAGATCAAGAAAATGTTTTGGATGTTCATACAATGGTCATTGCTTTGGAAAGAAACTCTGAAACAAATTTTTGGAGCTTGTAGGGTAGAGTAAGCATTTCTCCACAAAAGGGAAGTTTTTGACAAGTTGTATATATTTTAGTGACACCTTTGCTTTCTTTGGAAAAAAGTGTATTCTCTAAGATCAACAGCCCAGTAAGCTTTCCTTGTTATGAGATCACTTTCAGGTCTACCTTTAATTAATTGACTTTCGTAAGCATCTTAGTTTCCTTGTCAGCAGTGCAAAAATTTTATAATAATCATTTGCTAATTTTTGTGTCCTTGCCAGAGGACAATCTTGTTAGCATGCTTTCTTGCCAGGAATTTATTGTCTTGGATAGGGCTTGTAACTGAATCTGAGTTTGCTGTACAGTAGTTGATGTGCCTTATTGTGAGAGCGCTGCATATAGATGCGTTCTCAACTGTAAAGCCTTTTGTTGGAGGTGCTCTAAAAATAGAGCAGAGTTCCTTTGTACTGTGTTCTGGAAGGTTCCACTGAAAGATAGTTGCTTGAAGTACGTAGTAGGTCCTGTTTTAGGTAGCTACTCCTGAGTGCTAGTCAGCTTCTCTTTTTACAATTTTTTAGATACCTGTGTTCATATGTGTATCTGTGAATGTATGTAAGCTGTGTAGTATCTGAGGGTCATGACTGTTTAAATCTCTCTCCTGGCTTATAAAATTCTTTAACATTTATTTTCTAAGTACATATGTAACTGGAGAGGGATGGGGAAAAACTCGTAATATTGGAACTTGGAATGTGCCTATTGAGGATGAGACGTGCCAGTGATTCCATCAATGCTGGGAATCTTGTATTGTGAAAACCAGTTTATTTAAGTGGGAGCCTGTATAAAATGATCGGAGTTAATTAGACCATTGTCAAAGGTAGTAATGGATTTCAGAACATGTAGATTTCTTTCTTAACCAATCACCTCAAATTTACTGTGGAAAATAGTGAACTTATTGTAAGTTCACGTGTGTATGTATTTAAGCAGGAATTATCAGGTGTGCATGTGAAATAGCATTCCGTGAGTGCAGATTTCAGAGACACCAAGAACAGGGCAAGCCCGTGGGAGAGTCATCTAGGGAAACACAGCCTGCAAGGAGAGATTACTTAGCCTGGGGAAGAGAAAGGGAACATAACGCCAGAAATACATTAACAGCTACAGCAAAGTGGGAGTAATTGATTTGCTATGGCTCTGGTAGTTAAGACAAGAAATAATGGTGTGAAGCTGGAGCTGAGGAAAAATGGTCTAAAAGGAAGAATGTTCCTTATTTATTTCATAAGCCTTGATGGGACAGCCTACAATGACAGTCTGTATTTGTATACATTCATGATGCTTACATACCTGCAAATTGTTGTTTGTTTTATTAAACATGTTATGAAGGCATTAAAATATCTAGCTGCAGCCTAGATTTATTAATTAGGAATACACTGCACATGAACATCATTGCTCCTAGTGTCAAATTAATATGTCACTTCAGACATATGTTAAACTTTCTAAGTCGGTGTTTGTTCAACTTGATTTTTTTTCGTTTTGTGTTCCTCTGCATTTGAAAATACTTTATAAATGCATATTACTTGCAGGAGAGATTTTTTGTTTTGTTAAGTAAATTCGTCAGTTGGATTCTGTTGCGTATTGTCTGCTTTTTTGTTCTCTTTTCTTCTTTCTGTATCTGAATGTAATCTCAGAAGCAGAAGTTTTATTCTGTGCTTATATGTAAGGTAAGATACTAGTCCTTGACTAAGATCCTTTATTTTCCTGTACCAAGTGTAGACTACAACTCAAAATGCCACTTGGTTTCTGGGACAAGAAAGAGGTCTTCTGCGTAAAAACTGTCATACTGTTAGTACCCTGCATATATTTGTAATGATATCAGAGTATCAAAGCAGTTGTGTTATATATCTATTCAGTGGTTATTAAAGACTGGAACTAGTATAATGTAACTTAGTATCTGGCATATTTAGAAATCTGCTTTGGTTTGCATCCTGTAGCAAGTGTTTTTAGCATTCTTTGGGGAGCTTAATTTTTTATTTTCCTTTGTTCGTCTGATTACACGTTTTTAATATGTAAATGCTTCTTGTGTAGGGAAATTATTTTTTGTCTTTTGGGGAATAAGTACTGTTTTCCTATAAATACATTGATTGCAATGCCTGAGTAGACTGCCTGTGAAACAAGTGAAGAGTCTTTTAGTGTTCCTTCATGGCCAAATGTTGCTTTCTGTGATTGTTGGCAGAATTCTTGATGGAAAGCACAGTCGGTTCACCTGAATTACAATACTGAGTTTGCTTTGGTGTAATGTAGGGATATAAGTTCATGCAGTTTTAAAGCATATTTTGTAGGATGCATTACAGTTTTGCTCTTTTTGGAAGTTTGATTTGAAGTTGAAGTGCTATTAGTATCTAAACTTTGCACTTGGATGTGGAAATATTCCTGTTGGGAATAATAGATTTTTGTTTATTTATTAATACCTGGTGAATTGGGAGTGCATGTTCTGTACTATGACATGAATATATGTTTAACATACTGGTTTTTAATAGGTGAAGGAAAGAAGAGCCCCACAAGCATCATTTTTCTCCCATAAAGAATTGCATACTAATTTCAAAACACTGCTAGTGCATTCCCTTAATGCATATTCAGGGGTAGGATTTTATTGTGGTCTTGAATATTCTGTTTTATTATTACACTGATACCCATGTTCCTATGGTGGAAAAATCATTAAGGCTGCTTAATGGTGGTGTTTTTATAGCTCAGTCTTAATTGTCTAGTAAATGGAAGTTTGTTTGGTTTTGTTGTTTGGTTTTTTTTTTTAGTTACTGGTCATCCAAAATATAACTTCAAGATGATTGTCCTAGGCAGATCTAAGAGATCTTTGTGTGGTGACAGGTAACAATGAAGAGTGTGGGTGCAGCTAAAAATAGCCAGTGTGTTGTGGTATTTGTTAGTACTTTATTCTGCGTATTTGCGTAGTTTTTTTGTTCTCCAAAATCCTTTGTGATTAGGAGATAGAGAATTTTTAAAAGTTCTATTTGTTTCTTCTATTAAACAAAACTTAACTTTCAATAGTTACTGTTAACATTACTGCTCCCTACATCTTTGAGAAATGATGAATGCTTCCAGTGTAGAAGTAATTTTCAATATCACTTTCTATTGTCATTTGTGAATTCAGCTTTCTGGTTTATCTACACCACTTCTCAGGTATTTCCTCTGTGCTGTCTAAGTTTGAGTCCTGCTCAGTTGAGCTGTGGTTCTTTTAGACCGTTTCATGTTTTCGATTGTCACTGTAGAGTCCATCAGTTATGCGTTCAGAGTTGGGGGCAAGACTGAGTCTTCATGGCCCATAGAGTTCAGTGATGATGATGGTGGTGTTCACTGTTATCAAGTACCCTAACATGCATTCCTTTTTGACTTCCACTGAACTCCAGATTTTTTCTGAGAGGCGGCACCTGATTCAACCCCGATCTTTGTGCTTTTCTTTCCTGTAAGAATAACTTTGAAATTAATGCTCTCTGTTTCAGTTGCTATCTTGTGTCTCAGACACAGTCTATTATTGGTTTTCTCGGCAACTCTCTTCAATCTAATTTTGCCTGTGTCCTGAATAATTTTATCTCAGTTGCAAATTATTCCTATGCTATTCACTTGCTATTTCAGATAGCTCATGAATATCTCAAGTGTAATGGGTTCTTGTATTTTGCATCTTCCTACCCATACATACAGAGGAGTTTATTTTGTTTCATTGCAGTTAGGCTTCTTTAAGAGGTCTGAATGAAGGACTTTGTAAAAATGGCTTTTTTTTTTAAGATAAGCATATGGATCTGAGTAGTATGATTCCTTTGCAGCAGATGTGCAAGGTGAAGCTTTCTCTTACAAAATTGGAATTGTCTCTTTCACAGTATACTGTATGTATTCAGATATTGGTTAATTCTGTTCTTCATTATAATACCCAATAACTCACCCGATACAGAACCTAAACCTGAAAAAAGTGGAGCACTTTATAGCAAGTAGGATCACCATTTGGCACCTTCATTTTTCCAATACAAAGGTTAATTTATATAAGAGGTATGCTGTCATGTTGTACTCTATGTTTTCCTTACCTCAGAATTATTAAATATATATTAATTGGATCTGGTGGCTTTATTGCAGTTCACTTGTATTAGCTCTGTAAAATAAGTCTTTTATATTGACGTTGCTTTGGGACAGTTTATAAAATTCTTGCCTATAAAGAAACACTTCGGCACTTTGAAGGGGAACTTGGTTTCTCCAGTGAGAAAAATACCGCTAGCTCTTTTGCTGGAGTTTTGTCTGTCTTGAGTGTTCCTTTTGTATCTTCAGATCAAATCACTTCTTCAGGTTCTGGAAGATTTTTATCTGTTTGGAGAAAGTCTGTTCGATTTTTGTGCCATGTACCAGAGGCTGCTTTTCTTGACCTGCTGAGTCATGGCTTTACATTTTTGCTTTCCCTACTTGGACGTGAGTTCCACTTTTTGAAAGGTCTTTTTTTCTTGTGGGATTTATTTAGTGACTTCTATGTTTTCAGGATTACAGTGGGACAAGAGTTAGCCTGCTGTGTTTACCCAGCAAATCCTGCCACACCTCCCCCTTTGCTTGCTGCTGGCTGAAATGGATCATTCTTGACTTTCGGGTAGATGGCAGCATTTACTGCCTGTTCTCCGACCCATGCCAGTGCTCTGCTGGAAGAGCTGGGTAGCTGTTGTCAGTTAATACCTGCTTATACAGAAGTAACTTGAAGAAGCAAGGAGGAAGTGTGGGGTGGAATTTTTGTCAACATCCTCTGGAACTTGGGGCGAGCACTGCCAAGGGCATGATACTGTTTGTGGCAGTGTGCTTTTTCTTTTTTGGGAAGCATTAGCTTTGCTTACACTGAGCACCTTGGCGAAGGAGTGATTTTCCCTTTTCATATCTGGTTTGTGTAGTAGCTCTCAGAGGAGACCAAGTAGCTCAGCCTCTTGAGTCCAAGGTGATGCTGGTCTCTTGCACAAATCTAAATACTGACTGCAGCACACATATGCTGTAAATACAGTATATATAAATACTGTATTTTTAATATTGATTAAACTCAGGCAAAGCTCTGAATTTGAACTTAAAGACTAGGATTCTTCTAGAAAGAAATCTGTCATTAGTATTGCCTTGATTTTTAAAGACTTTTTAAAGCAGGTGGTATTTCTTGTCTTTATTTCAGGCTCTCAGTATGTTTTCATCTTCACAAACCTGTTACAAGAACGCTGTCAGTGTCCAGTCTAAGATTTTAATGTGGCATAAACTTCGAAGTGGACCATAAGAACAAAAAGTCATGTTGGAGTAGGATGTGGAATTAAATTTAATGGGACACAAATGTGGATGGCATGGAAAAAGTAGATTTGTCAGGAGTGGAGAGAATTGCCAGTATTCAATGTTTTCATCCTCCCTGTAAAAATAAGCTTCCTTGGCTTAGTCCCTGGGTAGCTTTAAACCAGTTAGTATGTGTGAGGAGGAAAAAGTGTCAAAATATTTTTGACTGTGGCTTTTTATGTTCTTGAAATTATTGCATGGAATTATTGCAAGGAATCAAAATAGTTCATTGCATTATGGAAGTGCTGACTTGTCTCCAAATCAGTTCAAGGAAGATAATGAAAATATAGTTAAAATATGTTTATTATATTTTTCCCATTAGCACAAACATTTGGATATTTTTTGCCAATCATATCAAAGACACTTTAAAGTCATCAGAACATACGTACGAAATCAAATGTCAAGTCAGCTCCTAAATTTACTACTTTAATTAATGGTGACCTGTCATTTTAGAAGTTGTGAGCTTGTTTTATTGATGAGCTGTCATTTAGTTTGACAGTTGATTATTGCTTGTAAGTTGTCTCTATATTCTGTAATCTACCAATTAATAAATCATTCTGGGTTGAATTTTGGTTGTAACCAAAGAACATGATGCTTGTTATTCCTTCTTAATGTCTTTGAAATTGCTCTCAACAAAATGGCATGAATAAGGTGTATCCCCTGACTTCATATCTGAAAATTGCTAGAGACAAATGAGAAAACATTAGAGGGAAGAAGAATGGTGTGAGGATTTTTATGGGTGTGTTTTTTTTAACTATGACCTGACAGATCTGGATAGTATATCATGGCTCCAGACACGGAGTAAAACATGCGGAAGCAACTGTTAAACTTGCTCTCTAAGAAGATAAGATAGGACCAGCAGGAAGCACATCATAATGGGCAAATTCATGGCAGTCTGGACAAATCACAGTACTTGGATTTGAATCATCGTGTTCCCATTCCTGTTGCAAAACAGAATTTGTGAATAAGAAACTTGGCGTCTGTTTTATAATTTATGCCTAATGACAGAACAGGTTTCAAATTGGCAGTGGCAGCAGCAATGTTTCTTACATAAGCTTCTTAAATGACATATGGAAAGCATTCCTAGCTTTTAATTCTTTTCAAAAGCAGTGTTAAGGAATTAACTGAAATAGGTATTGATCTTCTGTAAACGTGACATGAATGCTTAGATGCTACTGTTAATTAGTTAAATTAAACAAGCATCCTCTTGCCAAAACTGTTTTATTTCCTGACACACACATCCCCCTGATCTGTTGAGCTTTCAGAAAGCTGCTTTTATTTGTTAGAGCAATGTTTGACTATTTATAGTAGTGGACCCATATGTTGAGATTTGAGAAACCCAGAAATTAGGAATGACTAAATGCTTAGTGACTGACTTTTTTTTTTTTTTTTGTGGCTGTATTTAATCCTCTAACTTGGAAGGTTGATCTCAATGGCTTCACGGTATGTTATTTTGCATCATGTGTGCATTTGCATTAGTAGATGTAGGTATGTTTATAGGCATGTGGAATTGCGGACTGCAGTCTTGGAACAAATTTTTCATATTTTTTCATTCTACTATTTAAAAGGAGAAGTCCAGAGAGCCTGTGAACAGGAACTGGAGTGATACCAAATGAGTGGGCAGAGCAGGGGAGGCAGCTAGAATGGGGCTTAAGCTCTGCAGCTTCTCCCTAAAATCTCCTAAAGAATTTGTAATTCATTGACTGTTAAAAGCATTAGCCTTTATGGAAGAACTTTATAAAACCTGTGCTGTAAATGTTAAATCATGTGTTGCTTTCCTAATCAACGTCTCCAGCACTTTCTTTGGATTATAAATCTTCTGGAACTGACCAAAACCTTATGTGTCTTGAAGGCAAAGGTTGCTGTTTGTTTAGGAGTATCTGTAAAGAAAGAAGTATTTTTTCCCAGGAGACCTATTATGAAAGCAAATTCTGTTCTTTGTATGAAAAATAATTTAAGTCCATTTTCAGTACCTTTGAAACTTCAACTGAAGCATGGACAAACGCGAGAATGTTTTTTCTGAGTAAATTTACCTTGCATCCATTCTTCTACTTAAGATGCGTATGGTTAGGCTGAGAGCTCTCTATGTGGCAACCTTCCTACTCTTCCAATTCAAGCCAGGCTTATCTTAGTAAATGCAGACTATCTTACATTACGAGCTTTGTCTTTTCATGACACACTACATGTTTGAATGGGATTTTTGGATATTTTTGTTTGGGAGAGTGTCTGTATGTGTGTGTTACATTTTGAGTTTGCATTTGTGTATTAATTCATACTGCAGATCAAGTTACTTCGTTCAGATAGTTCATGAATGAGTTATGTATGTTCCACATTAAAATACTAATGGATGAGATATTTGACTCCTTGGCACAGAAATAAGAATTTTCAGGTGAATTGAGGTTGCAAAAGCTATGCCAAGTCCTGCAGTGCCAAAGGAAAAGACTAGCTTAGGCACTTACCATCATGAGTAAACTTGTAAATGCTTATATGAATCACTTACTTAAATATGGATTGTTCTGGGATTCTGGTAAGGATTCTAGGGAAGGAATTTGACACCTGAGTAAAATTTCTTGATGTTTTCAAGAGCAAAGAGGAATTAGGAGGTGATTTTTGTAATGTTTATGGGATGTGTTGCCACACTAAGCTGAATTCATAGATGCAGAGCCACAAATGACCTGTACATAGTTTGAAAGCAGAATTTTGCCAGATGGGGACACCAGTGTAATAGTCAGTTCAGCTTTCTAAAGTTGCTTCTAAACTTTAGAACTTGGATAAAATATTTGAGCTAATGCTGCTTTTGTGCTAAAAATATTGAAAGCTTTGGGGTAAATGCACATTACAGGCAAATATAAATGCTGATACTTTATTTTTTAATATCTCTTACCAAGGCTTAAAAGAGCAGAAATGCTGTAACTTGTCTTAAAAAGAAATATCTAGGTTTGAAAATTCCTATTCAGAAGGAATAAATTTGATAATCATCAAAGGTAACTTCTGTCTTCTGACTCAACAGGAAATTCAATTGCCTGTCACTCAACTTACACAAGTCGCTTCTGAAGCACACCATTTTCAAATCAGATTAAAAAGAAAAGGAAAAAAAATATGTCACATAGTAATATTAAAGAATCGAAATGCCACTGTATCTAAGAAAAACAAGTTTGGCTTTATCTTCTTTAGTATATGATGTTTGAAATGTGAAGTGATGATAGTAATTTTGAATGATGGTACAATAATGGCACTAAAATATCTGTATGCATATGTCTCAGGTATTTGTATTTCTCAGAAGTTTTTGATAGCATTTCTTCTTTCTGTATGCACTCTCTGGATGATTCTTATTTACCTTGGTTTGCAGTGAAGAACTAAATTATTGGTTACAGAGATTGATTTTTACTTCCTGTTATAAAACCTAAAGGAAATAGCAATACTAGAATCTAGGGGGAGGTGGGTGAGAGATTTATCTGAGTATTAGCCTTAAGCTATTTAAAAACCCCAAACAAACAACAACAAAAAAACCATAAACCCCAAACCAATCCCTGCCACTCCTGTTTTGATAATAGCAAGTCTCTAGTAATCAAAGAAATAGTAGTACAGTAAGTAATAGTGTAGCACAAACTTACTTTCAAGAATTGGTAGTGTTTATGTTTGTCTTAATTATACTTATTTAAGAACAATTTTTTAAACTCATGGCAGAATTAACTTTTTAATACTGCTCTTACAATATTTTGATGTTTCAGTCTGATAAGACACTCCTACATGCCTATCTAGGCTGATTTAAATTTTAAAAGCCCGAACAACACAAGTCTGAACACAGCTTGCATCAGAGGGAGGGAGAGAGGGAAGGATGGGATTGCCAACAAAGATCAGGTTTTTAGTGTGTTAGCACATTCATTGCAACTTATTCTTTGAAAAGCACTTTTTTCTTTGTCTATCAAACTTCTAGTTGAAAACAAGTGACTTAGTTTCAGACCCTATTTTTGAGTGGGGAGTGTTTTGGTGTGTGGGGTGTGAATGCAGGTTGTGTTTTGTTTGTATTATCAATAAGTGGGGGGAAAGGTGACGGTGAATCTTTAAGCATTGCTGTGCCATCATGTGTATCCCAGAACTTCTTGCTGGGCTGTGGTGTGACTTCCAGTGAGATGGAAGTTGCAAGTATGTGCCTCAGGAGCTGCCCTCCTGTATGTGCAAAAATTAAAATACTATCAATGCTTGATCAATAACCTCTAGATAATATTTGGGTCTTATTTTACACTGCTCTCATTAATTCTTGCAGGTACAAGATATTGCCAGAAATAAACACCTGTAATACACCCTTTGCTAAAGAAATACAAGGAAATCTTATTTTTTCACTAGTGGCAGAATACTACCAACCTATTGCAGAGTGGCTGGCATCACTCTACAACTGAGAGTGCGGTAATGCATCCTTGTAATAGAGTAATATCTGAGCATTACAGTCCTAGCAGCTAAGGAGTTACCAATAAAGAATATTAATCCATAATTAATATTGTTTTATAATTATTGTTACAATACTCCATGTGTATACACAGAGTAAATTAGACCACTGTGTCAAAGGTTTTCAAGCACAATATGATTTGTTTGAGGTGCGGAATGGGATATTGTATGGAAATCTTTATCTCTACACAAATTGTTTTTAAAGCACTTCAGACCATGGAAATGTTTTAGATGGAGGAATTCATGTGATAAAAATTCTAAATTTTTGTTTGTCTGCAGATTGTATCCTGAGAATTTTGTAGCTGGATGTGATGTAGAGGTGGTCTGGCAGGGTTTGCTCTACTCATGGTTGAGTTTTTCATATCAAACGAACATCGTGACTTTTGTCTACAGAATCACTTACCTGTAAGACTGCACAGTGTAGTAAGCAACTACTTTGTGAGCAATATCTTGTAGTGTGTAGAGCTGCTATTGGGAAGATAAACTTGTAGACAAGTTGAAATAAACACTTTTTCAGGTTTTGTCCGTTTATGCTGTGTGCACACTGATAGTGTGCGTGGACACACACTATACTATGCCAAGATTCTGGTTTTCAAACACTGAATTACTATAAGCAATTCAGTTCTTTTTTATATTATTCTCTTTCTTCATTTTGAGTTAAGACCAACAACAGTTTGTCATCTCTTTTTAATTTGAAATTATACAGTTACTCAGTAGTTTGTTTTGAAATTTTGAGTCACAAGTGCTCAAAAGGTACAAAATCAGCGGCGGTCTTTAAACACAAAGTAAATTTCTACTTGTTCCTCTTATCCTCTCAAAAGTGGATTAAAGTAATAATGTTCTCATGTAATCACTGGAGAATGACGCATTTAAACTTTTTTTTAATTTTTCTGGGTTTAAGTTGGGTGTTAAAACTATTTTTTCCATTTTTCAGTACTGCTTTGTGACTGTATATCAACGTGTTTGCCTGCATATATGTGTGTGTGTATATGTGTATTTCCAAGTAATACTTTAGCCTTTTAAAAAAAACAACCTGTCAGAGGCTGCTTGAAAAAGAAGTTTGAGTGAAGCCATGAATTAATTTCCTCTGGCTTGTATTGAAGCCATACATATTGGCCTCTTTCCTCATTAAATTTTCTTTTTCCTTTTTGGACTAATTGGGCTTTTGGAGTTTGATCGCAGCATATGGTATACCCACACTTTACCACTCAAATTTTCTGTGATGTTTTTTAAGTGCTTTGGGTGAGAATGAGTCTTTTGACTTACAGGAAATCAAATCTCCAGTGTTTACCTTCTTGATGATACTGTAAGTACACATTATTCTCATATCAGTGTGAATGCATCTTGATTGTAAAGATAAGTATTTTAGGAGAATATGAATAATTTGCAGGCTATTCTTGATGTTTGCAGTCTTAACTAAAATTTAACTGTGGGATTGAAAATTGAAGATACTTTTATTAGTCACATAAATCCAATTTAGTTGTTGATTTTTTGTGTGTTTGTTTTCATCTTATTTCCTGTGAATTATGTTTGAATGGTATCCTGACTAAAAATTGTATACTTTTTGAAGGGCTTGAAATATTGGAGTAATAATGAACTTGGGCTGTTGGCTGAAAATAAAAGGCAATTAAAAAAGAGCATTTAAAGTGTTGCTTCTTCTAGTTTTTTCATGCATGTAGGCTTTATCATATTGAGGAATATAAAGCTCATTGGATCAGTTAAATTGACTTTAACAGAATGGGAAAGCCATAATATGATGATTTTCATCTGTGCTGGTTTTATTTTAGCTGTCACTTTGATTAGTTTTGCTTTCAGCAGATTTAAGTGGTTGTTATCTGACAGTAGAAGTTCTTGGGGAGGATAACTCTGTTGAGTTGGTGACAGCTTGTCCGGAAGGAAAGCCTGTGATATTAGCATCTAATCCGACACTGTGCTGAATCTGGTGCTTCAATTGAGAATAAAGTTAAACAGCTACACACTAGCTTGTGAATTTGTTGTCCAAGTATATTAAACAGTATCCCTATTTTAGGCGTCTGTCTACTGGGACCCCCTAACAAGGTGTCTTATGTCAAGAATCTGATTGCAAATTACAATTACACACCTGTGTTGCGTAGTGAAGTTCAGCTGCAAATTAGCTGTGGATCATTCAGGGTTTAATTATCCTGTTCACTGGTTTAATAATATTCCAGTGTCTGTGGCTTGAAAGTTACTCTTCTCTGCCTTCCCCAGTCGGTACTACATTTAAATAAATTTCCAGGGAAACAGGGAACAGTCTGTAAGCTGTGGCCTGCTGAAGAAACATGTTCAAGTTTGGCAAGCTGTTGTAATTTAAAGTGAAAGTCAACTCCATGCCACAGATTGACGGATCACTAACTTATTGAAAAGGATGCTGGAGAAGACGGGGAATAGAAAAAAAATTAAGAAATGTATAAGTTTGAAAATAAAAGTTGTGTAGATTTGTAATAAACAGATACTATAATACTTTTCCTACTGGGCTTTACAGTATCTGAGAAAAGTAGCCAAATGTAAGAGGAATTATCTCTAGTAGCTTGATACATCCTGTCTTCAAGGTTTCTGACAGAATGTATTTGTGGTTTCTGCAGCGAGAAACTGAGATTAGCCAGAGATGAGTGGTTTTGAGAACCTGCACAAGAATTCCCAGCCGACAGCACTCAGTGGTTCATTGACTTCCAGGAGGCAGAGGTGATATCTTTGCCTTGAACTGCACGTGATGGGTTTCTGTATTCATTCCTGAACCCACTCAAACTCTCCATGAGTTGTTTTGGAGGCTAAACAGGTACCACCTTTTTAGTTTTAAATATCTACCATCTATTATACTTGCTTTTGTGGTGTCCTGCTTTTCATATAGGTGCAGTGATGCATTGTTTAATATAAAAACCTGAATGATAAAAGGATCTTTATCACAGCTCCAGTCTGAGGCCTGTCACTGTTTTTGTTCCTTACATGTGGAAAGTGTTCTGCACCCCTTTAGTCATCCTTCCTGCCATTTTATAGAAGGTCTGTGGATTTTTTTGTTTTCTATGTATGTAAGGATTAATCTAAACACAAACCCTCTTTAAATTCTCTGTGAGATGACCAGTCTATGAAAGGTATCTCTTGTAATACTAAGGTTTTGTTCCATAGTAGAAATGGTCAACTCAGAGAACACTACTGGATGTGTAAAATACAGGGTTTTTTTCATTTGCATCATGTTACGTTACTGCTATTATATCTCACTTGCTACTGTTTTACTGCTTGCATTCCTAATTTTATATAGTTCCTCTATAATTTTTCAGTTGTTATCCTGAATAGCAACCTTGGTATGAGATACTCTCTGGTAAGGTTTTGCTTCTATATTCATCCCCTTTTTGCAATCAGGATGAAAAGTATGTGTGAACTCGAGCCCTCGCGGGTCTTATTAATTTCGTATCCTTTCATTCTTTTGAACCAGTTACCATCTATGTGACACCCTTTCTTCTTACCCTCTGACAGCTTAGTTTCTTTGAGTGGCATTGACGACTGACCTTATTGGATGCTTTTAGAAAAAAACAGGTCTCTATGAGCTGAAAGGCGTCTTTACTCTTTTTTTTCTGTTAGCGTTGTTGTTATTAGTTTATTTGTTACTAAGTCCAATAGATCTCTGAGGTATGACTTTCCTTTTCAACAGCTGTCTTGACTCTCCTCCACTGCAACAGATTTCATAGCTATTAATTCAGTTATGTAGACTTGTTCTTAGTGCTTTGCCTAGTGCAACCTCTGGGATTACCTGGTCTGTAGTTCTCTAGCTGACTCCAGAAGCTCTATAAAACTTGACATATAGTCAGGTACCTCCCAGTTCTGTAGCACTGAGGCATTTTGGATACCTTGGACAGTAGATATAAGCTTTGTGGTTACAGAGCGTCATCTGACTGCTTCACCGTATTCAACCAAAACTGCAATTCATTGAACATTCTGCCTTGAGTCAAGCAGGTGCCACACAGGCTTCCCCAACTGAGAAAACACATACAGAAAAGTAATGTAGCTGAGCTTTCTGCACTGACTTTACCTTCTATCAAACCTTTTCATTTTTTTCTTTTTATTTATTTTAAAAATTATTTTCTGATTGAAAGGCTTCCTAATTCTGCAGTTTGAGACAGGAGCTATCTTAGGCTTGAGATAAGGGTCTGTCTCTCCCTATTTTACCTGCTACATATTTGCAAGTGGTTCCTCAGAGCCTGCTATTTTTTGACTTGCTGGTTTGTGAGTTTTCTTTGAACCTAGTATTCTTTTTCCCATTTGAACACTTTCAGAGTTTTCTTTCTTTCGGTAAACTTTTCCCTTGTTATTTCGTGATGCTGATCTGTCTTTTCCTTTTAAGTAGTTTTGAAATAAGTGATACACATTTTCTTTGCAATATATTGCACTTTCTGTAATTTAGAAGAGTTTTTTCTCTCTTTCACTGCAGGTATTTTGTCAACTTAATTTTTGCATATTGAGAGACTTGGGAGGTGAGGCAGAGATCTTCGTGCTCGTTCAAATTGTTTCAGGCACTGCTTGTGTCTATAATTGGGTACACAATTAGCAAGTTATCAGAGTAGTATGTTTTTCTAAATAGTTAATTTCAAATTCATTAAATGGTTGTCTTACATGTATTAAGTGATAAATGTACAAAAACTTATATTTACTTTAGAATTCCTTTCATTAATATAAAGAAGAAGCTTAATGGGCATACACGTAACAGAACTCATTCATTCATTCAGAATAAGTTTAAGAACCTTGCAAAGAGCTTTGGCTTGCTGGTAAGGTAGTTTGAGAGAATTCAGATATTTTCCAGATGGGATCTCAGCAGTTTAACTCTGGCTTTATCAGTTAATAAAAGGGATTCATGCTGACAGTTAACTGAATAAGGATTTGAAAATGACAGTAGGTCTTACAGCACAAAGGGGCCACTGAGCATCAATGTTTATCGCACAGAAACTTTCATTTGATGCATTGTTTCACTTGTGTTCTGTGTTGCATCCAAAACTGAGAAATGTTTTGTGCTGCTTTTTGTTGATGCTAATTAGAATGGAAGGATGTGTTATCACCCAACTAGATCTGTAGTGATGTTGTCCTAAAAAAATTTCTTAGACTTGTACAATTTTTGCAGTATAGGAAATTTGCAGAATAATCAACCGCATTGGACATTAAGAATAAGTATTCACACTGGATTCCTGAGATTGTCAGTTTTGAGCAGAACTAACATAGGTATATATGGAATCACTTACTAGATTTTTTTTATGGCAATTCTGTGAATAGACATAAAATTAAAAGAGTTGGCATTAATGGGTTGAATTTTAGAAACAGTAAAAAATTTGCCTTACCAAATACAGTTCTTTTGTCAGGCTGTTGTTCTCTTGCCTATGTTAAATATATTTCTACAACTAATGACTATTCTTAAAAGACTAGCTAATTTGTTAAAGGAATAATGGGCGAGGTAGGATTCTGTCCACTCTGAAGATAGGCAGTAGGTCGTCTGTCTCCACATAGTGAGAGCTTGTCATCGGGATAGGCAGATGTGTAGCTTGTATTTATGAAAGATGGTTGGTTCAGATCCGGTTGTTTCAGACATACTGTAATGTAAATAAATAAATAAATATAAACTTGGAAAACAACACAAACAATGTGAGCGGCAGTGGCAGTTTTATGTGTTCTGGCACAATTTATGTGTCTGATACAATTTTCCAGATGAATCATCTATGGTCATATATTAAAGACCAGCACACAGTCTGCTTTTATAAGCTGTGAACAGCAGATACAAACCTTCTTTTTCCATTATACTTATTCAAGAGCACAAGCACAAACTACTGTATCTGTAATATTTAGTATAAATATTTTTAGGAAGGAAATGACAATATAAATAGTAGTACACAAACTCATAGTAAACTACTCAGTCTAAGTGGGTATACGATGAGTAAAAAAAGACTATAGAAAAACAGACTTACTACAGGCTTGCAGTAGCTTGTTAAGGAGTAGAATACAGGTCTCTTCTCAGCTGATGTAATGAATGTATTTTGTGAATCCTTCAATGCCTCATTTGCTCTTTCATGTCTTGTCATGCAATTGTCAAGTCCTCCATCATGAAGCCTTCAAATGAAGAGATAAATTGAGGAGGACATCTTTGGAGAAGGTTCTTTGAGTCAGTAATGGTAATGCCCTTTGGTAGGTTGTACAAGCCCCACAAGATGGTCGAAGATTGTCTGTTCTTTTTAGGTTTGCTGCTGGAGTTAACTCAGGTAAAACGTCAAAACGTAGATATTGACAAAAGTAAAGCAATCACTGCAGTAATATCTTTCAATGGTGTTTTTATGTCCTAGTCCTGATTTTGGTATTAATCAGTTTTTGATGCCTTTAGGCATATAATATGATCAGTAGTGAGGGTTTGTTCAGATTTGCATGTTTCATTTTCTGAAATATTTTTATTCGTGATTGTTCAAAGTTACTATCCATGAGTAATATTTGACATCTATTTAACTTGCTTTTCGTATTGAAGGCATTGGGAGATGGGTTAACAAGAGGGGAAAAAAATTGAAGAAAAAAATGCAAGAAGGGAAAAAGAACACAGGGAAGGAAAGGAAAGTGTAAACAAGACAATATTTTCAAATGAGATGCAAGAAAATCCCAGAAGAAAAATATACCTATTAGTGTAGGAAGACTTAAATATTACAGTGTAGGCACACTGGAAATACATAGCACAGGCAAAACTATGCATAGAAATAGGAATGTAAATAAGAGAAATATTACTCATCTTTTGAACTTGCATATATCATTTTTCTTTTAAAGTTGTCTAGACCCAGATATACACTTTCTCTTGTTTTGTTGAAAAATCTTCTTTCCACTTGAGTAGGTCATCTGATAGTTAAGATATAAGAACATAATGGCAAACAGATTTTGAAAATGTTATACATTTCTGGAGAATGTAACTTTAAACTATATATAAAAGGAAGAAATTTAAGGTATCTGTGGTACAGCATCTGAGAGAGGCATTTTGAAGTATTACTTACAGTAGACCAAATCCAGGAAAGCTGCTTGTGTGATCACACTAAAGATAAGAGAAGAGCTGAAAGAGCTTGCATATAAGAGACATAGTTGTAGAATTCTTTTTAGCATGCCAGAAAGTCTTATGAAACTTAGTTGTACATCATTTACTGGAGAATTTACCGTGTTTAGTTAAAAACATCAATTGCATAAGGCAAAGCTTGTAATAAAATGCACATAAAGCCTAGTTATAAGCTTATAAGTGATTCATATTTCATTCTGAAATAGTGGTGGGTTTGACATTGAGACTTAAAATGAACCTAAACATAACACAAAACACCAGTCTTAGTAATATGAGTTGTTGTGCTGTCAGAACAGGTGATCAAAGGTGTTTGCATGCGAACTGTTGCTAAGAAGCTTTTAGAAATGAGCAAAGATTCATTAGGTATTCACCACCTGATTTCTTGATAAATATATTAAAAGAAAAAAAAAGCTACCACCACCTCCTCAATCATTAAATATTTTCTATTGTGTCTTCCAATTGTGTGCTGAGTTTACTGTAATGAATCTCATTCCTATAATACTCTCTTAGGGGCTCATTGAACTCAATCTTTATTGCAGCGTATAGAAGTCTGGTGTAGTTTTAGTGTGCTGGCTTTTGGCTTTGATTTGAATATCAATACAGAAACTTCAGAAAAATGTTTCAGCTTCCAGGTCTGAACTTTGATTTTAATCTAATAACCAGCTCTAATAACCAATCAGGTTCGGATGAATAATTATTACTGGAAGTCCTAAATACAGGGTATATTTTCCTACTTACATATTAATTTCATTTTTTTCTTTTAAGAGGTGTTTGTTAGAGTGCAAATTGGTAAATTTTTACTTACTATGAATTTTCTTATCAAATGTACAGTTCTTGGAACTCTATGTAATTGTAAAGAAAGGTTTTCAAGTTCAGTGAGACTTCTTTGCAAATAGCATTTTGCATTAGTTGTGGAATCAAAATAGTTTAGGTTTCAGTGCTGTTTATAGCCTTTTGCATTTCATTATTGTAGGTATAATTTGTAGAAGACTGAGAATAAAATACAGATTCATCAAAAGAAGGAACAAAAATCTGTCCTAAAACTCCCTTAAGCTCCTCTGAGAAGTTTGACAGATGTCCAAGAAACTTCAGAGCAGACCTTTTGAAATCATAAATTTTTATCTAACTTGAAGAAAATTCTCATAATTTGTGCTCAGCTTGATGGGATTTTGGGAAACAAAGATGAATAAACCTGAAACAAGAGAATAATGTTTACTTCAATTCTAATAGATTTTATTACCAGCTTATTTTCCCCTTCATCTTCTATATGTGGCAACTACAAACAAATGATTAGGTAGAGATAATTTCTGCAGTTAATCTTTCTTCATTGGCATTTTTTTTAGAATGAAGCTAGATCAAACCTGCTTGGATGAAAACTTGCATTTTAAAAATATGTTGTGTTTCACCCATCTAAATCTGCAGACACTCAGAGAGCAGTAACAGAGCAAATGATGAAAAGTTAGGCGATGAGAGAAGATAAGCTTAGATAAAAATGTGAAATACAATTTAGTAGTTGTTTCCTTCTTCCTTAAAGAGTTCATAAGCTGGTAAGGAAATCCTGAATTTCTTATCAAGAAGCAGGATTTTCATCATGTAATGGTAGTCTGTAGAATTCTTTTGAGTTTTTGCAGCTGGACAGGCATTGCAGCAAGGGTTGGGTTTTGTATGATTTGGTGTAAGAAAACTAACCACAAAGGTATTATGTGATTAAAAATGAAATTAATGCAGTTAGTGTTATGTGATTATAAAACCCCCTTCTTTTTATAGTGATGTAATATTATCTCTGGAATATGAAATGGGATGTTTCAGTTTGTTCATGCAAATCAGGTTTAACTATGCCATAGCTTTATTGTGCATCATGACTTATGAGTTTATGTGTGGAAGGAATTTCTGAGGTAAAAGTACTTCCTATCATTTTGTATGAGTTCAAGGGCAAAGGGCAAGGATTAATGTTAAAATAATGTTACCTTAGTAAATATTTTGTTTTTCTGTTTTTCTGCCAAGAGGATTTTCAAAGTGTAGGAATGCAGTGTATGAGTTTTCAACTTCACATCACTATGGCTGAAACTGCAGGTTCTCATACAAAATACAAGCATTTTTACATAAATTCCTCATCTTTAAGTAGTTGTAGATGTTAGTCAAGCTTAAAAAGTAATGTCTTGCTTCTCTACCTAACATTGTATTAAAATTTCATCCACTATAAAAGTAGAGGATTTGATACGTGCCTTCCACGTAGCGGAGTTTATTCCAAATTCAGTCAAGTATTTCGATGCCCAGCTGTGGCAGAGACCAGGAGGTGGTCTCTCTTGGGTTTTACGTAGTGTCTTTTAAAATAACAGCATTTATAAAGTAGCCTGCCTGGCTTTGCTTTCAGCTTGAATGATAAGCAGGAAAGCATTTTAAAAAATGAAAAGTGCCTGGGGCATAGCTTTTGTCTTCCCACAAGAGGGGAAAGACATAGTATATTCATTTGAAAAAATGAATATACAGTAAGTATGGAAAGAGGCCTGTGAGGTGGAGAAAACCAAAGCATAGAAGACCTTTATACTACTTGTGTCTGTCGTGGGTGAATTAGAAGATGTTAATCTCTAAAAGGAAGGGATTTGAATATCTGTTTTCTTTGACATAGGATTTTTGCATGTGAATAACCTGGCTTTTGATATCAAAATAAATTGTTTCATTAAGAAGCTAAATGGTTTCTTTATGTATAAAGAGATTTAAGTGGATGTAAACTGCTTTGGAACATAAATCACTTGTTAGACAGCTCTCTAGCTTTCCTACTTGTCTTACCCACTCTCAAAAAAAAAAAGGCTGCCCAGAAATCACCAGGTAGGATAACTCTTAAATTGATTTAGAGACTATTTAATAGATTTGTTGGCTTTGTCTGATTTATGAATTGTGCTACTTAGTGTTCAAATCATATGCTATCCTGAAAAGGTTTTCAGTCCATTACCGTGGCATCCTGTAATTACATTGAAGCACATGATGATAGTGTTTAAGCCTTAGGATGCCTTGCAGGGAAGTAGTGCAAATTATTATCCATGCAGCAGTGCAGATTTAAAAAAAAAAAAAATCAGTACTGCTCGGTGTCTGAGTTTTACGTATTCCAATTAATGATTTTAGGTTTGGCTTAAAGTTCTGAAATTGTTTGGAAGTAGGCCATCTCCTGCTGAGATGAAGCATCAGGCCATTTTAAATTAGATACCGAGCATGCTCATATCAAGTACCCACTCTTTTAGATTTTGCAGTGTGTGTCTCTGTTCCCTGTTAGTAGAGCTGTCATTCAACTGAAGTAGAGGAGAGCACAGCATGCCCTTTTGTCGTCTTTTTCTATCAGTGCACATATGATTTCTCTTGGAACTAGAAACTTGAGATGTGAGACAAACCTTGCTGTTAGATCGCCAGTGTTTTTGGTGAGTCAATATTCATCTCTTTCCTCAAATAATATCTCAAATGAAACTCAGCTTCATGCTTGTCTCTTATTCTCTAATAATGGTATCTATTTGAAATGTCTCTGCTCACTTCAGTAAAATAATTCTGGTATGTATGTATTAATTTCTTTATTGAAAAAGAATAGCTTTTTTAACAGGGATGCTAGGTTGTTCTGCTCAGAAGTCCAAAAAATAGGCATATATCTTTTTTTTTTGCTTCTGAATTCAAATTAGTTGACTATTCTAAATATAGCAACAGTTCTTCAACCGTCACTTCCCAGTCGTTTTTCATTTTCTTCATGTTCTTAGTAAACTGCTTTAAAACCTGGATTGTTTTGTGTATCTACTATTTTAGAGGGAGTTTGAATAGTCTTGCAAAAAAGAATTTTATTTCTGTAAGACGGTGCTGAAGGATATTTACAGTACTTGGTTTCAACACAAATTGCTAAACAGGGTTAGTTAAGTGTTGTCTTTGGTTTGTTAATTGATGTGTGTGTATTTCCTTCTTTAATCAGCTAAGAAATAGAAAATGCTATCTCCTAGTTCTTTCTTATGACTGAGATTTTGCATTTTAGTAACCTGTAACAGCAACATCTGAACAAGTTTATAGTATTTATGGTAGCTAAAGTGAGTGTTTGATACAGATTAACATTTAATTAACTTTTAATTAACAGTGGGAAGGCAGGATTTAATGATTCAAAGTATTATCAAAGCTTAGTTCTTGCGCTTGATTTAAAAAGCTTATTTTCGTTCATGAACATCTGCAAAATATAACTTCTAAATTTTTTAATGCTGTGCATTTCACTTGTAGCAAAAAGTCATCTGACAATACATTTTTGAACTATTTTAACTTGGGTTGTAAAAAGCAATGAGTGAATTGATAAACTCTGACAACACTCCCTTCCAAGAAAAAAAAAAATTAGTTCTTAATTGCACTTTTTTCCCAGTGAATAAGAATGATTTAAGGTCATGATTGAACTTCCTATGTGTGTTAAGGTTTCAGTTGTGACATACTAGAGTTACTTCCTAAAATACAGTTAATCACTGGATTGAGGTTGGAGGTCTTAATGATAAAACATTCACACACATTTTGTGTGTGAAGTACAATGACAAAAACTGCCTGTCAGTGAATTCACTGAGCCCAACAAAAGAGATTCTTGCTAAACATAACCCCTGTTATGATTCCAGTTGACTTGATTCATAGGAGTAAAATCAATAAACCCATAAGTGTCATCATTGCCTTGACATCCCCAGTTGGAGGGGTGAGAGGACAGAGTGGTGTGTGTGAGTCTTAAGTACTTGAATGTTAGTTTGCTTGACCCTCTTATACAAGGTTCTCGGGGAAATTATCTAGATTAATGTAATAGTTAAGAGTTTAGTTAAAGCCTGAGGATAATGCATTTAATTGAGGCCTTCCTGTGGCAAAGGGCTGTCATAACCCATCAGAAAACCTGCACTTTGTCTGCCGAAACAGAATTCTAGCTTGCAGCTCTGACAAATGACTGGAGAGAGACAGCAAGGAGTAACTGCAGACCTTTGTTGTGCAAAATATATTACTATGCTGACTTCTTATCTTCAAAGCACTTTATTTCAAATACTAAGTTTTTCCTCATACAACTCGAAGATGTCATTTCATAATGGTGGTGCATTCAGATGCCATGAACTGTGTATCTCAGAGATCCGGAAAATGTTACGGAGCTGTACTGATTTGCTGTATGACAGTTTCTTGCATGAACAGCAAACCTAGAAAACTTAATCCTTGTAGGAAGGTAACGAAGAAATGAGAAAAGTGCATTAGTGGCTGCTGAGCAATCAGTAGGAAAGGCAATACAAGAAGAATAGGGTTACAAGAGGTGAAACGCGGAAAGAAAGTAGCATTTACCTGTTTTGGCAGTGTCCCTTTATTGCTATAAGCATGTAAAAATGCAGGATTTCTGGTTTGAATTGCTGAAGAAGTTTGAACTTAGTATAATTCTACTGACATATCCCTTTGAAATAATTAAGATTGAAAGTATAAATAGGCATGCTTTATAGGTTTGTAAGGGAACAGTTGTTAGTCTCAAGGAAAGCAAAAATTTGTAAGTATTAAACATCTCAAGTTGTTTTTATAACCATGGTCTTGCCTATTTTACTCTTCAAAAAGTTTATTCTTTCCTTTGAAGTAAGTGCTGGCTGGTTAGTTTTTCAAAAGGAAAAATCCTTATAGTTGTAAAGGTTAACTTAAGTTTTATAGGCAAAATACTGTCTGCTCTGCAGTACTACTCCTAAACCCATTTTATTTGGTGTAAGTCCACTTTCAGTCATGAGTAACATGCAGGAAAACTTGCTTTGTGTTTATGATCTTAATGGTGATTGCATATAATTAGGTGAATTTGAGATCTCTGTGAGCCTGGCACATGTATTGCCTTTTGTTTTGCTGTAATTTTGCTCTGTGTTAGTTTTGTCAATTACTTTATATGCACAAAATATGGAGGGAGGATGAACGTGTCTAAAGACTGCTGGTTGTACAAGCTTATTTAGAATGCACTTAATTTGGGCTGAATTGAGAACTAAAATAAAGAAAAAGATAGTTTTATTCAGTTTTCAGAGAAAGTTATGATTCAGTCATTTTACAGTCATGAGTAGGATTTTATTTTATTGTAGAACAATATATTGTAGCTTGCATTAAAACACCAGAGTGTAAGTTTTAAGTTCTTGTGATTCCACTGTGTAGGACCTGTCTTTCAGGTTTTCAGAAACTGGAGGTCTCTGGAAGGATCTTTGAGGTGCCTCTTTACATGATTGGCTATGTAGGGCATGTAAATCACCTTCTTCGGGTTTTTTTTGAAGAGGATAAAAAAAGTGATTGTTTTCCATGTGTGGCATTTTCACTGGGGGAGCAGTGTATGCTTAAGAAAGTGGCAGTGACTTTAGTATAATTTTGAGGTGGCACCACTACTGAAATAATGTTTAAATAAACTTTGTGCTGCTTGAATTTTTAAAGTATAAATGTTTGTATCGGACTAAGGAAAAAAATGGAAAAGGATGTGGAAGTAAGGGATGTGGGGTGAACCTCTTGTATGTATATCACATAAGCTGCCTGCCAGCTATTTTTTGAGTGATTAACATCTTTTGGACAGTGAAGACTCAGTCTTTTTTCATTCAGATTGTCTTCTAAATGAAAGATTTTACTACTGCTGACATTTGCACATACTCAGTTCATGTGCCAGATGGAGAGCCTGTGACTGTTTTAGACTGAAGATTGTGTCTAGAAAACTTGTCAAGCAATCCGCATCAAATCTTGACTCATTTTAGACAGTATCCCACAATCTGATACTTTCAAGAAAATAATGCCATTTTTTTAGTTACTTTCTTTTTTTTATAGAGTGGAGGAAGGAGTGTAGCTGTGTTTCACAAGCATAATCTAAACTTACTTTTCCAAATTAAAAAGAAACTGCACACCAGTACTCATTTAAAATAGTTGGCTGTAATGGCAACATTGGTTCTGTGGTTTTATGGAAAACTAAAGAAGGTATTATTAGTTCTTGCTGTATGTTTGTAGTATAAGTTGAGAAACAGATATGTTAAAGTGAAAACCTAAAATGTAAAATTTTTTTTTTTAAATCTTCAGCTTGTTTGTAACGAAAGAGTGGAAATGCTAAGGAGTTGACTGAGTCCTGCCTGAATGAGTTGAGAACTGGCTCTACTTTTTCAGTTCATTGAGGTTTAAAATTAGTATTAGATACAGTCCTGTGAATTTTGGCAGATTTTAGCCATAGATATACTATATAATTGGAATTCAATAATTAATAGGTATTCAGTAGAAATATATAACAATAAAAACATGGTTTTCTATGTACAGGAGCATATACATTATTGTACAATTCCTAAAAGACAACCAAGTGTAAGCATTCCCTTTCGTAAGTCAAAATTTCCAGCCCCCCCAAAAAGCATAGGGAAGAGAAAAGGGGGAAAACAAAAAGAAAGAATTTTGGGGTTGTGTGTCAAAATGGTGCATGTTTTACATTTTTCCATGTTTTCAGGCCAGTGCAACATCTTTTGCCTTAGACCTGTACAGGCACTTCAATGCAGTTTATATCATGAGATACATTCTTGTCCAAAACCCTTAAGCATCAAAAGATTTCCATGTTCAATAGTTTCCTATTTATATAGAAATTATTAATCAGTATTTCAGTATTTAAAACTTATTAAGAAATCTGTCCTTCTGTGTTTATATTTCAGATGCTCCCTTTGCATCTTTTGCCTTTATGTGTAATAATGTGGACAGGTTTTTTTCCAGCAAATGACACAAACATCATAACATAACTGTGTTTACATGAACATTAACATATGGACAATTAAATACAGACTTTTTTAATCAATGAAAACATATTTGGTGACAAAACTATGTAATGCCCTTAGTGTAACGACCTTCGGGGTTTTAAATAGAACAATATTTGCTATGGAGTCTTTTTTCAGAGGTCTTGTAGAGTTTTGTTTGTTTGTTTGTTTAATTGAGGTTTTTTGGTTTGTTTTGGTTTTGTTGTTGCGTTTTGTTTTTTAATGACTGTATTTCACTATTTTAAGTCATGCCAGTTCTTTATAGCAGAATGTTTTCAGCATATGATGAAGGTTTTTGAGGGAAAAATGCTCTGAGAATCAAGAAATCTGAAAAGGTTTTCAGAACCGTCATTAAAAACCAGGAGCTCAGTACAATTTTGAACAATTTTACTAAACAGAAATTTGATATAAGGCATTGCATCTTACCTGGGGAATCTAAAATAGATTTTTTTTATTTCTCAGTACAGTGAAAACCAGTATGAATTTTTTTTCCCCTCCTGGAGAAAATAGCCTCGTACATCAAGGTTGTCATATCCTAGGAGAGAATGAAAAGGCATGACTTAAACAATGACATTTTTCTGTAATGCCATCTGTTTCATCCCCCTCTAACCAGTACATTTGTTTTCTCTGTGAGCAGAGAAAAGACAGATATCTTTAGTAGCCCTCATGTTGAGGCTGTCAAAATAAGTGCTTTAGTGCTGCCTTTGAAGGTATCTCAAAGTACAGCATGGTTCTAGCCATAATGTGCTTCCTGCAGAGTCAGCTTCAGGTACCTGTCTGGTAAAGTCTAGCTGCTCCTCAGTGGATCACAGTAATGCCAGTGGGAGGCAGGATTTGCACAGAGCATGAGGGAAAGAGGATGTGGCATGAATCAAGGAAAATAATTTTAAAAGTGATGGAATTTCATCATATCCTTATAATTGTATCCTAAAATGTATCTTACAGAAACTTGTGTGAGATGTAGCTGGTTACTGATGGGGCACTGGTCAAGAGGAAAAGGAAAACCAGCTACTGAGTGACTTACTTGAGCCCTTTGGAATACTCCTGATGCCAAGCAGTTGATCGAGACTTTTCCTCACTGTTTTCTAGACCTAGTGAGTTTGATTTTTAGAACTGTTACTTAGTATGTCTAGGCTGAATTTAATTTCTAACTGCTTCAACGATCAGAATAGGTTGAGAACATTCCCCAGAACCTTCTGTTACGGCATTAGTGTCTTACGGTTTCAGTTGCATTTAGTTGCTTCAGTGATGGGGAATATTTTAGATCATGGTCCTCCAAAGTGGAAATAGGAACAGAGGTAACCAAGGTCACACAGAAAGTCTAACGAAGCAGAAAGTGAAGCCAAGGGACATATCCCTGATCCAATTAGCTTGATGTTGTGATCCCTGAATGACTGTCTGTGAAATACCTCAGGTATTGAAATGCATGTCAGTGCAAAGCTGCACCTGGCTTCATAGGAAGAAAGCCAAATAGCCCCAGAAAAGCTTTTTGTTCTTTTTGAGATTTTTAGCTACCAGCTTTGTGTTATCCCATCTAGAAATTCCAGGCTACTCACAGCCCATTCTAGTATCTTAACATAGCACTGCCCAGTAGTGTGATAAATTTAAGGTCCTCACTTCATGAACTTGGGACCCTGAGCACTAAGGTATTCTGCTCATTGTGTCCTATAATGGTTCTCATTTGCAGGATACCTTGAGAGTCATAATTTGATCCACTGGATGCATTTTTTAATTTCATTAATGCATCTGTGTTGAAATCCAAATAAGACTAATTTAGATTTTGTTTAAGAAGAGCTATTAAATATAATAGTGTGAGATTTCAACAAAATCAGTTATTTAATTTCTTCCTTTTTTTTATTATAGTGACATGGATTAGAGCAGCAATGTGTCAACTTCTGACAACCTTGTTGAAGTGAGGTTGAGAGATTTTGGCTGCAGCCCCCTCCTCCATTTTCACATAAAAATCTCTGAAAACTTCTCCTGCACCTGTGGAAGCAAGGAAAAAGTCTCAGAACTCTATTAACAGCAGTCAAGGGATATAAGCTAAGAAATGTTATGAGTCACTGCAGTGCGAATGCTTGGGAGTGTGTACATTTGTTTATGTGTAAGTTTCTAGTCCAGAAAGCACTTCAGATTCCCAAACTTAAGGTTTTTTCTCCTTTTCCTTCCATAGTTTCGTTTAAAAGGTTAAGTGAAAATGGTCAAGCCATTTCCTTGAAAGACAACAGAAAAAAAATATTTTTAATAGATAAAATGTTTCCAGCTGGTTTTCTGCAGAGCTGTGATATCCCTGTGGCATTGAGGAAAAGTTTACAACTGAAGAGGATTGAACCCTTTTTTTTCAATGAAGAGCACTTTAGTCTGTCTGCAAATAGCATACACTTTTTTTCTCTTTTTAACTTGTAGAACTATTTGCACATGCCAATAGCATTCTTACTCCTAAAAAATCTAGGCATCGTGACTGGAGAATATACTTCCAGTTCTCTACAGCTTTCTCTTATGGAGTAAACATAGAAGTTTAATTGAAGAATAACAATAACAAATAGCAATAATCAGTAAGACCCTGCTGTTATTCATCTAGAAAGTAAAATAGTTGAAGACAGTAGATTCCTTAGCTGAGTCTGTTTACATCTGTCCTTACTGTGGAGGCAGAATTATGATTTACAGATGTTACGGTTTAAAGTTACAGAAAAATAACTCTAGCATGTCATCTGTGTTAGAAACAGAACTCAAAGACACAGAATAAAGAAGCTTATAGCTTTTAGCTAGATGATTTTCAGAGTATGCAAAATCCTTTATGACACTGGAGATGGTTACTGGTAATTCTGTTTCTGCCAAAATACTAAGTTCGTGTTTTCGGACATGCAGTATTCACTTGTGTAGCCAATAGTTATGGATCATCAGAATTTATTCTGCAAAGAACTGAACTGTTTGGAATGTGAATATTCCTGTAATTATTAAAAAAAATGTGTTTTCTCAGTCTTTAGTACTTGAATATTTGATATCCCAATTATTTTTGAGATGTCAAAATGACTTTGTTTGAAGTACCTCAGTGGAATGTGCTGATGGAAACCATACCAGTGAAGCTAAACGACCAGTGCACTGGTATGAACACTTTGCATGAATTTTTCTCGCACTCTTTTAACAATTTTGAAAGCTGCTTCTCACACCATCATCCTAATCCTCAAGGAAAGGCTGCAAAATACATTTGAAAGACAAGCGTAGGAATGAAATTCAGAAATCAATTAGATCTTAAAACTCATTAACTCAGTGGTTTTATACCATGTAATTTTCTTGTCCGCTTCGGCTAATCCCACCAGTTTAGCGCCTTCACCTTTAGGGAGAGAAAGAAGGAATTAAAAAATAAAGAACGTTTATTAACAGATCTCATTCCTCTCTACTGGACTCTAACTCCTTTTCTTCTCATCTGGTCCGATAAGCTTACCTAAATTCAGCTCAGTGTGATGACTTTCAGCTTGCTGGAATCAGTGAGCACAGTTGCCTTTATTTGAAGCTTGGACAATGTTTTTTGCTTCATAAGCTTGTGACTTGTTTCCAACATTGTCAGTAGATGTAGCAGAAGATGCTGATCCTCATATAAGCCTTGCATTGCTGGCTGCAGTGGTGCTTGTAGTAATGCTAATATCAACATTTGGCATGATTACTCTATGTGGACAGCATTCATTTTTCTGACAGAACATATTCTTTTTAGATGGGTTGTTCATTGTTTTGTTCCTCAGAAAAAAAATGAGAGATGTGAGGGTTGAATAGAACCACTTTGTGACAGCCCAAGAGCTTTGACTTAATTGCATATGAGAATCTCAGAGGGTGTGAACATCATTAAGGAAACTATTTTCTGTCTTAAAGGGCTGGTCCAGGAATCTTTGGAAATTAGAGGAGAAACTCAACCCTATGAGTTCTTTAGATCTAGTTTAAACCGTGTAACAACATCATCTGGGGCTACTTTATCCTATTATATAGCTTTGAGTTTGTGTAAACATTGCAGATTTAAGTATATTTAAAAGAAGTGCAGCATGTAGCTGGTTTCCAATGCCAATGTTGGAATTTTTTTTGCATTGCTTCAAACCTCTGGTAAATGTAAGAATTAAGTTATAAGTTAACTTTCTTATGCTGTACTTACCTGTAATAGTTTCGGTTCGGACCAGTGAGATTTGATGATTAATTTTCTTTATATACAGTGTGTTAATGTTTTGAACCTTCAAATGTGGGTTCAGTACCTCACCTCATTCAGTGCATGAAGTAATAATGCCCTGGGGTTCTTTCTTATCATTCCTTAAGTTTACTGAAGGTGACCGGCAAGCAATCATAGGATTATTCAGTTCAAAAATGACACAGGATGTCCCTTGTCCAGCCTCCTGCCCAAAGCAAGGTCAGCTTTCAGTTCAGACTGGGCTCCTGTGGGATTTATTCCGTATGGCTCTAATGGCCTCCAAGGATGGAGATTCCACAGCCTCTCTGGGTAACCTGTCCCACCACCTGACTGTCCTGTGTGAAGTTTTTCTTCATGTCCTCTGGTTTGTGTTCATGTCTGTTTCTCTCAACCTCTGGCCATGCTCCACTTTGAAGAACTTGGCTTTGTTCTCTGGATACCCTCCTTGCAGGTACAGGCGGGCTCCTGTTTTAGGACTCTGGAAGCCACTTCTTCCCCAGAATGCACCAGTCCTGTTCCCTCGGCCTCTCTTCATGGGACTCCAGCCCGTGAACATCTTGATTGCCCTCTTCTGAACTCGTGACGGTTTAGCAATCTCTTTCTTCTATTGGGGGATGACAAAGCTAGACAGGTGACAAGCTTTTCTGTAATATGTCAATATACCTTCCAGCAATTTTGAAATGTTACAGTGTTAATGTTTGTGGATACTCATGTTGCACAATTCCTAAATTTAGTAGGTTTATTAAACATTTACTAGACTTCACACCCTTTGTGCTTTCTCTTCCATGGCTTTTGGCTTCCTTCTTTTATAAGACTCTTAGATTAGAAGTTACATTTCATAAGTTGTGCACAAATTGTATTGGAAGTCAGTTAGTTGTTAGATGAGGCTAAGTTGCATATTAGATGCCACAGATATAAGCCAAAAATATTTGAATTGACATAATTTTGCAGTCAGTCTTTGAATATAGAAGATTGCTACTTACATGTGTTGACTGTATCTAAGGTAATTCCTCAAAGTTACCCTAAATGTCAGAATTATTTTTTTAAATACTCTTTTGGTTCACCTTTCAGAAAATGATCTTAATATGCTGACATTTTTAAAGCTTTTAAAAGTTTTTAAAAGCCTTTTGAAGCTTATGAGAAAGGTTACATCAGAATGCTGATAAGAGCAAGCAAATGATATCTGTATGACAGCAGCTTTCTGTGAGGGGTATTTTTAAATAGAAGATTACTACTAATAATTCTATCAAAAGAATTTTTATTTTTTAAGATGACCTTTTTTCTTTATCATAGCCTAAGAAAATGGCTGTCAACCAGGATTTTAGATCACTTCAAAGTCCTTTTTCATTTTCAAGTGCTTTATCAGTTCCTAGAACTTTTTTGTATAAGTGTACGTTCAAGGTGAATGTTGATTTAGACATTTTGGAGAAACTTCAAGAACAGTACTGTATAAGCAAGTGATCCTTTAATGGCCTCCTTCTGGATTACATTTTTTTGCCACTGGGGGGAGCAGAAGACTGTCACAGGCTTCAGAGAATGGAATGAGGACGTTTGTCTTCTGTTTCAAAGATTCAGGTCTTGGCGCTGAGCTATGGGTCTTTCATGTCTGGCACATGCTTTAAAGTCTGGTTTACAGTGAATAAAATTCCTAGATAATCAGGTTTCATGATTGCTTTTTTTCCAAAGAGTTACAGCCTGAATTTGGACTGTATTAAACATGAAGTACGTTTTAGAAAAGGAAGGGAAGAAGTAGCCTCTACATTATTAGTAGTATGAAGAGTAGATTATGACTGGTGTAGGCTTAAGTAGAGTCATAAAATCCTTTGCTGAAAATTTTGTTGCAGCTGTGCGTAATGGAAAGCTCCCTCTCAGCATGAGGGTGAAATGTAAGTGGCTACATCATTTGGATTGACATGTAGCTTGCTTTATTTAAGAGAGATGCTGTAGCTGAGGAATGTATATATGTTTTTAAATTGATGTGCACATGGCTTTTGCTTTAACAGATGTTTCTTTTGATCCCGGTCTTCCAGAAGTAAATCTAAAAATGCTCTTTTCTTCCTCTAAAAGCATTGGAAAGGAGGAGACAATTTACTTTCCATTATTTCTTTTCATTTTAATGCATAGAATCAAAGGCTGTATATATATGTATGCTATTCTACAAAGAGTCACAACTCTAAATGCTGACTGTTTATTCTGAAACTTATTTAGGGTTCTCTGTCAAGTGTTTATATGTTACTGCACTTGAGAAAATGTCCCCCAGGCTCTTGAGGCCTTGCCTTCCCTGTTAAGGTTGCTGGACTGGTAATGTTTGTCCGTCATGCAGGTTCTATTACATATCTGTAACCTGTTTGAGGCAGAACAGGGCATTCCAGTTGCAAGCCAAGGTTGGCCTTTCACTTTGGAAAAACTTGTTCTGTCTTTTCTGCCAACAGCAAGGAGTCGAAATTCCTACTTCAGAAGTCATTAATATTTTTGTTCATGGCATATCGAACTTAAACTAAGCAGGGCAAGCTTAAGGAAGTGGTAGAACAACACTTAACTGCTTTCAGACGCAGATTTACAGGAATTTTGTGGATACAGCAAAAATAGAAGAAGCCAGCCAGTGGGTCCTGGAGCATACCAGCAACCTGGATTTGATTGCAGCAAGGACCAGTGATGCCTCAAGACTGCTCCCCCACTCCTTTTTTTTTTCTTTTTTTTTGATAAAGATAATTTTAAAAAACAAAGGTTCAACCTTTTATTATAAGAATCCTGTAATCAAGGCAATATTTTTCTACTTATTTTACAGAAGTGTCGCACTTCACAGAAGCCCAAGATTTAAATAGACCTTACCCATGTTGCTATGAACAGCCAGACAGTTGGAGTCTTTTCTTCAGCTGAGCTTAAGTGTCATTTAAAACAAAGTAACTCGTGCACGTTTGCACTTGTCTATGAGTATCCACACAATGCAATCCGTGTCGTCTGTTACTCAACAATTGCAACAGACTGCTTCTTTAAGAAATTTCTTCAGGAACTGGAGAGGCTTTTCCTGTTCTATATGAGATGAGCATCACTAAAATTGCTTCTTTTTGAAAGAGAGTTTCATGGTCTGATGCAGATGAACAGCTTGTACTTTTCTTTTTCCTGTACAAGGAAACTGACACCTCATTCCTGTTTAGGTGAGGCTTGCCCATGGAACCAGTAACTGTCTGAGGGTTCTGTGAGCTGGAAGATATCACCGTGAGACTGATTTTATCAGTGTGGGTAACCCTGATGACTGGAGAAAGGAAAACATTATTGTTTTCAAAAGAAAAGCAAGGCAGAGATTCCAGGGAACTAAACACTGGTCAGCTTCACCTCTCCCTGGGAATATTATGCAGCAAATTCTCATAGAAACTATTTCAGGCTTGTGAAGGACTGGAAGGTGATTGAAACATCCAGCATGGAAAAATCTTGCTTGACCAACCTGGCTACCTTCTACGATAACTGCCTCCTTAAGTGAGAAAAAAACCAGTGGAAACCATTTACCTTTAGCATGGCTTTTGATGTAGTTTCATATGGTATCCTGTATCCAAATGAAGGGGTATGGATTGGATGAATGGACTATGAGGTATAAGACAAACTGACTGTACTGTCAGGCTTCAGGATTAGCAATCAGTAGTCTGACATTTTGAATGAGTGGCTGTTTACAAAAAGCCTTTCTTAGAGTTGATGCTGGGGCTGAAACTATTTTAACACTCATCAGCAAGTTAGGCAGTGAGGCAGAATGCACCATCAGCAAGTTCCTGGATAACACCACCCTTGGGAGGAGGGATCAGTGTGCTGGAGGGCAGGGCGGTCATTCACAGGGACCTTGGTTATACTGGAGGAATAAGCAGACCGGAACATGCTGAAGTTCAGCAAAGGTAAATGTGCCAGGTGGAGGAGCAGCATCCCGGAAAATGACCTGTGGGTTCTGGTGAACAACAAGCTGAATGTTAGTGTTATGCTGTAGTGCTGATGAAGGCTAACCACGTACTGAGCTGCCTTAGCAAGACTGGAGATTATTCCACTCAGTTTGTCACTTTTGAGGCCATCTCTGGAATAATGTGTCCAGTTTTGGTGACATCAGTATGAGCAAGCGAGAGACAAACATGGTTATGGAGCCAGGATGTGTGGTGTACAAGAAGAGGCTGAAGGGAACTGGTGTGTTTAGCCTGAAGAAGAGAAGGCAAAAGCAGGGAAATAATTGCAGTCTTTCATTACCTACGTGACCTTTATAGAGGAGACAGACTGTCTTCAGAAGTGCACAAAGAAAGGGCAAGAGGCAGTGGTCATGAACTGCAATGAAATACATTCTAAGAGGTTAAAATAAGAACAAATAATAGTAGTAAAAAAACAAACCATAAAGCTGTTCAGCATAGAGAGGCTATGGAATCATCATTCTTAAAGATTTTTGAAATTCTACTGGACAAGGGCTTTTGCAACTTGATCCGGTATCTGAGCGTGAGGTTGAACTTTATGACCACCAGAGGTCTTGTTCAACTTACGTTTTGTACGAGTCCCATTTATATGAAAAATCATTTTGACTCAGGGTTTTTATATAGCATGGCACAGCACTTATCCTGAGACTATCCATAAGACAGACTATTACATTCCTCAGAAACACATTCCCTAAACAAGATGTCTGAAAGCTTCACTAATAACGTGAACATAAACCCCTAAATTCTGTGGAAAGTATAGTTAAGGTTGCCATGTGCCCTTCTGTACATGTGTGCCCAGAGCAACTTTTTTTTCCTCTGCTCCTTTGACCCAGTTATGTTGTTTGTTTTTTATATTGGCTTGACTGAAAAACAAAATAATTTTTCTTCCTACTTGAAAAATAGCAAATTAAGTTTACTGGAATGGTCCATAGCTCTCCAGGATAGTATGCTCAAGAGTGACATATTGTGACCAGTTGTTCTAGTCTGATATAGATTTTCAGGATTAATCTCAGCTATCTTACATTTTTATGCTAATAAACTATTATTTTAAAAAATTATATTGCTTCAGCACTGGGTGCTGTCTCAGTTTGCAGGCCATTTGGAAGTGGGAAGTTAGCTTTTTGCTATAAAGTAACTATTGTCATTTTTTACTGAAATTGAAAACCTCAAAAATAGCAGAAAATTGGTATAATTTAAGTTTGGTTTTTTTTTTTTCGTTCAGAGTTAGGCTTTACCTTCCAAGATGTGGTAAGCTACTATGTCTCAGACTTAGTCATTCTCTCTTTCAGGTGCCTTGATCCTGCTTGTCTTTGTCTTCAAACATCATATGCTAATGCTTTGTTAGTTAACTCTGAGATCAGGGCCAGGGGCTATTAATGAAACTTATATTCTTCTGGAAATAGCACAGCTTTTACAAAAGGGAGCATTAATACCATGGAACTAACAGGAGATTGATTACTTCTGTGAAGCTTATCGTATGCTAACAAAACAGGAGAAGATTGCCAACTTAATTTACAGCAGTGGATCGATTTTGTACGTGAAATATGAAACCAACTGAGGAAGGGAAGCATAGTCTCTAGTATTGACCATCTAACATATGACTGGTGGTAAAACTCTTTGAGTTTTCCAACTGATTTCTGGATTGTAATTTTTTTACTTTGTCTCATACTCCATAGCTTTCTGTAAACACTTCTGCTCAGATTTTGCACTCCAGACTTTTGCTATTCTAAGTGTAACAGTTAAGTTTGTTTCAAAATAGGTCAGTTGCCATAAGGGTTAGTGTTTGTGTATTTTGAAGCTAACCTCTTTCTGACACAGAAATTATATTATCTCATGCATTAACAAGACCAGCCTCTTTTTATATCAATTTACGTATCTCGCACAACTTGTATCTGTTCTAGCTTCAAGCATTATTTACATTTCCTAGTGTTTTATTTATACAGCTTAGAATGATCTTTATGTGCTATAGTCCTGTTCTACTTCATAATGCTTGACCAAGTGAGGCTTATTTGTGTAATCTTCTCTGTTAGAGTAAATGGTCATATTGGTAAACTATTCTATTCTAAAGTAATAGGTATAACTAATTGACATAGTTACATTACTTAATCATATTCTGATTCGGCTGTCTTTCAGCCTTTATCAGATTGTGGAACCATTAGAAAAGGGACAAAAAAGTCAGTGGGAAGCACAGCCCTTTTCATGTTTTATCATGGAGATAACCACAGGATACAGAGTTGGAGATCTTGGATGTGTATACAGGATGCCATTCGCATTCTTGTCTGGTTTTTACCAGATATTTTGTTAGTTAGGGGTATCAACATACATTTGTGCTCCTGAATTTTGTTCCACTATAGTTGCTTCTTCCTCTTGGTTATCCATTTCTTTCTGTATGAAACTCATCCATTTCACGTATTTTGTCAAATGTAGCTCATATGTCTGATGACGCCTCTTGGCTTTGTCACTAGCATTATATATATTCATTATATATGCCTTTCGTTTTAGTTACTAGTGAAAACACTCATTTTAAGTTAGTCCTCTGAACAGGTTTGAATTCTGGCTGTAATCTTCCATGCATCAGTTGATTCCTGGCTGCTGCTTTTTAACCAGTTTCCTCCCTGCCCCAGTGCATTTCTGTTAGTCCATTCTGCCTCTGAGCTCCCGTGGTTGTTATTGTTTACACTGAAAACTGAAGAAGAATATTACTCAGGTTTTGGTCCCTACCTCTTAGAACTCCCATTTTAACTCTTTTCTGACTGCAGACGTTTTGGGTTGTTTGGGCTATTTTTCCCAGTCCTTATTATTTCTGGTGTCTAACTGGAGTTGCCATTTATTTACTTTGAAGGCCTGTGTTCTTAGTGGTTTATTGCTTTATTGTTCTCTTAGAATTTCTCATCTTACTCATGCTAGATAGTTTTTCAAAAGTAGTGATTTATTTTGTGAATTTGGAACCTTTGCTGCAAGATTCTTCTCTTTATAGGTCACAGGTAATTTTACTAATAATAACATGAAAAAAAATTCAGGCGTCTTCTGTATTAAAGGGCTTGTTCTGCCCTCAATTTAGTTGACTGAAGGCAGTACTGTGCCACACAGTGTCCCTGTTGATTACTGACCAGCTCTAAATAAGCGTACTTTTGGTTCAGGACTGTTGGAAATATGTGGGCTGCCATATTAAAAAATGTGTGACGTTAATATAAAAATATTCATGAAGATAATCTTCTTTGCTTATGATATTAATATGAAAGATATCTGACTGTACTCTAGTTTAAATTTTGGTATTTGTAGAAGAACCTAGCCATCCCTAGAACTGCAAGTCTAGTTGTCACTGTGCAAAAGCAAATTTTACATACCACTTTGTTTATTCGTGCTATTCATCTCCCTTCTGCTTTATATTTTTAAAGTAGAACATTAGTCCATGATTTTTCTTTCCTGTATAGAAATTTCAATCAGTAGCTCTGTTACGATCATTTCTTTCCTTTCTGCAGTGTTCTTCACAGTGTGTATAGCTCTGTATCCTGCATTAGTAGTTTGGATGCATCCATTTTGTTGTCAGAGTTACTGATCTTAGCACACAAGGGTTGCATTTTAACTGATGATTATTTTTTTCTTTTCATCCAGTTTCTTAGCCTTTTGTTTTCAAATGGAGTTAACCAAATGCTTTCTGAGGATCTTAGATTACAGCCCATGGTGCTCCAAGGCGCTCACAGTGACTGGAATGAGATTTGTAGTGGGGTAAATGTTGGGGCAGAAGGAAGCCAGAGAGTGAGATAGATGGCCTGGCTGTGGGCCACCATGTGGAGCTGAGAACTTCTGAGCTGGAGCTTTGTGAAGAGATGCCCCTTTCTGTGGTGGCATGCACTAGACCATGCTCCAGCTCACAAAGAATTTTATGAATATTGCATCAACAAATAGAAGTTTTGCAGGTTGAAGGTAAATTAGAAGAGCGTATTTAGGTAACAAAACCCTCATCTGTCCTTTTTCCCTTTTCTGATGGTAACATTTTATCTACCCCCGATATGTTCTTAAAAAACTTTGCTGTTAGCTCCTGTTGAAACTTAATCCTGTTGTTAAATGTTTTGTCTTCCATCATCTAGAGGTAGAGATTTGATTGGTAGAAGAGAGTCGATAATTTGGAGCTGCAGTAACATTTCAGAAGTGTGACATCACTCTGGTATCAGCTTTCTCAGAGACGAGCAACCCTGACAGCTAAGTTGCTTTTTCTCTGAGTGAAGGTTGTGTAGTACTCATTGGGGAGCAGCTTCCAAGAGAAAAGGGTTGTACTTCATATCCTTACGTGGTTTTCTGTTGTTTGTGTGTCAAGTTTTTGGTAAAGAATGAATTTCCCTGGAGAGTGGTGAGTAATTCTCATACATTTTAACAACTGTTTTTCTTTAGACATAAAGCATTTTCTCCTTCTTCAGAAAAAACACTTTTTTAAAAAAAAATCCAGTATTCAGTAATTCACAATAAATGCAAAGCAGCACACTACATTTATAGTGTCCAAATTAAGATTTTAAATACAAACCTAGTTTTAGGTAGGAATCAAGTGTTTACTGATTTATTACTTGTTGTAACTGTGTATGAGTTCCAAGGTTTTTATTCAGGCATACTTGTCTACTAGATCACATGGCTAAGAGATTGAACGTAGCAGGAATTTGAGCTTTTTTAATTAGCTTGCCACACTGAATGGGAACTACTCTCCAAAGAGACACTTGTAAGTTATCTTATTTTAACATACAGCTCATGTGGCAATGTTAGTAGATGACAGTCTTTTACATGTTATTTTGAGGATTGTATATGCATGTGGGGGGGACCAAATGGCAAAACAGATGATTTACAGTCAGTGTATGTGTCTATATGTATATCATCTGCAGTATGTTTATTTCTATATGAATGTCATGTATGGAGCTGCAAAATCTGTCTGTATAAAATTCATTTTAGAAAAAGAAAAAAACAAACCACAAAACTGTATCTGGTTGTAGCTTAAGTTTTAAATACTGAAATACAATTTAGTTTCCACTTCATGGTAACTGTTTTCTCATCGCAGAAGAAATATAAAATACATGCCTTCTTTCCTCCTCTCTACCACTTGAAAGTCTAATTGTAAAAGTACTACAATGCAAGACATTTGGAAGTCTTGGCAGATTCCAACTTTGAAAGGGTTTTTATTTTCATATGCTGATAATCTTCCATGTTATAGCTAGAAAGTTACAGCACATCTGTCTACACAGAGGTATTTTGCAAGGGAAGCCAAGGGTTTTGCTGCATCACTTCAGTTTTGGTTTCTTTTGGTGTTTTCTTTAATGGTGACAAGTCTTGATGGATGAATACTTGCAAAAATATATTATTCATCTGTTTGAAGATTCTGGGGAGTAATGAAACTTGGTAAAAGCTGGATACTATATTCCAGCAGGAAATCACTTCCAGAATGAATTTAGATGGTCTGAATCAGAACTATAGGTAGCTATGTGGATGTAATATGTTAGCTTTCAGAAGCCAGTGCTTAGGATAATGTCATTAATGCATCAAATGACAATTTTTATGATACAGTAGTGTGATGGTGTTATATTGCAGATACAAAATTGATATAATATTTATAATTCATGTGATCTGGCAGATCACTATTAGCATAGAAGTTCCTTTGTAGCTGTGACTTTTGTGTAGGTGATTGGATTCCAACCCAGAACTAAAAGCGGTGAGCTGTGGGAAATGCTTTTAAAATTATATTGTTATGAATAGAACTCTTTTATCTGTCATTATAATTTCCAAATAAATTTTAATGTTGAATTTAGATAAATTTTAATGTTTCATTTTAGTGAGATGTTTATCGTATCTACTTGCCTTGTTTTTTAAAGCTTGATAAGTCAGATTTTATTACCAGTTTTAGCACTGTGTCTTTAGTATGATTTCGACTTAGCCAAAATAGGGTTTTATAGGCATTTATAGCAGACTGCCTTCAAAGATGTTTCAAGTGTGGCGCTCTTTCTGATATGTGTAAACCCTATTGAATGTGCTGTTAAAAGGAAAAGAATAGAGAAATTATACACAAAAATGAGGTGCTGGTAGCAGTTTAGGTTAGGAATCATAGAAACTGAATGACACGTAGCTATTTTCCTCTTCTGTTGACTGGAATTTAGGATTGTGTATAAACTTCTAATTTGCTGCTTTTCTTTACCAAAAGAAAACACACAGCTGTGCTTTTAAATTAATCAGGATAACTTGTTTAAAGCCTTTCCAGGAAAAAACAAAAAAGAGGGAGTGGAAAGAGAGAGGCCTTTCTTAAATATAGGTCTAAAGATACTTATTACATCAGTTAGCTTTTTCACATAATTGTTAATATGAAACCTTCTGGTTTTGTTGGTTAACTGAAGAGAGCCATAGTTAGTTTCAGTTAGTGTGGAGATGAATGGAATTTTCCAGTTACTTTCTCCTACCTAAAGGAGTAACAATCTCGCTCATAAGTTTACCATTCTCTTGCAGGATGGCAGGCTTCGTTTAAAGGAGAAAAGGATGCAATTTAAGTATGAGCAAATGTTTTTTAAACCTCAGTTGAAAAGTGTAGCTAACTAATATAAGCCAGATGAGGAATATATAGATGTGTTTAAAGGTGTATGTAGCCAAGTTAAATGATTGAAAGTAACTTCTGGCTTTGCTACTAAACTGAGCCTGTTATCAGTCTGTCTAATTTATTTATGGGGTCTGTGTGTGCTAAGTATCTTTCTTCTAGCATTGAAACTCCTAATTTTATCTAAATAATATGACCCGTAAAGGAACAAAAGCTATGAGCATTCAGTGTGATCTGTATTTTCCCTTATCTGGCTTTAGGAACAAATATCCTTCATGAAAAGAGTGATAACTATCATTGACAGAAATTGTCAAAAACTTGCAGTGTGGTGGGTGGAGAGAGGAAGGGGAGAATTTCTAATTTCCCTTGAGCAGTGAAATAGCTTAGAGCAATGATCACTGAACAAATTCTTTACCTCAAAATACCTTCTGCCTAATGAATAAAAGTATGAACAACATTCATGGCAAGGCATTACCACTTGTTCACACTTGCTTTGGTGAAGCTGATGAATTTATTGCTTGGCTGTAACATTTCTTCTTATTTGCCTCATACACTGATCTGGTTTCATCTTCTAGAATGTTCTTTTTTGCAAAATACTGAAAACAATTTGTGAAGGCCACGTTTGCTTCTATGAAATACATAGTATGGATTCAGACTTTTATCTTAGCATTAAATCATTAAAAACTTAGTTATGTAGCAATGCCAATCATTTTCAAGGCTGGAACTATCCAAATAAAACAGAAAATCAATTTTACCCAAAGTTGACCTAACAAGATGTATTTTGAACTGCGCATTTTCTGCTCATTTAAAGGCCATAAGGTAGTTTGAATTGTTTGATTTGGATGTTTACCCACAGTTATCACCAGGAAAAAGACATGAAGAGAGAGGAGACCATGGCAAGCTTTTTTACTGACTTGTCATTGGCAGAGTATTTTCAGACTCCTTGCCTGAGGCAACCAGGGAGCAGGAGCAAATTGAGTCTTAGCACACCCTGCAGTCAACAGACCTGGAAACTTCCCAGCCTAAAGCAATGATATAGCCAAACTCGCTATATTCATATTCCATGGCAGAGTTATTCAAGTGGCATTTTGTTTTCAGCATGCAAAATTTATTTTTGTGCCCATTTTTCCTGTGGAATGAGAAATTGCTGGTGAGTTGCCTTTTCCCCTGCCCCAGTATTTCACTGTTAAAATTTCTGGCCCTTGCTTTCTAAGAGTCAAATGGGAAAGAAGATTAATAGTATTCACAAAAAGTACCTAATTTTACCCAGTGAAGACCTGGATTATGGAGTTGCTGTCTTTAAAGTTGCCGTTGCTTTGTGATCTCTTGATTTTTATTGAATGGTTGGTCCTAACCATGATACAGAGAGACTTCTAAAGGCTGTGTCTTCAGATGATTTTTTTATTGTAATGTCCATTATTGAGGAGTGAAATTATTGTACATACAGAACTATACAGTAGTCTGGTTTAGATACTTCATTGCTACATTGATCAGAGCATATGTACACAATAGAAGGCTGAAGAGGAGTCAGAGCTGATCTGCAATACTTGTTCTGTGATCTGCACTGTGCCTGAGTCTTTGGTGGACACCAGGAATCTAAGTTTAAAGAAAACAAAGAAGTGAACAATGCTCTTATCTGCCAGGAAGGAGCAGGGGTCTTTTACATGCAACATTTAGGGGTTTTTCTTTTTTTTTCCTTGTAACAATGATAAAATAATGTGCTACTATGAAACTGCTGACTCTAAATATATTTCAAATGCCTCACACTTCATATCAAGAGGAGGATGTACACCTATTTAAAGTCTGGATACCCATAAAAAATGCTAGGAAATTGTGGATAGAAGCAGAAAACCATTCTGAAACAATTTAATGTCAGAAGGCACATAATCGGTAGAACTGTATTGAGTAGCTGGAAATCTGTAAAAATTCTGCATAGCGTAGTTACTTTATAGATCTGGAATAACTAAGATTGCAGATTCTGGAAATGTTCTATAAGGTGAGAAACATTATAAAACCAACTTTTTTTACAAATACTCTTTTATAGTCTTGAAATATAGTCTAAGATCTGCTTTTCTGATAGAATGTGTAGTCCCAAAAAATAAAAATGAGGGAAGGAGTTTTCATTTCTGGGTTTTGTATGAAAATTCACTGCCTTGCAAATGTCTCCCTTATGTTCATGTTTTCTAGTGGTAGATTGAGAAATGAGTAATGCTCCATATGGTACTGCAGTTAATTTATCTTGGATGTGGTTTTACTAGTCCTTGAAAATCCTTTCTAAAGCCAGATTCAACATGAAAAAAATTAAATGAGTTCCTAACGAAGCTGACAGAAGATAGTGTCCCCAGCCAATGTAGAGGGTGGTATGGATTTTGGTTTTTTGTCGTTTTAAAAATTCTGTTGATGTTTGAGTATGACTTCTACCATCCAGGTGCCCCTTTGTCCCTGACCTCTTGCTCTGACACAAGAAACAAGCTGATTTATTATTTTTACCTAACGTGTTTCTTCATTAAATGAGTCTTCACCAGGATTTTTTTTTCATTACCATATAGTTACACTCTAAAAAGTGTCTAGTATAGATAAACGACTCTGACATCAAAAATACTACTTCGGCCAGCTTGAGGCTGAGCATAGAGCTATGTCAATGCAGTAGTCAGCTGTTGTCAAAAAGGCCAGTTCTGTCTCCCTTTGCTGCACCCAATGCTGTGAGCCCACAGGAAGGTCGCTGCCTTGAAAACTGATTCATTTTAAGTTGCATGAACTAGGTCACTGAGTGACTGCATGAGCACTGGTGGCAGCATAAGAGCAAAGGGTAGAGTTGGCTTGTTATTCTGGGGCAGCTGTATGAGTGTAGCCCCAAGACTTGGCTTTAATCAGAAGACATCGACCTGCTTACAGAGCATACCTGCACAGATGACAGCTGGGCATATTCACTTCCAATGCAACATCCATGCATATGTCTGCCTTACTGTGGCACTGAAGCTGAGCTTGGTAGCCTGCACTGCTTCTATCCCACTTGCAGGCTGTGAGCTGTATTTTGTATGCAACATCAAAATACTTCAGTCTTATAGCTGCCCCTGCACTCTATTAATTTCAGTGGTCTGTGGCAGGTGTGTGAGTGTGTGCACTTTGCATCAGAGAATTCTAGCCCTTGGGATTAAAACTTAAGAAGTTGTCATTGAGGCTTGTTAGCATTTTATTACTCAATATGTGCAAGAGCAACCTACCAGAGTTGGCCAAAAGTGGCTTGCGTGTAGACTTTGAGGAGCATGCCACAATTCTGACAGCTTGGAGTCTCACAACAGCTTGAAAAAAACACCTGTGAAAGGAAACAGCTCTCAGCTTCTGGCTCTCACTGAGATATGAATTTAATACAAGAAAATGCTGACAAAGTCATCAGAATCATCATGTTTCTTAAAGAGTAAGTATTGTCCCACAGGTTTTTCTACTGCTGCAGTTAACCTGTAATTGTAATGGGAAGAGACAAACTGATGTGCTGTTTTTCTGAAGAGATATCATAGAATCATAAGATGGTTTGGGTTGGAAGGGACACCTGCCACTGGATCAGGTTGTTTAAGGCCCAATCCAACCTGGCCTCAAACACTTCCAGAGAGGGGGCATCCACAACTTCCCTGGGCAACCTGTTCCAATGTCTTGCCACCTTCTTCCTAGTATCTAATCTAAATCTCCCATTTCCAGCTTAAAACCATACCCCTCCATCCTATCACTACATCCCCCAATAAAGAGTCCCTCCCCAGCTTTCCTGTGGGCTGCTATAACGTCTTCTCTTCTCAAGGCTAAACAAGCCCAACTCTCTCAGCCTTTCTTCATAGCAGAGGTGCTTCAGCCCTCTGATCATTTTTATTCCAGAACTGGATGCAGTTACTGCAGGTGGGGTCACACCAGAGTAGAGTATACGGGCGGAATCACCTCCCTCGACCTGCTGCTTACACTGCTTTTGATGCAGCCCAGGATATGGTTGGCTTTCTGGGCTATAAGTGCATGTTGCTGGCTCATTCAGTTTGTTACCCGCTAGTACCTCAAAGTCTGCCGCATGGCTGCTCTCCATCCACTCATAGCCCATCCTTTTACCCATGTTTGGGATTGCCCCCATCCAGGTGCAGGATTTTGCATCTGGACTTGTCGGATTTCATGAGGTATGTGGTGTATATGTTGCTAGGTCATTAATAATTCTTAATAGAAATGGGGTTTAGTTGTATTGTGGGATAACGATACAGTTGTGAGGGTCAGGAGGTAAAACTAAGATACTGAATTGTAATATCTTTTTTGCCTTGTATGTTTCCTGCATAGCTGTCAAATCTTCTGACAGTCCACTTTGTAAATGAACTGTAGTTGTTCCTTTGCATTTATGAAAGAAATGGGTAATGCAGAACAATCTGTGTAAGTGTTGAAACAGAAGATGCAAAAATGCAAGGGGAGGCAGCCAAGAAACACTTTCGTCAAATGGAGATTTCCAAACTTCTAGAGCCAATGGTTTGATCATATGAGAGCAACAGGCATCAAAGTGATTGACGATCTGCGTGTAAGCACTGGGTGGTGAATATAAACTATTGATCAGATGGGATGCTGAAATGTCATCTGGTAAATTGAATAATGATATACCCTATTACCTAAGTGAACTTGTTCATATGATACTTATTTTGGCCAATTCACCCTTTAAAATGCCTGACTGTATGCATTAAAACACATTCTAAGCAGTAAATCATTTTTTCAAAGTAAGTGCCACCACTTCCTAAGAGAAAATGCCTTAAGTACTTCATTTATTTTACTCGTTCTGTAGGATTTTCTTTCATTTATTTCAAAAGGCCAAGTTGTTTTCATATACAGAGAAAATATATTGTAGTTACTCTTCATGTATTCCACTTCCTTACCTAATAACAAGTATCAGTGTTGCTGAAGTTGTCATAAATTGTTGCTGTTACTTCAGAAGCCTGTCTAAATTGTGGTGTTTATTCGTTTTATGAGAAAAAAGTAGCTAAAGCTCTGTATAAAGGAAATATTACTTAATCTTGTGTTCGGGTTGACTTGCGTTTTTTGCTGTTTGTATGCTAGTTCTAAAATGGATCTTATCATAATTTGTACTGTGAATAATTTTTTATAGAGGGTTCTTTTTAACTGCTTTTTCTTTCTTAGTTTTCTCTTTTCAACTAAGCTGGCATTTTGACATCATTTGGGGAAGATGTTTGAAAGACATAGAAGATTCTACATGGCTAGGAGTCTTGGGTATCAAATGATGACATTTGAGAACACTAACATAAGGTTACTAGCTTCTTTGTGCCTTCTAAACTAATATAAAGATAGTTAAGTAACTGGGGCATCTGCCAGTTATGCTGATGCATATAAAAACAAATGAAGAGAAAGCAAACCAGAACTATATTTGAAGGCGGATTTTTTTTTAACTTTTTTAAATGTGAATTTGCCCAATCACCTGTTACCACACCTTGAACACTTCCTTTGACCACTGTCTCTAAATGCTCCCACTCTTCTATTTTGTGCCTGCTAACAGAGGGAGGTGTGGGCAATCACTTACCTCTGATAATCAGAGTTCAACTCATCGCAGAAGTATAGGAGCTGTGGAGGTAGACCTGACAGTGAGTCCATCTGGTCTGGTATTCTCTCCCTTGTAATGGCTTGTGCCTATGGTTAAGAGGATGGTGTGAGAGGAATTAGCACGTCAAAGTGTGATACTCAGATACTCTTCAGTATTTTTTTTTGTGGTTAGTATTATTATGGCATTTTTTTCCGAAAACCAGTATTTGCTGAAATGTTGAGGCCTGCCTAATTTTCAGAAATACTGAAAGCTAACAAGATGAAGAATAATAGTGAATGATGAATTTAAAACCAGAGAAAAGAGCTCTCTGCAGTTGACTGCATTCTTAAGGTTTCCCACAAGCCTAATTGGCATCTACACCTCTGGATGAAAATGTTGTATGTCCTCAGGACCTTTAATCTGAAATATGAGCAAATTGCCATTAAGTGCAAACATGAACATTTAGTGTGGATGTTGCAAGTTTAAAATATGTGTACAGAGAAAATCCTGAGATAATTTCTGATCCATTTGCGATTTCAGACAAATCCCAAATTGGTTTTATTTTTGCTAATGTGTCAGTCTTTTGGAGCCTTCTGAAACAACTTGCTGATATTCTTCTAAGGCAACAATGTTATTATTTTTCTGAAACGATCAGCTTCTGAAGCTGAACCCAGATGAACTGGAAGAAACAAGAGAGTTGAGCAAGACTGAGCCTTGCCCTTGGACCTTGGAGATGATAAGCTGACACATTCAGCTTTCCAGTTCAGTGCCACACTTTGTACCCCATGTGTGTCTGTACTTGAACTTTACGTCATAAGCAATGAATATTTTTAATAGCTTTTGTACTCTTTCATCGGAGATGAATGTAGGCCCACACACAGTGTAAGCGTCAATTAGTTATCCTCTGGGGTCTGGTGCACATATTTGCATATGCTCGATCAGTGGACCACCAAGACTATTTTGTTAAATCCTTACAACAGCTTTAAGAAAAATGGTGATTAAAGTGTTAGTGATGACTCTTCATTTTTAAAGTAATTATTTTCATAAATTCCAGTGTCTACCCTTATTCCTTGCAAAATAGGATCCACTGTGAGAGAAAGCCTGAAATACAGGATGCCTGGTACCACAATTAAAACCGGTTCACAAGTGAACACACCAATATTTCATCTGCTTTCTTCTGTCAAATAGTTAAAAATAAATATTTTTAAGCATTTCCCAGATGACAATGTATTTACTTTGCAGACCAATTTCATCTCTTTTAGCAGACTCAGGAAGTGTCTAGTTTTGACCTAGTATACTCTGATATAAGTGCTTGAAAAGCATGGCTTTGTTTTAAAGGTCCCACTGGGTTATTGGTTGAAGTGTGTTGTTATTTAATAAAAATGGCTGTGGAAGTACGCCAACTCTTAAGGCATTGGGAAAGTGATCAAGAAATCATGGAAGTCATGTAGTTATCTGCAGACAGTGTTATGTTGTTGCACTTCTGTGTAAACTTGGCTAACATTAAAAAAAAAGACTGCTAATGCTGTGATTCACATAAACTTAAAAAAAACCCAAACAGAAATGAAAACGACAAAAAAACCCAAATCACCTAACCACAAACCCAAAACTAGAGGAATCATAAATAATAGCAGATGGAATAAAGGAAAGACATCCCCAGTAATCTCACTGGATTTAGAAAAGTCTTAAGAGAACTAAGGTTTTTAACTGCTTCTGTTGATGCGTGTCAGATTTTGATCCTGATGTGCTTAGTTAAATTTGTGAAGCAACACAATGTGATTTCACCAAATGTCTCTTGAAAGTCTGCTGTTGAATTTGAGGTAATAGTTTACTGAAATTATATATTTTTTATATTTATATATGTTGCATTTATAGCTCAATAAAATTAAGCAGCTTTACTTCGAAGTTCTGCAACAGGAGTTTAATTGACCAATTGAATTGTGCTGTGACTCCTGCAATTATTCTTTAAAGGCTATTACTGCTGTAAGTAGGTTGAGACTAACCTAAACAAGATTCTGAATTATATGATACAAGAGTAAAAAAAAAAAAAACTAAGAAGCAAGTCATATCTTTTAACAAACCAGCAAGCAATCCTTAGTGAAGAAGGCTGAGATTGAAGGAGACCAACAATGGAAGCAAAGTGATGTGTGAGAGTCCACAAAACTGGGGCTATTTCGGTAGTAGGTAATTGTATGCTATTATTCAGGAGTAGAAAGTAGGGCGAGGAAGAAGGCATGACAGTGGAAGCATTGGAATTGATGCAGAAGAGTGGAAAATTGGGGAAGGAACTAAATGCACAGTTAATAATTTTGTGTTCCTCTGGGTTGTTAACTGGGAGAGGGGGAGAGGCAGAGACAAGGCTTTTAAGTGCTCAAGATTGAAAATGGAAGAATCACGCAGTAGATGATGAATGTGTATTCATGGTGTGCTCTTTTGTCTACACCTTAAGGGCCAAAAAAAAAAATAAAGCAACACTCAAACCCCACACAATATGGTGTAAACAGTGATTGAAAGAAATTTGATACATAATGGATGTGGAGCAAAAAAGATCATTAGTAAGAGAACTATACAAACTATACATGGTGGGCAACTGTAGATAATGTACTAAATACCTAGATTTTGTGAAGGAGAATTGCTGGCTGTTCTGAAACACTTGTTCTAGTTCGGAGAATGGTCTGATCTAGGTGAAAAACTGAAGTGAGTAAGCATTTGTAGGATTATTTTTCTTGTTAGCAAATGCACAACTTTTTCTGAATGAAACACAAAAGTTTTTTTTTTTCCTGTGTCATCTGATTACTGATTCCATTGAGCTTCCTTTTGAACTTAATGTGGAGAGAGAGCTGGATTGACTGACAAGACAGTCAAGGCTGTCAGTGCTTGAAAGGTACAGAGAAGTGACAGTGATGCAGATTCTTCAAGCTGAATGGAAATTAAGACATTTCAGCACAACATTGACTTTTTTCAGGGTATGCTAATTGGAGACACGTTGAGCTCTTGATTTCATGTGAGCTTTCAGAGAAGTCTGACCCAAGTTATACTGCAGTTGGAAATACTTTTGACAGCAAGACTGTTTTTTTTGCATAGGCCTCATATTACTCTATTTTAATATATATACATATATATGTAGGTATTAAACTGCGTAATTTGTCTGTGTTCACTTTTATTGTAGTCATCTTTAACAATTATTTTTGAAATATAGTTCTTGAAAAACATATAAAAGGAACTGTTATAAGAGCAGGTTTCTCTTGCAAAATGTCTCCAGGTTTCATACAGTGAAATTGAAGCAATAGTCAGAGTTGCCTTTTGAGTTCATACTTCTGTTTCTAAAACTTGTTCAGGAATGCATTTCACTTACGCTTCTAACACTGTAATAAATCACAAAGGCCAAGTCTTGCAGAACTGATCTTAGTGATATGCATTGGAGATAATTTTCTGTCTAGAGAGCTTTGAAAACATTTGAAGTTCTTATGCAGCTATCAAAGCATTTGCTAAAAGTTTTTAGTGAAATGGATGCTTAGAGTTGTGGAGGGTGACTGAGACAGCTGAATTCTCTCTAATTTACTTGGTGTGCTGAATTGCATGAGGTCATGTGGTACAATCGTGATCGTGCAGTTACGCTGCCTAAGTGCATTTGTTCCTTGTAAGTTCAAGTCAGGTTTGTTTCTGATTCTGAAAACCTTTAACATCATGCGTGTAAGAAAATATCAATTAATAATTCCTAATTAACTCATTTTATTGAAACTCAGCAACTTATTAGTTTGCTAATCTGAGCTAATCTTCAGCAGCAAAGAGAGCTTGTTCTTCATATTGGAGCAGTTGTTGGCTGTGGCTTTTTGTTGCCCTCTCCACACGTTAGCTTTTACTTCTTCAGTCCTCCCTACCTTTTCAGAGAGGCTGCAGTGTGTTCCTACTGCATCGGGGAAGAGAGCTTTTGGGCACCATTAACTGATCAGATATCTCCTGTCAGTCGTCAATAGGAAGAGGCAGTAGCAGCCAGATTGGAGCATCCAGTGCTGCTTCTGGTCCACAAGCCACCTGCTGAACTATGCTACTCCAAATCCCATTTTTCTTTAGAAAACAGATTGTGGGCTTTCACTGCAGAAGTGTTGTGTTTCAGTTCTTGGAAGCCTTCCAGGCAGTTAACCATTCAAGGATACTTGGATTTCAACTATCAAAACTGAGGCTTATAGTTTTATCTTCTAACACCCACTTAACTATTTTCAAACTATCTCAAACACCAAGCAATGTATTAATCTTTTTTACTACAGACAATACCTGCAGAACTGAAAATTTTCTTCATCTGTTATCAAGATACTGTATTAGACACTGTGCCCAGGGCTTGAAATGTATGTAGTGAAACGTTACATAAATTGATGACATATGGCAAGTACATCTCACAAATTGCCACACTTACATTTAAAGGTGTGTGGCTTTTGTGGCCTTTACCAAGTCTCAGTATCTCATAAATTCCTGAATACAGGAATTCACTCTGCAGAGCAAAAGACACCCTCCCACAAAGTTTTCAGAAAACTGAAAACAATAGCACTTTCTTTTTTTGAAAATGCAATGCTTGATTAAAGACAGCAGTTACTTATTAAAGTTTCTCAATCTCTAATACAGCATACACTGTTTTAGATAGTGTTACATCCTAGCACTTTGGAAGAATTTCTAATAATTGCATTTAATTATATAAATTTACAATTGGAAAGTATGTCATGAGAACATGTTAATTATGTCTGCTGAAGTGAGAAAAGGCTTTGCTTTTACATAAATATTTTAATTGGAGTATATATCCTGTTTTGGAATGGTCCCATTGAAAGAATGATTTGCCATTTCAGGGCAGCAGTGCTTTAATCTTTTAGAAAATAAGTATCAGTAGTAAATGGAGAACTGGAGTACAGTCAGTGACATAGAGATGTCTCTGACTTTTTAATTACAACAGCAATGAGGATACCAAAACTCCCATCACTAAACAGCATTCCTTTAAACTAAGGAGGGCTTAAAAGGAAAGTCTATGCAATTGATGCTTTGCCTGAAAAAATAAACTCATAGTAGAGAAAAATAATGCTGGCAGCAGCAAGTATAGTTTAGGTGTTGTGTTTTCTGCCAAGAAAATTAGTAGAATTTTGCATGCACCTTCCCAAGCATGTGCACACATAAAGGATTATAAACACTTTGCTTTTAGCAGCATATGTTATGTTACATGGTGTGTCAGCACTTTGTCTACTTTGAAACTTGCTGTCTCTTTACACTCTCTTTTGTTTGGACTCGCTGATGTTAAGTTACCATACTCGTGTGTTTTTCAGTGGAGCCATGGAGCGTGGTTTCCGTAGTTTTTAGAAAAGCTTAATTGAGAAAAGGCTGGTAATTGTAGGGTATGATAGCACTGACAAAAAGTGCTTGCATTTGCATTTTTACTGTACAATGTGGCAGTACAGATTTAGTAAAATAGAAGAGTTGGTACAGCCGCAGGCCACATCCTTGCTAACAGTTATGTAGGGACTGCATTTACTTTAAACTTTTTCCTAATTCAGACAATTTTTTGTTAGATAACTGTAAGTTATTGCATTTATTTCAACTAGAAATGTGACATTCTTATGCTAGAAAGCAAACACATGAGTTAAAAACTGCTGATGTGATTCCCCCCCCCCCCCAGTTCAGAAATGCTTCACAGAAGCAGAATAAAGCTGGGCTAGACTTGTCTTAACATTTGTCTCCGTTTTAATCCTGCCTTTAAATGTCAGTACAGAGACTTAGCATTGATGTAGAGAGAATGACAATTATTTTTGTAGTTTCTGCCTTCTTCCCATATCTATAACTCTTTAAAGTATTTTGTCACAAAGCATGTATGAAAAATGTATAAAATTGCTTCTCATATGAAATACATTTATATATTCCAAGTAAATTTGTCATACATGTATTTCACGTTTGCAGAACAGATTAGATTTTCAGACTGAATCTTAGATAAGATATAGATTAAGTGTTAGGAGATAGATACTTTGTAGCATTCTTCTGAAATGCATTCTTCAGTGTTCACTTGTGAAAAGGAACAGTCTTTCTAAATTAAAGATATGGAAGCCTGTTGAAAGTTGTGTCCTGGTTTTACAATTTTGTTTGTATTCTTTCAGTGAAGTAGAACTCAGCCTCTACTTTGATGGTCACGTTGAGAATGAGTGAATGAGAAGGCCTTAGCATTTCGGAACACGTAAATAAAGCTTACAAAGAAAGGGCATGAGAGAAGCTTTGAAGTGGCATCTAGTTTTAATTTTAGCGGGAGAAAACCATATGTGTCTTTGGGAGTTCTGACCCAGCTCTGTTTTTTTGAGAGGGCAGGGAACTCAACCAAATCATGGAGAGACTCCAAACCAACTGTCCCCACCCTAGTACTTGGATCTTTCTTGCCACTTCTGAGTATATTCCTCTGTACCAGAGGACAGATGGTCTAACCTTTCACTTTTAATTGTGTGCGTCCTCCTGCACAATTGGAATGTGTACCTTGCTTTTTTCAGTTTCAACTGCTATTATTTGAGTTTACTCCCTGTCCAAAAAAACAGTAGTACTGTTAAAGATTAGAGCAATTTCAGAATGTCAAAACTGGACAGAATTTTGGATTTGCTGATTTTGCAGTGGTGTGTGTATGGACAAAATATTGGTACACAACATTTTTTGGATTGACAGTCCTGTAGTACACAAGTTAGAATGAAAAATCCTGCCTGGGTACGACTTCTTTTGGCAAGTGCTACTCCTGGAATTATGCATTCTGTTACTACTTAAAATTAGAATAATAGATATTTGAATGATATATTTGAGGGCCTTTTTTTTAGATGTTTTTGGATCACATTTGGCCATGAAAATGATTACTGTTGACTGTACACTGAGTGAATAGATTAAAGCTATACAACAAGGATTTTTGCATGTCTTCAACTGGTGAAAATAATACTGTCTTCTAAAGACATTAAAGGTCTCAAGGGATGGAAAGGAGGAAGAGAGTAGATAAGAAGGCAAATACGATGAGTCAAATTCAAGGTTGATGTCAGTCTCTACCCTGAACAAGATAAAGCCTTTTGCTCTGAGGACTTGTCCATGTGCCAAAGCTACCTGCTAAATGATGCCAAAGCTTGCAGTGTTCAGAGGAAAGTATTGGGAAGGAGAGGTTTAAAAACAGTGGACAAAAGAGGTCAAGTTGGTGCTGTCAAGTTGGTATCAGTTGTCTTGCACTGAGATAGCTAAAAATGGGACCTGTCCCTGCTTGAGATATTTTGGTGGTGTTAGGGTTTCGTGTTATGGTTTGTTTAGAGTTTTTGATTTTTAACTATTGATCTGGTTTGGTTTTGATCTTTTTATAGCAGATCGTTGTCCCAGGCCACTGCTGAAATTAAGAGCAGAGCGTTATCTTGAGAATGTTCTGCAAGAACTGATGCAAGAGCTATATTTCATTTTGCTCTGAAATGCTTCTCTCGTCATCCTTGTGAACTGTGTTTGTTTCTGGAACCGTACACATCCCGATAGCAAATATTAATGAGGAATAGTTCATGCCACATACTGAATTTGGAGAGTATGCACAAGGGTTGACTCTGGTGTTTAGCATGCCATTTAATTCAACCTAACTATGGATGCTAAAATTGTAAGGGTTAGTTATATCCTTCAGTATAAATGGAATGGGGTGTGTGTATAGTTACCCTGTGCTCTCAAACATGTTGATATGAAAAACTGAATGGAGAAAGGAGGAAGAGGGGTGTTGTTTCCTCTTGGAGGCTGTACATCTGCATAAGCAAAAAGTTAATACACTGGCATCTAGCTGCCTGTGTCAAAATTATTCACTCTTTACCACATAATAAAATTACAGACTCATAAATATGCAGAGTTGATACTCTGAATAACATACTGGAGTTTGTATAAAATTGAAATTAAGAGTTCTCAGTAAAAAAACCCACCACCTTATTTTTCCTTTATTTCATCTGAGATTTATTGAGGAGATATTTATTATTATGGTGTAATACATGAAATACGAAGCGTGTGTGTGGACTCTGAAATTCATGGATTACTGAACAATTGTCTAAATCGAATGTTGGTTATTATAAGTATGAAATGGTAGCTTGGTTTTAATAAAACACTGTAGACTGAAGGATCAAGTTTAAAACAAATACCTTAACCTACTGTTATGTGGGAGGGCTGTGCCAATAGTTATCAAGCTACTCTATACTTTACGCAAGTATTTTGAGAGGTCTTGTCAAAATATCAGCTAAATTAATGCCATAAATGCAATAATCCAGATGAGTAATGAAGAGGTTTTCAAATGGAAGTATTTAAAATCTCTTCATCCAGTTAGACATATTTACAGTTGTTACACTTCTTAGTTGTACAAGCTGAATTTCTGTGGTTCACTGATGAGATTTCATTTGCGTCTAAGATGAAGAGAATGAAAAGATTGTTCTTTCTTTACGTCGCCTTTTCAGAAGGAAACGACCATAAAGACCTCTCAAATGCTAGAAAGTATTGTATACCCCACAGGAAAGTTTCATGTCTATGGTATATTTTTGCCTTTTTATTTAACGTCAACTATGTTTCTTTGTACATTTCAAGACCAGTGTGAGTAGTGGGGTAAACTGTGTTTTTTCCAGAAACATTTTGGTATTTTTGGAACAGTGACTTGGTATATGACCCAAGTCTGAAACAAAATATTCTCAAAAAGTTTCTGTCAGTGCTTGCTCTTCCCTCTTTCTCCTCTTCCTTCCCTTCCTGCTTTCCCTGCTGGTTTTGTATGACCTCTTCTTTCTGATCTTTGAGTGTTACCTCTTCCTATGTCCATGTGATCCAAGTGCAATCATACAAAACATGGGATGTACCTCTTATGTATGGGTCCTGAGTATTGATGGTCCTTGGACACGAGTCCTGATCCATTTATTTCTACATTTCCAGATGTCAGCTGATAACAGGCTGTCAAGGTTTAACATGAAAAGACAGCAACATTTAGGCAAAGCTTGCAGAGTGCCAGCTCATCTCCATGGGTTTTTTTTCCCTGGTTTGGTGTGAGAGTTTCTGAAATGTCAGATGGAACAAAAAGATAAAGTTTTTGGAAGTGAAGAAAGAAGAACCACAGAAAAAAACTGGATACTTCCTCAGGAATTTTTCAAATTTTAATTCTCTTCAATCTGGGCCATTTTAACTTGACAGGCATTGTAGGATCATGGCAATTAGGAATGAATCAGATGTACTCAGGTCATCTCTTCTCCTCTCCTTGTAATGGATACCTTTATGCAAAAGAAACGTCTCTAGAAGCTAAACTTAGAATTGTGCTGAATTTAGTGTGAAGATAAAGCACTGGCATTTGCTAGCTCATTAGTTAAGCTCCATGACACGTCTGTCTATTTAGGTATCAGTAGATCTTTAAAATCTCACTAAAGAAAGTGCAAAGAATCAGGCTGTCTTTCTAGTCTTGGACTCCAGGTTTATGTGGATTTATTCAAGTATCCATTGACCGTGAAAGTAGTGTGAATATTTTACAAGGAGGTAGCTTTTGTTCAGAGGTAACTTTTAATTAGTAATGTTCCATAACTGCAAAATGTTATGATCCAAATTAATTTTCAAGAAACCTGTGAAATGTTAAGATAGCCTTGTGAAGTGTAGGTTGTTTTAAGAAGGAGGACAGGTAGAGAGCGTAACATTTACAAGATGAGCTGTGCTTCATAGTAGCAGACATTAAGGATGAAATGCTATTCAACGCTTTTGTTCTGCAATCTTGCAGCTAAAGCACATTTTTTTTGTCCAGGATTGTTCTTTGTCCAAGAATATTTTCAGGGTTGAACTTGTGATAAGGAAGGCATAGTATAATATAAGATGCCTTACATGAAAAATATTATGATCACATATTCATTGCAAAAGTAAATATTACCAAATGGAATTACTTTCTTCGTAATTTAAAGTCTTGATTTCAGATACTGGGGGTTTTTTTTACATTATATACTTTTTTTGGTTACAAATATTATTTAGAATGTTAAAAGCAGAAGAATTGAGTTTGTTTTGAAGCATCTGGGTTATATTCAAATAGCGCATCTGCATTATATGCTCATTGCCCTTTCTGGTTGTGTGCTTTTTAGTCACTGAACCAGATTTAAATTTCATCAGTGCACCTTTCCTGCTCTCTTCCTACATTTCAGGGCCAAAGAGTTGAGAGGGGCTTATTCCAGTTAAGCCAGCCTTGAGTCTTGTAGTTGCATAGTCTTTCCACTGTGCAGCTGGCAGCTCCACACTCTGAGGTGTGCTTGTAGCATAACTGGGGCTGAGACTTTGCCCCTTCCATTGAAGTTTGGGTCTAACTTGTCCATGTCTAGCTGAAATCCTATTTATGAACATGTAAAGGCTTATGTGTAGTGAATTAACAGTGATTGTGAACTAGTAACACTCTTAGTGCTCTAATGTTTAAATTCAAAGCCATTACTAACCCTGTACAGATGTTTAGCATGTATTTCCAGAATGTTCAAGAAAATTCTTTAATGCTCTTTATCATTTTTGTTGGCTTATATATGTGTGAATGTGTATGTATTGCTATAGGTCATAATGAAATATTGATAATCATTTTCACTGTGCTGATACACTGGACATATTTGTATGCTTCAGTTAGAAAATAAAAATATTGCCTAATAATCTTCCTTATCTCTCTTCCACAGTCATAATGAACGAAAAGTAACCTGCAAACATCCAGTAACAGGACAGCCATCACAGGACAACTGTATTTTTGTTGTGAATGAACAGTAAGTAACATCTATTTCAGTCTATAAAATGCATGTTTTTAAGCTTGTTAATATTGAGGGAAGGTTCAGTGCTTGCTAATTTCGATGTTTAATTTAGTTTTTCCAAGTCAGATTAGCATGTATAAAGTTTTACTTATTTGAAAGTAATATTAAATATTTAATACTAATTTTTAAGATAAAAACCATAGTCCAAATCAGTTATATGACAGAAATGCACCATGTTAATACACTGCGTGAATTTCCACTTCTCATTTTACTTATTCTAGAGTGTTAGCAAATGACCTATATATTCTATAATAATCCAATAAACTTCCAAAAAGGAGTATTTTTTTAGTTACTTAGGGACAATCATGTGTCTTTAATGTACCACATTTTGCCTGAAAGTTTCTCCTTAATCAGTTATTTTCTTGACCAGTTGAGACACTTTCTGATAGCCTTGGTTTTGCTATCTTTGCCTGGGTTTTGTAGAACACACAAAAAAATGAGAAGATATGCGTAGGAGTCATACCTGATCTCAAGGCTTTATATGTGTCTGGGTATTGGATGTCTGACTCGACACTGTTGCAGCAACATGTCATGCAGTGGCTGGAGTGAAAACTGTCAGGACTGCAATATGTGAATTTTCACAAATGTGCATGTTCTCACTGAAGTGGGACAAAGCTATATGGGGTCTTCGGAGAGCATTTCTTCCCATTTCCATCTCATAGTCATTTTCCCTTCTACCAAAGCTTTAAGCTAATAGAGAAATCCTAATTTAAAATGTTTTTAAATTAATGTATAATAGATTTAAGGTTAAAACACAGTGCAGATAACTTTACAGTGAAGTGTGAATTGTTTTCAAGTTGGAAAAGTAGGATACAGACTGTATTAGGCTGCATCTAGGGGTGTTTTTTAATAGCAGTCTGGACACACAGCATGTTCTAGTGCTATTACATATTCTATTTTCAGGACTGCTGCAGCAATGACATCTGAAGAAAAGAAGGAGCGACCAGTAAGCATGTTCTGTGAAGCAACTAACTATAATCTGACATCAGATTATGCTGCTCATCCAATGAGCCCTGTGGGCAGAGTAAGTCTTTATGTCCAAATTAAATTAAAATTCTAATCATTTGGTTACTCCACACAGCACTAGAGAGTGCTAGAAGAGAAACAAAGTATATATCTTTTTCAGGGTATTTGGAACCTTTAATGTTTATTTTAGAAGCTGACGTGTCTTAAATTATCACTGAAGCTGTAATTTTTATCAGGTATCTCAGATCTTATGACTTGCACGTACTTAAATTGTTTACAGAACCTGACCTTTCTGATCAGGGTGAGCTAGCAAAATCTGATCAGTGACTGATCAGACATGTGGGTAAACAATGTTATGGAAATTGCTTGATCCCAAACAATTGACTAGATTTCTTCAGGTAAAAATAGAAATAATTTTAACTGTGTATAAGAAATTGTGGCAAGAGCAATGCAAAGTGATCCTATGGTAAAATTAAAGGTCAGATGACATGATTTGCTGTCACTGAACCAGAAGTAGAAGTCCTGGTTTCCTAGGAGAAGTCCTGGAGATTTCTAGGTCATCTTAATTTTTGTCCCACTTTGTCCATTCACCCAGCTTCTTACAAGGTTGAGGTAAATGCACAGATGTTATTGAAGTGTTGAGTTCAGTTATGTCAAGTTCAAGTTTGTTGGACAAAGCTGATGAGGCTAGTTGTGCAGTTTTTTCCCATTTTCTGGACAGCTTTCCTGAAAGGAAAGTACACTTGCTACAAAATTTAAAATTTCCTGAAGTTTGCTAGGACACCATGATAACAACTTTGATCAGTGGTGACAGTAAAGAGTCCTGTAATCTCTTGCATCCAGCAATAAACTTTTAAGCAAGCTTAAAAAAAACCCCATACTTTTACTAGTCATTGAAAACTAACCCCGTGAAGTGCTTTTTGCTGGATTAATCCTGCCTGAAAGAGAAAAACAAACTTTGGAATGTGTTTTAACTTAGCAAATTCCTTAATTTCAGAAAATTGGATTCAAATAATTTATTTTCTTTGTGGTAGAAAACATTCTAAAGCTTTTTTAAGTGCATTTTGGAAGACTTTTTTGTTGTTTTAAATGGCTCATTAGACAGGCAGAATCTTGACCTGTATCAGAAAAATATTTCGCAATGTAAAAAGCGTCTTTATCAACCTGTGTTGATGGGGAAAAAAAGGAGTCGCAGATGAACTGTAAACAGTAACAAACCCCATAATTTAAACTTAGATATGATCATGTTTAAGTCAATGAAGGAAAGCCAATTTAAAACAAAGCAAAAAACCCCACCAACAGCAACCAGAAAAACCCAAACCAGCTAAGCCCTTAAACAACCAGGCAAGCAAAAACCCCAAGATAGCTTATTGTTAGAGCTGTGGTAGTGACGCAGATTGCAGTGTTTACACAGATAATGAGTTACAACAGAACTAGCTAGGAAGCGCTCCCTGGTTAAATGTAGGAAATTAATTACAATTTAGGAGCGTGTGTTTTACAAACGTATTTTTTTCACTTCTCTTTCAAAAGAGAGGTTTAGAATGTCCTTTAACACGTTCGCTTCATAATGTTGTAGAGGGAGATGGAGAATTCTGTGGCCCAGTTCTTGTAATTTCTTTATTTTCGTTGATTAATGACACTTTAGCTTCCTGTGGAAATCATTACATTTTGAAGAAATAGACTTTAGTTCTGCTTTTCATTCTTCCTGTCTGTTCTAGTTATTTAAAGGCACTTGTAATATTAATATGATTAATGTGACTGTACATGCAGTTACTGTACATTAGTTTTCAGATGTAAATTTGTCTGAATTACTGCAACACCATTTAAAAAGTTTTGTTTTCAGGAGATGAATGCTTGCAAAGTAGAACCTCAGCTAGTATTAGTCAGCATTTTCTGGTGGTTATTTAATGCTAATAAGTTGAATTGGTTTTAAAGATAACTATATAGAAATTGTCCACTGGTTGTACCTGGATGCAACAACTAATTTCCTTCTATTATTTTATTGTTCATCTCCCAATCATGGAACCTGAAATTCTTAGCATTTTTATCAGCCTTTGAATAAAATATGTGGAGGCTCTGTGTAATGCACAATAAAAGAGAGGTAAAATATTGGCAAGGAAAGTAAATTACAGAGCAGAACAATGCTTCACGTGGTTGACATGCCTATATTTTAGGTGTTTCTGTTTGTGCATAACTAAAGTTTTGGACAGTCGAGGGGTTTAGAAGGAAGTTCTCCCTTTTGTTAATGTTAATTAAACCTGATTAGGCTTGGAACTTGGAGAAGTTTATATTTTGTGTCAGAAAGACTCACTGGTGTCTAAGGCTGCTGCTGTCTAGGGCTAAAATGGAGTCAGGCAAAAATCAGTCTCTTCTCTCTAGAAGTCTTACTTCTCACCCTCCTTTCCCACTATGTACATGGTGCCAGCCAAATAACACACTGCAGCTCTGTTAAAGTGCTGCTTCCCTATTAGCTTGAAGTTTATCGCTAAACTTGAAGCTCCTAGCACGTTTCCCTGACTGTGAATAGGATCTACATAGGCTTGAGATTGCTACAGAGGTATAGATTTCCATTCCCTTTTTAGAATGAAGTTTTTATAGTTGTCTTCCTTTTTATTTAATTTTTTTCCCTGATGTTAAAATCACTACCTAGACAACTATTGATTATATGTCCTGAAACGCATTCGGGAATCAGCTTTTTTGGAGTGTAAAATCAGTCATATTACCAGTCACCCTTCACAGTTCATCTTCCCTGCTCTTCATCACTGTCCTGATTGTCAGCAAAATAATGCTAACAGTCTTCTCACAGGAGGCAGAATGGAGTGTTAGCCAAGAACAGCTACTGTAGAGCTTTGGTGTCTCCATTACAGTTAGGATGTATCAGATTGTTTGTAAGTATTAATCAGTTTATGTTGTTTATAGACATATCATGCAGTTTATGTTGTTTATAGATATATCATGCAGTGCTTAAGCCAGTCCAGCTTTAAATGGCTAGTTTAGATACAGCCATACATGTATTCTCAGGTTAGCCAGAAATTTTGGAGTAATAGTCCTGAGATACAGTAGCAAACAGCATAGTAGACAGGAGCAAAGTGAAAAGCAGCATTGATGCTCATGACCTAACAACTATACTCTGTTTTTGTGGTTTATATATATTCAAACTAGTCAAGTAGGGCTTCTATGCAAAGCAAAGCACAGTAAAGTTGAATGATTAGGAGATTACTTCAAGAGTAACCTCCTGGTCCAAGCTAAAATACTGAGGCAGAGACGCACTCAGCTCATGGAAAACTGCAACATTAGAAGGCTCTGAAAGTGCTTACAAAATACAGAAGGAAGCATCATGTTGTTTTGTGGTTTGAAAGATAATGTAAAGCTTGAAGACTAGAAACATTTTAAAACTGAAGTTGAAAATAACAAAGATTTAGATTTCCAGTCTTTTTCACATGCAGAAAATTTTCTTATGGGCATGGTCTTCAACTCATGTTTTTAGTGTTAATTACTTTTGTACTAGTTCTGAAACCAGGGGAAAAGCTTCACAAAAATTGTGTCCTCTACCAGCTAAGCAGGCGGAGAGTAGCTTTCAGAATGCTGAAGTGTGCTACTGACTGGTCTGTTGCTCAAAGTCCCACCAGTGTTTTTCGTGTGGTTTGGGGACTGACTCGACTTCCTGCCTTCTTTCTTTCTCAGCACTGCAACTGTACAGGTTCCCTCCCATAGGTTCTGGTTTTGGAAGCATCACAGTCACTAGGACCATTCCTTAGAATGAGTCAGATGATATCAGATATGACTAAAAGTTTGCTAGCTCTATTACCTTCTACATCTTCCAGCAAGTGATCAGTAGTTGGACCCTTCATTCACCATCCTCGTCTCTTTGCCTTCTCCAGAAGCTGGAGCTGTGCAATATGTCCTGTGTTTTTAGTGCTATGTGTTCATAAGTATTTAAGTCCTTCAGTTCTTTTTTTCCCCTTTCTTCCTGTATCCCCAGTTTGCAGTATATTAGATATGTGTGAGAGAACATAAGATGGCCAAGGATCCTAGACATAAGAAGAGTAGGAGGTGATATAAAAGTTTGAGAACTCATTATTAGTTTATTTATGCACCTACGATATTTCAATATCCTAAAATACTCATTGCCCTGAGGCTCAGAATTTGTTGTGAAGAGTTATTATTCTCTTTATGCAGTGTGTGGTAAAATAGTCGCAAGTCATCTAAGTGTTCTCTGTAAAAACTAAAATTATAAAACACTTGTGATGCTCTGTTTAATTAATGGAAGTTTGTATTCACGGTTGGTAAAGTGTACAGTTAACCTATGAAAACATGATGAAATTGGAGTCAATAACTATCTGAATTAGTTAGTAGACTTGACATTAGTAGTACACGTGGCTGGTTATGTCAGAAGCATCCTGAACATGTTTAGTCATTATACAAGCATAGGGAGTCTGAAATATTCTTGAGATTTTGAACTTTTAATACCTAAAATTAGAGCGGGTATGAGTGTTATAAATTACTTCTGATCAAAATCTTGGCACAGCTAGTGTGATATACCAATATAGTACCCATACAGGTTAACTGAGAGGAATGTAGAGTTAAGTTTATTATGTGCTCTGGATTGTTATAGATTGCTTTTGTACAGCTGGATGTCATAAGTCCGTTGGCTTCTAACAAACCTTTGTCTTTTTTGCACTAGTATAACTTTTCAGATGAAAATGTAAAAGATTTTAACTTTTATTTTTAATTAGGTTTTCAATAGCTTTCTCTATCTTGCTTCCCAAACAGAGATGAGTCAAATTTCTGTATCTCCAAGGGAGATTAAAAATACTCTGTTTTTCTGTTCCTTTCTGATTCTTTCAAAAAAGAAATACAAAACAACCTTGTTTCATTGTGTTGTAGGCTTAAGACAAACACACATTTTTTGTAATGTTATTCTCTTTTGGCTAAGCTGTGTTCTAATCTTCAGTTAATGGCGTTGTTGACAAAAGCTGCACATCACTTTAAATTGCAGTTTTGAGTTTATGATTTTTACCCTACTGTGGAATTCTTACCGAAGCGTATATAAACCCAGCTCAGTTCTGTGATGCGTGTTGAGGGAATTTCAACAGAGAAACCCCATACTCTAATTTGCAAGAAAACCCAAGTGTTTCTTTAGCCTTCCTCCTTTAGGAACTTCACATAACCTTGTGATTCATCTCAGTAGTTAAGATGGAGAACCTGAAGCACAGGATTATATTGTCTCAATTCAAATGGTGGATTTGGAACAGAGCCATGAACACAGCTTAAAATCTTATTTGAACTTCTTTTGCAGAGTGGGTTAGTTTGCTCTATCACATCACATTGTCTCTGAGGTACTAATTCTTAGAGAAATTAAACCACAAGTAAACTTTCAGCTCATTTAGTTGCAGAACAAACTTGCTAAATGTCAGCTGAAAATATGAAGAGTGAATTGGCAAAACGCTGCACCTTTCTTTATACCTTTTCCAATGTCTTTTCTTTACTGAAGTAGAAGGATAAAATCTAAAATGAGTTATTTATCCTGCTTCACTTAATCATGTGTGATCATTGTGTAGATATAAGGTTGGAATACATATAAGCAACAGTAGGTACAAGCACTGGAGTTTCAGGACAAAATTTCAAAGTAGGCCTTAGTGCAAGCAGGTAAAATAATGAATATTCAGAACCACCAAGAGGTGACAGAGCAGAGGGTTCTTGAGTAGGGAAAAAAGAATTTTAAAAGTATATGTTAGGAAAGGAAGGGTTTATATCCTGTTGAAATCTGAACAATTTTTCATGTATTATACCAGTGGAAGCAGGAAAGAGTAGAATTTTCTTGCTCAGGCAATGTAATTTTACATAATTAATAATAATTCTGTTAGTTTTACTTCTCTTTCTATAGCTTGGTAAGATTTCTGCCTGCCTTATAAGAAGGTCAGATGTGTTGTTTTTTCTTGTTAAAACAAAGAAAATTCAGTCTTGGGATTTGTCTTTAAATTTTCTGCAGAGGAAAAAGAAAGAAATGCTGAAGCCAGCAGAAAATTCATAATAATTATTTATCTGAAAAAGGAATACAGCTTGTATTCTGCAGTCCCCCAGAGGAACACATATAAGAAAAAGTTCTTAAAGAAAAGAAAATGTGTGATTTTTTTTTTTTAACAGATATTGATGTCTTGTTTTCTTTAACCTGTTCAATTCAATTTAGACATCGCGATCTTCAAAGAAGGTTCATAATTTTGGAAAGAGATCAAACTCAATCAAGAGAAATCCTAATGCACCAGTTGTCAGACGTGGCTGGCTCTACAAACAGGTATTCTTCCCTTTTTCATCCCTTTATTTTTTTTTCTTTTTGCTAAGGTGTATAATGTACAAAAGACAATCCTTTGCATAAAATACAATTATAGGAATACCAAAGCGAGTCTATAAACTGTGAGGAACTGACACATGGAATTTTAATGAATTAGCTACTTATTGGGTAACATCCTGATACAAGTGAGTAAGAGTTTCACACTAGTATGGAACATTGATATGATATATATGGCTATTTCTCTCTAAAATACAAAGAAGGCTTTAAAAATATAGGTAGGTGTTGATAGGAAATGGCTGAATGAATTTCAGGCATGCTGAGATGATGGGACAAGGATGTATGACCCAGTATTTTGGGGTTTTTTGATTGCGAAGTTTCTTTTGCTAGACTGTATCTCTTTTTTTAAAAAAGTAAATATTTTCAATAACAAATTGGAAATCAAGCAATTTTTTTCACATATGAAAAGCGAGGAATGCCTGGTTTTTAACTCAAAGATGTTTATCTTAAAAACAGAGATGATTTTTTCTTTTTCCTATTGAGTGTAAGCTAATCTGAAGTATGTGCTCTTTAGTATTTACTGAAAGTGTGCCTAGACCGTTGTAGATTTGCTGTTTGCCATTACCAGATCACTTGCACTCCTCTGTGTACAGAGTAGTTTAATCAAAAAATTGAACAGCAAAACTGATGAGGCCCTAATAGGAATATATTTTATAAATCCACCAAGAACCTCGTAAGAACTTCTTGTTTAAACTCAGCTGAGGCAAATATGTATATGTAGTTTTAAATCTACATTGTCATTTACTGTCCCTACTTTGATAGACTGGTATGACTCACATAACTTTGTGGATGCTGTTGATGAGTCACTTTTTAAAAATTACCATCAGATAAAAAGATCTTGAAGTACCTGTTTACTGGAAGAATTTTACCCATACTCCGTGGCTTCTACTCTCATTCAATGTTGAGAGTCAAAAGTTGTCACAAACGTGAGGGATTTTTGTTTTGCTCTCTTTTGGGGATGTGACACTTTTTAGCTGGAAAAAAAAAAGTCAGTCTTCCAGAAGTAGTGTTTTATGGGTTTTTTTTTCATTAAATTAAACCATCAATTAACTTGACTGAAATATAAAGTCCAACTTATAGCACAGGTTGTCGTGCACATGAGTGTCTGTGTTATTTTGTCTTTGCTGCCTTCTTCTGAATAAGTTAGATTCACTATGATCTGGCTTTTCATTCTGAGGTCCTTTGTAGTGAGTTTTACATATATGAAAAGATGTAGTTATGTACCTGAACAAACTTACTGGAATGGGCTAAACATTCTAACTGTTTTATCTCTTCTTTCGTGTCAAACCATGGATATTCAGCATATAAAGTACAAAAAGATGTTGCTGTCCTAAAAATTATTCACTATGCTTGTATTGCCAAGTCCGCTTTAATGTGCTATTGTATTACTTTACTAATGAAGAACAGTAACATCTATGATTGTTGAAAGGGACCTCTTGATCATATAGCACAACCTCTCCTGCTCAGACAGGCTCAGCTAGAGCAGGTTATCCAGGACTCTATGAAGTCATGTTTTGAATATTCTCACAGGTGGAGACTGCACCACAACCTCTCCAGGCAGCCTGTGCCAGTGTTTGATCACTCTCACAGTAAAAAAGTTTACCTCTGCTCAGGTGGCATTTCATGTTTCTTAATTCATACCCATTGCCTCTTGTCCTGTCACTGAGCACTACTGAGAAGAGTTTGGCTTCATCTTTACTCTCTTCCATCAGCTATTTATTCACTTTAGTGCTTTCCGAGGTACACTTTCTCCAAACTGAACAACTCTCAGGTCTCTCGGCCTCTTTTAATAAGAAAGATGCTTCAATCTCTTAATCACCTCTGTGGCCCTTTGCTGGTTTCACTCCAATATGTCCATGTCTCTTGTACCGGTGAGTCCAGCACTGAATCTAACACTCCAGCTTGACCTCAGCTGAGTAAAGAGGAAGGATGTCGTCCCTGCATCTGCTGGCAACACTGCTAATGCAGTCCAAGATGCTGTTGGACATCTTTGCCATGAGGGTACATTGCAGACACACAGTCAGCTTGTTGTCCACCAGGATGCCCCAGGTTCTTCTCCACAGAGCTTCTTTATAGCTGCTCAGCCCCAGTGTATACTGGTGCATGGGGTTATTCCTCTCCAGATGGATGACTTGACATTTCCCTTTGTTGAACTTCACGGGAATCTTCTCTGACCCATTTCCAAGCCTGTTGAGGTCCCTCTAAATGACAGCACAACCGTATGATGTATCATCCAGTATCATTCAGAGTTTGTATTATCTGCAGTCTTGCTGAGGGTGCACTCTATCCCAGTGTGCACATCATTAATGAAGATGTTGGACAATCTTGGCCACAATATCAACTCCTAGGGTAGACCACTAACACCTGGCCACTGCTGGTGCCACTGATCACCACCCTCTGCGCCAGTTTTCAATCCACTGCACTGTCCAATGCATACCGTTGGGCAGGGCTTATGTGTAAAAGGATTTAAATTATGTGATGTTTGCTTGATTTTTGTTAGGAAAGGACTTTCTATATGTTTGCGTAGTGTAGTAGTAATGGAAAGCCAGTTTAGTCAAGAGTTTCATGAGGAGATATTGTCTTCAGAAATTTACAATGAAAAGTTGCGCAGGTTTCTTTTTGATAGTGAGGTAACTTTATTTATAAGCTTATGTAATCACAGAAAACGGCAAGTTTTGTTTGACTCAGCGTGCTGTTTCCTTGCATGTAATGCCATTCTTCTGCAATTTTTCTACTAATTAAGTCCAGATTCAACTCTCTTTTTGGAAGGAGTTTACTGTGAACATAATGTAACTATGTTATGACGTAATCACAATCACGAAGAAACAATAATTAGTAAATCCACTTATACAGAAAGTAGAAAAGAATTTAAGATATGAGAACCATACAATCATTTTGTGTGCCTCTCTTGCTATGTCTGAAGAAGGCTGAGAGATCATTCCTAGTGTGTCTCATTGCTGGCAGAATTTTACATGCGGCTGTATAGAAACCTGTTGGTGTTTTTGAGTGTTGAGACGAATGTGCCATTGTGTGAGCAGACAGAAAGTCTGTCTGAGGGTTTGTGATAATCCTTTATACTGAAGAAGTTTGAGTATTTTCACATCGTACGTTTGGTTCTTATGTCCAGTGCCCTTTGGGCCATGGGTCCAGCGTCCTAATCCACTGCTGAGTCAGGGAGCTGAAGGCAGCAGTCTCCCCTCCTCATGTCTGCCTTTCCAGCTGTGAAATAGCTGCTGACTACTATGGGCAATGCTTCCAGATTTCATTAGTGTTTGTTAAAACTCTTTGAGGTCTTCAGAAGGAAGGTGCTATAAAGTGGGTTTTTTTATAAAGAGTTATTTTATTTATGAAAATGTTCGTAGAAAAGCATTTTTAAATTTTTCTGAATAATATTTCCTAGCTAATGCTTGCTTTACCCTTTCTTCTCCTTCCTTGAGCTCATTTCCCCCACTACAAAAGAAGCAGAGCTTGAAAACTTGGCTAAAAATTATGCTGACTTTTCTCAAAAAAGTCCCAAATGAACCCCAAACCAAACCCCACACCACTCCAGAGTTTTTCATTATAGGTTCCTTCTTCTTGGTTGTCACTGAACCTATTTCCTACAAAAATATTGATAATTCACACATACTTTTTTTTCTTGGAGCAGATTAACATATTTATTACATCTGATTCTACTAGGATGTGCGTGCTGCAATGCTCTGGCTTATTTAAACTGCACTACTGGTGGCATTCTTTCATTCTGAGTTGTGCAGTGTAAATTGGTTATAAGCATAAAAGAAAATTAAATTGCTTTAGGAATAAACTTTATTTGGGAGAGAAATTTGCTCTAGATATATGAATAGTAGTAGAAGATGAAGTTCAGCAGGGAGTTTCTTCAGAAAACAAAGGAGGATACACCCCCAAGTATTACCTTGTTCTTTCTTAAAATAAAGCACACATTTTTTCGTTTAACTGTGGATTGCAGTCTCTGGCATGCTGAAATAATGGGCTTTTGTTTATTCTTGAATCATGTTAACTTCAGGCTTCATGGTTTATGATCTTTGTTTGCAGTGTCAAATCTGTAACGAGAAGCCAAAGATACTTAAAATATCTTAGCCAATAAAATTAACTGTCAGCACACCACCAGAGTTATGTAGTACCCAGTTTACATTATGAACTATTACTATTGTTTGCTTTATGAATTATTACTATTAACAGTCTGAAAGTTCTTACTTGATCACTTTGATTAATACAGGATAGTACTGGAATGAAGTTGTGGAAGAAACGGTGGTTTGTGCTCTCAGATCTGTGTCTCTTCTATTACAGAGGTAAGTTACGCTCAGCAGAGTTACGCTTCGTTTGCTAATTGTACTGGAAGCAGATGAATTTTGACACACCACTCAAATATAAGCAACAAAAAGCTGCTGCTTAACTTAATGGATTGAGATCGTTGTGTAGCTGTCAATATATAGCCCTGCTACTTTTATCTTTTTTTCTTCCTTTCTTAATTACCAATTTCATATAATTGCTTCCTGCCTGTCAGGTAGGCTCACAGGGCAAACTCATTAGCAGCCACTTCTTCTATTAAATTCTGGATTGTGGTTTTCTCACTGCTTCTCTTGCTAGGAACTAAATATACCAGGTTAAATATAATTTTTTCATGCAAATGAAGTAACTGAAATGGGGATAGGAAAGGGATAGTGCAGGGGAAACTCTGCCTTTGGAATGATAAAGAGGATATATATGCCTTTTGGGAATCTAATCAGTGTTCATGAATACTTATAAAGTGAAATGTTGTCCAATTCCATATAAGTAGAAGTCTCTGCTATATTTGTAACAAAGAAATCTGTTAGTACCCTTATGCAGCTACATCAGACTTTTTTTACATGGGGAAAATTAGCTGCTTATAATTCTAGCCTGATGATACATATATTAGAAAACTGATTCCTTCACCATTACAGATTATTAACTGTAGTGCTCCTGAGGGGATAAACAAATGGGATTTGTGTATATGGAAACGTAATCGATCCTGAAATAAGGTGTACAACCATAATAGTTTAAAGGAGGCGTAGAGCAAAGAAGATTGTAAAGCATGGCAAAATAGAGGCAAATAAACAGTTAAGGCCATCTGTAGCCTTAACTGCAGATGAATGGTAAGAAGGGATTTCAATTTAGGGGAGACTTCAGAACTGGTGGAAGCGATGTTGATGCTGATGGTGGTGGAAGCGATGTTGATGCTGATGGTGCTGAAAGCAGTGACTGATGAATTTAAAATGCTATTTTGTTAAAATGCAGCATGGTTCTAATCTAATCAAGACAAATAAGGTCACGAAACATAAAAGTTCTGTCTTTGTAACTGTTTTAGTTAAAAAATTCTGAATTATTGAAATATAATCAATAGGCTTTATTTCTTTAACCCTAGAAGTATACATATCTGGACAAACCACTTCTAAGTTAATATTAGGCTATAATTGCAGTCATGGATGGAGGTATTGATTGTGATACAATTATGTTGCATTTAGTTAAGTTTACTTAGTTAAGTGCTCTCTTATAAGGTTTTCATACGTTAAACAAGTCTTCAGGCTCTTTCTTCCAAAGATTCAAAAGAAAGTTCTCTTTTGGAGTTGCCTTAAGAACAGATTAATGCACTGCACGTGAAGTATCTCAAAATAAACCAAAAAAGCAATAAGCATAACCAACAACAAATGAAATAAATCCAAACAGCTCTATAATATTACATTTTCACATCTACGTGTTAGTGTGCCAAATAAATACAAGCAGAATTGTCTAAATTATTTTCCATGATAAACAGCTTTTAGCTATTGTTCTCTTACTACTTATTAAAGCTGATAAACTGTAATTAAGCATGTGTAATGATACCATTAAGTGTGTTAGAAATGGCTACTAGAATATAAAAAACTTGCACTCTAAAATCTATGCTTCTATGTTTTTCTTAATTTTGTTTCATATATTGAAAAAATTGGAAGGGGAGAGCCATGCACTTACTCCCAGATCGCAAACGGTGTTTCTGGTTACATAGCTGGTTTGGGGCTTTTCTTGGTTTTGCTAGTAAATCTTATTAAACTTTTACAATTGTGTTATAATGGTAGCAGCTAATACTTAAAGCTAATTTATAGAACGAAAGAAAAATTATTTCATTTTATTTTTTCAGAGCTTAGAGAATACTCTTTTTCTGCCTCACAGAGGGATAAAAGACTGATAGCACTTCCATATTGGAAGGTTATTGTTGCAACAAATAATAGATCTTAGAGCTATTTTTCTCTTCTATTATTCATACACAGCATACAAGTAAACATGGATATGGGGCAGTGTAATGTCTAGATAAAAGCTAGTCTGATGGGAAACGATTTTTTTAAATCTGGAAATGGAGTGTAGCAGTATGTCTTTAACAAAGACCAGAGTCCTCCAGACATGCATCTGTTAAATGGAAGAAAAATCTTTAATGCTGTTATATTGCACTAGTGGGTGTGACTCAGTCATAAGTCAGAGAATAATCTGCCAAAAGGAGGGAACTTTTCCCCAAAACTGCAGTCCAAATAAAGTAAACTGCAACATTTGTCGTGCATTCTGAGACAGGGAAAAAAGAGGCTCTGTGTGTGTGTGTGTGTGTGTGTGTGTCTAGCAAGGAGTAAATGTTTGAGAGGGGAAGATGTGATGGTTTCAGGCATAGTTACGAGTACAGTTAATTACCTGCAAGTAAATCTGTTCCCTTCATTTCTTTTCAACCTTCTAATGGGAATAATTTTATGCTCAGTTCTCTGATTAAATAAGCATCCAAGAAAGCATAATTTTTACATTTGACATGTTATGTAGTGCTGATGTGGCTGGGCAGAGCTTTCCCCATATGAATAACTTCAAAGGAAGATTGTGGCTTTTCAGAGTCTAGTGAGTAAATGAGAACTGGGAAAAAAAAATAAATCCAAGTATAAGAGGTAGTCCTTTTGTGCTGTTTATATGTACCTTAATTGTAACAGTATAAGTTTTTCATGCTTGAAACTTTGGAATACCCGTGTTTTCATCTTAATTTCATAGATACGCAGTAACTTCTTGTAGGCAATATCTTCAACTAAGACAAGTGTTAAGGGGAACAGTCTCCTAAGATACTAGTTGTGAATAGAAGTTCTGTATCTGAAATGCAATTAAGATTGACTTTGAATTGCGTCCAATTGTTCCTTTATTAAAGTATAATTGGGTTTAAGAAGCCCGATGTTCATTCCAATTAAAATGTCAATTTACTATTGTGATACATTGTTCTAAAATTTTACAAAAAACAATGTTCTCAAAAAAGGTTGTTTGGTTTGGGGAATTTTTGTTTGTTCTTTTACAAGTATTCTTACAACTAGAATGTAATTGAGTGTAAACTGTTCATAGCTTAATATGCCCAATATCAGAGGAGGAATGTGCAGATTTTCTCAGAGATAAGCAATTGTAAACAGTGTTTCAAAATACTTCTACTCTCATGGGTGTTTGCAGTTTTTACTGAGCAGACAGTAGATAGCAAGTGTCGCTCTTGTCATTGAATTAGAGGTTTGACTTCCATCTACGTTTCAGCTTTAAAGTCATATGCTTTAAGCACTGATCTCCAGCAACAAAGGTGAAGCTATTTGTGGTGTTTTCCACAAGATAGCAGATTCCATAAGGTATCTCATGTACTTTAACTTACAGAGCTGGCACTCCCCGGAGGGTTTTTTATGCTTGTCCATCTTGGGAAAAAAGTTGAAGGTGGCTGTATTCAAAATGCGTGGATTTCACAGTGCTTAGCAGGTTCTGGGGGGTAAATACTTGTGCGATGCGGGTACCGTGTCATGTGTTAGCAGAGGGGGACCCGCACAACTGCTGTTGTGGACTGCACACTTCTGAGAAGGCGTGCGGGCACCTATGTAACAAATCAGTCTGGCTTTATGATTCTCTAACACGTTTTGTTCCAACATAAACAACTTCTCACTGGTCTTATGTTAACTATAGTTTCACTGAAGGGTCTGAAGACAAATATTATGTGTCAGAATGCTTTGTTTCTCTAATCAAATATTTTACCTTCACAGATGAGAAAGAAGAAGGAATACTAGGTAGCATACTTCTCCCTAGTTTTCAGATATCTGTGCTTTCTCCCGAGGACCATATTAACCGCAAATATGCCTTTAAGGTAAGGGAATCAATTTTTCAGTTTAATTTTATGTCTGAAAATGCAATAGCCTAGTGATCAGAACTCATTTTACTGAGTTGTTATGCAAAACAGGATTGAAAACAGCTTCTGAGACTGATATTTACATAATACAGTAGCAAAAAATTCAAGTATTTAGCCTGATGTAAATATGGACTTGAAAATGAATGAGTTTCACTTATTATTAATCTTTTGGTTTTAGTTCATGGATCTTAAATACGATGTGGCATTTTTAGCATTGTAAATTGCATCTGCAGCTAGCCTTATCCCACTGATGAAAGTTCTTTAGTTATTTAGATACAAAGTATCTTTAACTATAAATGAAAATAAGGTTTTGTTATCACTTAAATCAAAATATTACATGAATTATTGTTAAGAGTGTTTCACAGCTAATCTTTTTAATTATGATATAAATCAATCTAATGAATATTTTCTCTTGACTTTTTTGTTTGTTTCTTATTTATGAGCTGCTTTTGGCTCCTCTTTTGGCCTCCTAAGCAACACATCATTTATTTACTATGGTAAGTACAAATTAAAACATATTGTAGCACTCAGATTGCAGCAATCTATGCCAGAATCTTATTTATGGTAATTATATTAATTTACGTTAATGGATAGTCAAGATAGTTTTTAATAGATTAAAGAAATTTAAGGGCTTTTTATCGAGTATATTAATGAAGAAGCAAAAATGATTGAAAATTATAGGCAATTATTTTTAAATTGTGAATGCAGTGACAGAGTAACATTGAAGTATTCCTTCTGATATTTTTTCTGATAATAATATTTGCAGAAACCTTTTTATGGAAAACCTTAGAGCAAGTATAAAGTAACGCTATTTGCCTCTTTTCTTTTACAGAATCTTATGTTTTTATTGCAAATGACCATGTCATTTCCGATCAGGCAGCTCATCCAAACATGAGGACCTATTATTTCTGCACAGATACAGGGAAGGAAATGGAGTTGTGGATGAAAGCCATGACAGATGCAGCGCTTGTGCAGACAGAGCCTGTGAAAAGGTAGTGTGGGTTGGCAAAACAGTGGCACAGTGTATTTCCTTCTCATGTTCAGTTTGATTTATTTAAATGAAAGAGTGTACCTTAAAACAGAATGTAAAACTACTGAAGTAATTTCTGAAGATCTCTTACTGTAATAATTTAACAACGTTGGATAAGATTTTGAAGTCATAAAAGTAGTCTTCTGTTCTGAATATGGATGCCTTTAGTATAAGGGGATAGAAGGAAATAAAACTGATTCCTTTTAGCTGGTTGCATCAAAAGAAGTGCAATGACAAATACTTTGTGCCAGCATGTTTGACTTCCCATGCCCTTCTGACTGAGCGGCAGTAGCTGGTAGTAGTCTTTGGCTTAAACCTGTTATAAGTCTCAAATTCACAACCGTAGTTTCTGTCTAAATTAAACAGTTGTACTGATGGTCAACCTGTGGGTGGCCGTTCTTGTTTCATCATTAGGCTGTCATCAAATTCATATTTACCTGATCTGGAGCCACCTTGTTTATATGTCCATGTGCCAACAACGAAAAGCAAGTTATCGCTGGAAGCTTTGTGTTCTCAAAATCTGATTATTGTCTGCTGCTGTCTATTCAGTAAGAATTGTTTTCTTTCTGAATGTGGCCCCTTGGGTCGGCTCCGTGGCATCTGTAATGGAAACTTCATCAATTGAAAATTTAAAACTCCTCATTATTGATGGCACAGAAGTTATTGCTGATGGCTGCTGTCACTTGATCAATTCTGCACTCTGGTAGTTCCTGCCACACTGGAGCTAAATGAACAGCGGCAAGGCTGAGAAATTTTAAGTTTAAAAAATAGTAAAAAAACCCAACATAGACACAGGTACCAAGGATGGAAAAGATACAATATTTGCAGAAGAGTAATAAGCACATTAAGACTTGTCAAAATAGAGGCAATCTTTCTGAATTTTGCGTTGCTAGTGCAAATCATTCCTGTTAATTTATTCCTGATGTTTCTATATTGTATATTGCAGTATGGTGCTGGCAGAAGCATAAAATGGAATGCAGAATGATTAGACACTTTAAATGTTACAAGTTTAAATGTTTTGTGAGCTTCTTGGTCAAATATAATATTTTTACTTACACCACCTACAGGACATTCAGAAGGATAACAGTAAACTTTAAGTTTGTACTTGTGCAAAATTTTACGGACTGATCTTAAACAAAAGGTTGAAATCATAGCTTTTGTGTCTAAGATTCTTTAAATATATAGATAGTATATGAAGTATTTTTATGCATTGTGCAGCATAGTGAAATAACCTAACAGAAAAAATATTGTTCTCTGTACTTTGAAAAAATAACACTCAAGCTCTTGTGCTTCAAGCTCTCAGGTGGTTTGTGTTTTCCCCCAAATTATTGAAAATAAAAGATTTTAGTTTATAGAAAGGAGGAGTGATAGGTCCCGTTACCACAATGAAATATGATCTGATGATGTATTATTTTGTATTATAGATGGAGATGCTATACTCTTTGTCTCCTGTAACCCTCGTGTTCGGGCATAGTATATGTTACAGGAAGGGATGAGCAGATTGAGACTGAGTATAAGCAAATACATACTTAATAGCATTTTCACCTTTTACTTTCTCCATTCAGAGCTTTTAAGAGATTGCATTTCAGTATGAAGTTACCTTGACAAAATAAAATATCTCATTTAGCTTAGTGAATAATCAACTTAATCTGAAAAATGAGTTTTGATTCGCATTATAAATGTATTGCAGATAACTGGTAGTTTACAGATGGAGAAACGATTAAATCAAATCAAACCCAGTTAACTTCAAACAAAAATCATGTATTGGCTGTATAGGCACTTCACAGGGAGAATAGCACCGAAGTGCATCATTCTGAATCTTTTTTGAACTTGTAAAATGACCTTTATTTGCTCATTGCAATACTATGAAGATTGAATGTTTGAAGAGGATGTCTTTGTAGCAGAAAAAAAATAACGTGGAAGAAGTGTATCTCCATCTAACAGAGCCTGCTTCATAAGTGTCACCTTCGTAGTCTCTCCCATAGTAATCAATACTGTATCACAGTATCATAAGGTTGGAAAGGACCTCTGAGATCATCAAGTCCAACCTATATCCCAACACTAACACCAACACTAACACCAACCATCATCTAAATCATGGCACTCAGTGCCTCATCCATTCTCCCCTTAAACACCTCCAGGGTCGGCGACTCCACCACCTCCCTGGGCAGCACATTCCAATGGCCAATCACCCTTTCAGTGAAGAACTTCTTCCTCACATCAAGCCTAAACTTTCCCTGACGAAGCTTGAGTCCATGCCCTCTAGTTCTGTCACTGGTCACCTGAGAGAAGAGACCAACCCCTGCCCAACTACAACGTCCTTTTAGGTAGTTGTAGAGAGCAATGAGGTCTCCCCTGAGCCTCCTCTTCTTTAGACTAAACAGCCCCAACTCCCTCAGTCGCTCCTCATAGGGATTGTGCTCCAGCCCCTTCACCATCTTCGTTGCCCTCCTCTGAACACATTCCAGTATCCTAACATCTTTCCCAAACTGGGGGGCCCAGAACTGTACACAATATTCAAGATGAGGCCTGACTAGTGCCGAGTACAGGGGGACTTCTCTGGTCCTGCTGACTACACTATTCCTGATGCAGGCCAGAATGCCATTGGCCTTCTTGGCCACCTGGGCACACTGCTGGCTCATGTTGAGCTTCCTGTCAACCAGCACTCCCAGGTCCTTTTCTGCGTGACTACTCTCCAGCCACTCTGTCCCCAGTCTGTAGCTCTGCATGGGATTGTTGTGTCCAAAATGAAGTACCTGACATTTGGACTTATTAAACATCATCCCATTAGAATCAGCCCATCTCTCCAATCTGTCGTTTAGTAAACTTAATTATATAGACAGATGTTAGATTATTACTTGTGACATTTCTTCTAACATAAGAAGCAATCTAAAATGTTAATGTAAATATCCACTCTTTTGTGCAGTTCATTAATACAGCTGTGCAGTCATGTTGCTGCCTGAGAGCCTCCCAAGATTCGTCTTAAGGTCACCCCGGCACCTGGCGGGGCTTTGCAGGCTGGTTATCATGCCATGGCTGCTATAACAACACAGGTGTACAGTCCACTGCCATGAAGGGTGGTCCAGCCTCCCAAAATGCTTGGCTATGCACTACTACCCCCTTCTTTCAGCTGTGGTGCCTGTTCCAACACTGATGTCTGCCTGTTTAAGGTATTTGGCAGTGTATAAGTAAACAGCGGGGATTCCCGATGCAGCTGAGCTTATCTAATACTTTTCATCCCATTATAACATGTTCCTGCATTCTGCCTTGCAGGTCCTTATCTTGATCACTCCTTGGTGAAATAGTTCAGCACACTAAATGAGTAGAAAAGGACTCAGCAGCAAAATCAGTAGTTTTCTGTATGGATATCATGAGCAGAACGGGCTTGCTAACAGCCAAAACAAGTATCAGAGAAACAACAAGTTTAAAAGTGACTTCTACAACACCATCTATTTGTTCTAATTCAAGCAAGAAACCCTAGAACAAAAGAGAAGAGACCTCTTTAAGTAGTTTGGTAGTAGTCTTGAAATAATTACTTGAGAGAGAATGCATTTGAAAGCCAGTGAAATCTGAAAGACTTTCATGTTTGTTAGCTCTAATAAGGAAGGAAATCCTTCAGACATCTGTTTCCAAAGAATCCATGTTTTGACTCCCAACCTAGTTCTTCAAATGAAGCGTGTAGCACGATATGATCTTATCCAGAATAATATTGTTTCTCCCCTTTAAAAATCTGTTAAGTATTAAATATTGCATACTCTAAGTAACCTAAAGCTTGGCATACACATAGCTCTAAGCATATATGTTTGTGGTTCAGTCAAATTCAGCCAATGCCTTTGTTCCTCAGTTCTGTTTTTTGGAGAGATTATAACATTGTACTGAGTACAGTGTTATATCAGACTAGACACAATACAATAGCTAAAGTTATTAAGAACTTACTTCCTTAAATGTTTATGCAAGCTGATGTTGAGCCGTTCTTCAGTGCTTGTTAATATAAATGGCCCAGTGATAAGTCGGAGATTTTACAGTATAGTTCTTTAAACTTCTAGTTCTTGTAGAAGTCAAGGTACTTCACTACTTAACGATATTTTGAAAATCCAAACCCAACAGTCTGTTAAATTGAATGTTTCAGTTTTAAATAATTTCAGAACTACAATGCATGAATACTGATTGCTTGCTTGTGTTTGTACGTGCTAAAGTCCACCAACATACTGATTTACATTTTTAGCTGAAATGCTTATTTCTCTACTCTCCCATGTTTGAGAGCATCAATTTTCTCTACTTTCACTGTCAGCTATAGGTGCCAGAGTTTTTGTTTCTTCTGAGTGATGCAGCATGTACTAAGAAAAGAGTGGATTTTTTTCCCTCCTCATGTAGTTACTCTTCCTGAACAGCGTAAGCTCAGCTGCTGAAAAAGCACTTGTCAGTGTAATGATGTCCACAGTGCTTTTTTACTGACGTCACTGTATTTGAAAAAGATAGCTTTATTTACTCAAGTGCCTTTGCTTGGCTTTGTTAAATCAGTCTTCATGGCTGTCTCATACTTGATTACATCTCCCTCCTTTCAGAATTATTTACTTATATTAACCAGCAGAAAATAATACTTTTCTAGTATTACTGTTCCATATATATTATTCCTGTTTTGTTGTAGAAACTTGCAAATTGCATTCACTATATGCTGAAACACATACATGCAGTTCTCATTCTATTTTGACTTCTCCCTCTCCCCTCCTCAAAATACCCTGCAAGTCTTGTTGACTATGTCCTTGAGAGCCAGATATAAATACAGAACCAAATATAAATATGGATATGTTTCTTTTTTACCTATTAGTATCTGATAATTCTTTTCCATTTGGATCCTTTGCTGTGGAAAGAGATCTCTTGCTCACACAGAGTTAATTGATTTGATGCACAAAGTTAAAGGAGAGCCCAGAAGTCTGTTTGAATATCAGTCATTCAGCCTCTACACCAATGCAAAGAATGTCATATATAAATGCTTGGCTCTGCTGTGCATAACCATAGTAACAAGCGATGCAGCACAGAGATTGCATAGGAAAACAATTCTGTGATTTTGAGGTTTGTGTTTTTTAAAAAAGATCTACACTTATGGCAAGATCTACTCTACGATAGTGTGAATTGAACATTGTGCCAGGCCTTCGCCACCTATCTGATGAATGTCCTTAAAGATGCCACTCTCCCATGGCATCACAGGTTTTCCTTCTGTAAAATGGCAACTGTTTCTCTCCTTCTTGAGAAGGATTGATATAAAGTGCTACAGAAGGAGATAGATGGTACTGTTAAGGCATGGTGCATATATTAATGCATATGTGTAGGATTATTTGTAAGGTAGTCTTTGCATTTATTTGCAAACTCTTGAGTGCTGGCTGAAAACTGAAATTTTGAGACCCTTTTTTGTCTTGATAATGATGAGAAATTGAGTTTCTCATTCGCTTTTCTGTTTGGGGAATTTCTTTGCTTTGTAGTAGAACAGTGGGTAATCCAGTTTGGAGGAGAGAAGAGAGAGGTGATCTATGTTTTTTCCATAACCCTCAGAAGGAACCTCGGCAGGAATGTTTTGTCTTGGGGACAGTTTAAAGTCTTGGGGAGGGAATTAAAAAGAAAACAATTCACTTTAAAATTGCAGAAGGAGATTGGCATAGCATTTCTTTGCTGAAAGATGACATAGTTATAGCAGTTCCACCATGTGTGTCTGCCCCCACAAAAGTCTACATAAAAAAATGGTTCTTTTTTTCCTCTAAAAGTTATGCTTGGCAGAAATATTACCCTCTCTTTTCTGCTAGCAGCAAACATCAGCTGTATCTAGCCTCTGCTTTTAGTAATGATGTATGAGAAAAAAAGCACTGTGTTTAAAAATAATGCTGATGCATACAGCCAAAAAGATATTCATGTTAGATTATTGGTATGAATGTTTTCATTTGCAATGCATTTGATGTGTGTGCACACTTTCACATTGGCAGCTCAGAAAAAAATCACTCAAAGAAAAGAACTGTTCTGAGCTACTTATATTAATAGAGTGAATTTTAGAGGGCTTTTTTATAGTATTATGAAGTATCAAGCAGAGATTCAGATCATCACAACTGTCAGGAACCGGCCTGGGGAAAAAAAATCTCACCGTTTATTAAGATGCAAAGTGCATGAGCATTTCGTTCTAACTCATGTACAGTATGCAGAGGACACTAGTGTCTTGCTGGTTTTGATAAATTTGAAATGGTGTGCTTGTTGGGTCTAGGAGGACTCCGTGGGGGTAACCAAGCCTGACTCTAAGCCTAACCTTAACTCTAATGACTCACCATGGAGAGTTTTCTCTTCTGTATGTGTCAAGGCAGGAGTCTCTTGATTCCTTTAACATTATGGAGAATTCATAGCAAGAGGAGGGTGGTAATGGGAGGTGCATTTAAAACTAAGTGTCCAGTATTATTAGCAGTGAGTTATAAGCACCTTGCAGTTTTCAATCCTTTATGGTGAAATATGCTGAAGTTCTGTCCTAAGTAGTTGTTGGCCTGTTGGCAATTCGTGTCTTAGATAATCTGTTGGGTAACTGTAGACTTGTTGGACGTTTAAGCCTCCTGTTAAGGATGGGGTAAGCAAAAATATTTACAGCTATGTATGTGGTTACTCTACTTGGAACTGGAGTTCTGCTTTTCAGAGGAGCAGTCATACTGGTGCTCTTGGTCAGTTGTGCATGTGGCCTTCTTACACATGGATTAGGCACTTGAACAGGACACAGTTATAACAATGAATAATGCATTGCAAAAAAGATGCAAAACTGTGAAAGTTAGTGTGACATCATCTTAAAATAATGTTCTGTTCTTGGTTTGGTTTTATAGAGAGATGTAATCTTAAAGAATTATATCTTTTACTTTTTTTTTCTCCCATACCAAAAAACTGTTCATCAAAACATCTTTAGGGTCTTTGGTTCTTTTCCTTGTAAAATGAAGAAGAGTAAAAGTCATTATCTGAGCTGGATGTTCAGTTCATGTCCCAGTACAGAAAAAGATAGAGCTTCTTGACATTTTGAAATTTTAAAAAGACTGCTAATAGAACTGCATGCATTGAGAACTTGTGTAAGAACTGTAAAGCAGTAACTGTTCTAAAAATATCATTATTTTTGTGGTATAGTTCCCTAGTCAGCAGCTATTTTCTCCCCTTAAAGTGAGGGAAGCCACAGTTATTTTCCACAAAATGCGTGCCAGCCAACGTGATAACATACCACAGAACCTGATTGATACCAGTGACCATGGAAAGATGTTTGCTCTCTTTAAATGAGCTCATTGTGCGTTAAATTCAGCACAATGAATCACAAGCTGGTCAACAATGTAATGTGTTACCATTTTTAAAGATGGCTTTAAAAATCGTCAGAATTTCAGGCTGTTGACATTTTGAAGCTGTACCTCTTACTGTTTGAATGTCCAGCCCTCCAGGAAATGAACATCCACTTTTTCAGACTCTGGCTTTATTTCCTCTTGCGCACTTTTTTTCTAGGGGCCTAATTTGAAGTTGGCTTTAAAAATTTACCCCTATTGTAAATGCTTTTACAATACCAAAGAAATAGAGAAGCAGGAAGAAAAAACACTCTCGCTCTCCAACCAAGAAAACTCAAAACCCAAACAAACAAACAAAAAACCAAGAAACAAACCAAAGAAAACACCACCACCATCCCCAGAACAAAACAGAAAAATACCCCAAACAAGAACAAGAAGAAAACCTACCTGTCCATGATTATTGTAAAAATTTGTCCTGGATTTATTGGTGTAAAATATCTAGACAGGGGTTCACTGAAATAACTCTGATAAACGCAAGTATATTCACTTTTAATTTTTATTACTATTTTTAATAAATGTTTTGTTGATATTATAGCTTGTCATATATTGTTTTCCAGACTAGAGAAGTTAACTACTGAAAATACACCGCATCGAGAGGCAAATAATATTTCAAACCATCGGGTGCTAATCAAGCCAGAGGCACAAAATCACCAGAAAAACAAAGAAGTGAACAAACATGAGGAGAAGAAAGCTTTGGAAGCTGAAAAATACGGATTCCAGAAAGTTGGGCAAGATAAACCATTAACAAAAATTAACAGTGTAAAATTAAATCCTTTGGGATCTGAATACAGGACTTTACCAATAACCGCGATTCAGGCTGGACACTTCAGACCAGTTCACTTAAATGGGTCTGAGAATAAAGCTGTTGGTGTTGTCCTGACAGACACTGGAGATGGAGGTCAGCACAATGCGATGCAGTCACATATGGAGTCTGAACGAGTTATGCAGAGAACTAATTCAATGCTGCAGTTGGAACAATGGATTAAAATACAAAGAGGAAAAGGACAAGAAGAGGAAACAAGAGGGTAAGTACTATGTAGTGATACTTTTCTCCTAGGCTTTCTAGCAAATAATACTTAGGCTTGTATCCTGGTTAGATTCTTTACTTTTTTGGCCTGCCTTACGTAAATATATAATTCATTGCTCTCTGAAAGTAATACCTGGTTGACTAGTCAGAGCAGATTTATTAAAGTTTCTTTTTTATTAATATTTGAACATTTATTAATAAATTAAACTATATGAATAACTTAATAAATAGATATGGCCTGAAACTCTTTTTGAGTGTTAGAAATTTCTCACTACTTGCAGAGAGATGTCATCAATCAGAAGAATTGTTGTCCTCTTAAAATCTGTTCTTGACATTGCCCTGTCCTTCTGCATTTTTCCTCACAAATCCTTGTAATAATATTTTATTTAAAATCCTTCAAAAATATTCCAAGGAGCTTTTAAACTTTAAACAAGCTTTAATTGAAGAGAGAGAGAGAAGATTTACCTAAGAGGAAGTCTTAGAAATCTATCTAACTTGACGCTTAAAGCTTCGCTTCTCATGGAATTAAACATCTGGTAGTTCTAGTATTGAGTACCAGTGCTTATTCATGAAGCTTTACAATTATGTGTGAATGATTGACAATATTGAATCTTGTGCCGATAGCAATTTCTCTGTCTGACAGAAGTGTAAGCACATTTCTTCCAGACTGGCTTAGAGACAAGCAGCTGTAGCAGTAAAATATAAAAGTTTTAATATTACATTAGATAGGAAGTAATGGAGATGGTATCACAGGAGATATTTTGACAAGCTGGAAATTGGGGAGTTTGCATATAGATAGATGGAAGAGCAGAGCTTGAGATAGAACCAAATTCAGAAAATGTGTTTTACACTATTCAAAATATGGGGCTTGGTAGCTTTTCAATTTTTGCAAAAACTTGAGAAATTTACATTACTTTGACTTAACATTCGCCAAAATTGGTTATTTCCTCATTGTCTTTAGTCCTTTATTAAATATAATTAAGAATTGTTATTGTGTTGTGGCATGGCATTCTCAACGTAAGTGATTTGATCAAGTTTAGACTTGCAGTACAGAGAGTGATTTGCACACTCTGACATTTATTTTATTTTACATGCTTGCATAATGAGAACTGAGAAGGCTGTTTCATGCAATAAGGTTTTTTAAATTGGACCATAAAACTTGCAAACAAACAGTAGAATTTTGAATAGTTGTGCCATTTTTCAGTTGGGAACAAGTATAAAAACCCTAAATCTGATTTCATTGTGAGAATGAAATAGAGAGAAGTACTGTTAACAATATGTTACTAATTAACAATATTTTATTCTTGTCTATGGAGAACACTTGTTGCTTAAATAAGGACAGCATTGGTAACACCGAAGCCATGCTTTCAAGTACAGTTCTACAGAAAAGCAGCAAACTGAAAGAGAATTGGCCTTAAGCTCCCTTTCTTTAGCTTTCTGTAGAAGTGGCCTTGAATAATGATCCAGCTTTCTAATGTGTAGTGGTGTCTTTAGAATGTAGTTTAATTTGAATTTTATTTTTGTTCAGATTGCGGGTTTCTGGCTGCAGAGAAATTTAATTAGAGTCTAAGTTGGTGACTGAGAGTAGAATGAAGCACCTCTTTATGTTAAAGCTTAAGGTTGGAGTGAGGGGTTAGTAAGGCTGTTTGTAGTAAGGCCTGTTCAACTCCTAACCTGAATTTTTGTGAAAAGTAGTCTGCACTTAATGGGGGAAAGTTGTTGACTTTTAACAAAGATGCTTTCCATTGCTTCTGTCTGTAATATGTTAGAGAAATCATGGAGGACCAAACTGAGTATCTCTGGTGTGTCAGACTGAAAAAACAAATAGGACTTTAAGAATACTAAAATGCAAACAGGTTAAATTAAATAAATATATATTTAAAATAGGATATGTTAGCTGTCCTCAATAAGTAAAATCTGGGGGGTTTAGGAGAACGTGCTGACTACTTAGTAGTTTGCCCGAGAAATGAATGAGAATTATGGCAACAGTTTTTAATTCTTGAAGCTGTTATCTGCTATTTCCATGAATCTAGACATCTGGTTTTGTAAGGCGCACGTGAGTAAAGATAACTGATGCATTGAGGAAGATAAATCTTTTTTTTAAAACAAAAAAAGTGTTTTAAATAAAAAATGAAAACATCCCAGTTTAGTATCATTTTATTAAGTTAATTTTGTACAAGTCAGTTATGAGTAAATATTTTCACCAAAGTGGTTCACTTGAGTGGTCTTTCTCAAATTTGAAAAAACTCAGAAGGGTTGCCTGGTACTAAATTGGACTGTTTGCTGCTAACCCAGTGGTGTGAGCCTCTATCTCTACACCTTGCCCATATAAGCCTTATCCTAAATAATAAATGCCTGATGTACAGCACCAGGTTTCTATCTTCACTCTGCCACCCTTTGCTTAATTCACACCTGGAAGTTCTGCATTCTGGACCAGCTGGTATTTGCACTCTTTAGGATGAAGGACTATTTTGAGGTTTCAATCTGAGGGTTTTCGTAACATTGCAGAACTGAACCCCTTAAGGTTTAGCAGCAAAGTGGCTTTCCCACATAGTCCGACTTGGACATCAGAACCAATATTGCTACTCAACAGTAATCCTAGAGACAAACTCAAAAAATGTCTGTAAGGAGTCTATAATAAACTCACATGGAATCCTTTTTTTCATATGGGAACACTTGTAGGGAGCTATTTATGTTGACAGTTGCAGAAATATTCTGCAACCTCGCAGTGCATGTGACTGCTTGAGTGGTTGCAGCAGACTCCCTTTGTGTGCGAGGCAGCTCTAAGCTACAATTCTGTCTACAGTTGGTTTTTTGGATTTGACTAGAATGATATTTTTGAAAGTATCATCAGGACATTGGAGAATCAGTTTTGATTTTATCAAATCATGTAAAACAAGGCTTAATATTGAGGTGGCTGGGCTTTTTACAGTTTTCGTGGTTTCACAAAGAGAAGATGGAAATGTTACCCTCCTAAATGTTCTAGAATATAAATTACACACAGACTTTTAATTACTGTCTTTACTTATTAAGAATGTCAGGCAGCTTTTCTTTAGGTTATCTGGGATATTTAAAGAAAACAATAGAATTACAGTGGCCATTTAAGTAATAAAATGAGAAAGAAGCTTCAGTAAGAGAGATGTATCTAGCTACTGGATATCTTCTTAAAAATATCAGGCTTTGTCTTGCTCATTTGTGAATAGCTAAAATAGTATTTTGAAAGTTAGAAGCTGAACATTTAAGTGTCTTGGTTGCTTGGGATTAGCCCTTATCATTAATGGTATGTTATATGAAGAAATTTAGAGTTATTTGACAGATTTCTGTGGCAACAGAATAGGATTTACGATCTGTTTGCCTTTTTTGTAATGTTTTGGTGAGAATAGAAATTGTCCAATCTAAAGTAGGGATAATACTTCGTTAATTCTTGAAAAGCTTCAGAACTGCAACAGATTTTGCATATAAAGCTCTTTATAGCAGTTTTCATCTTCAAAATGTTAAAAGTGATCATAAATACTCAGCTTAAGTATTTTCAGTGAAAAGTAGTTTTTACCATCATCAGTTTCCTTGATGGTTGTTCCATAAACATCTAACATGCATAATGCTGGTTTACCTAGCCATTTGCCCTACATCATTTCTTTAATGTTTTTCTGGCACTGAAGTCATTCAAATCTTCAAATTCTGATGGCTCATGGTGGCAGGGTTTTTAGTTTGAGTTTGCCTGGGGTGTAGCTAGAAGCTGCTGCCCTCTGATGGCTGAATTAGATCCAATTTGAGATCAATTTTGTTATCTCTGAGCAAGCAATCTATCATAGATGTGATGAGTAGGCTTTAAGAGGTACTCATCTGAATTTTAGATAACTGTTGAATGAATCAGTGTTTATGACCTAGATTTTGTCCTCTGGAAGAAACAAGAATTGCTTTGTCATACTTAGGCACGCATTCATACTTGGTACGGAAAATTTTGCATTTCACCTAAGAACAGAAGTTGCTAAATTACTGTAGCACTCCAGAATTTTAATATGGTAACAAATTAAAGAAGAAGTCTTTGAATTCATATCTGGGTTGAAAAGCAATACAATATTATTATCAAACAAAGAAATATTTTGCTATTTGTTTCACTTGAATAGCTGATATGGAATGGCTTGTCCTTGACAACTTCAAAATATAACTTCATTAGATAATTACTGCTATTTTTCCTTGGTCTGCAGTTTAAAAATCATCATTTTATTAATGTCCAAAGTAATTGCTCAAGATTTTCTTAGGGAAGCGGCAGGATGTTTTTTCATTTCTGAAACAGACAACATATAAAATGGTTTCATATGGAAACAGTATAGAACTTCAAAGCTTTCAAAACTTTGACGTATCCAGCATCCTGACAAGTTTGAAGATTTGATCTAAGCTTGACACGTCTAGACTGTTAAACTAGCCAAAGATGAAATGGATTATGTAATCAGGAAACTAATCAGAGAGAGGATCCAGTTTCAGCTGCTACAGTGCATTCAATCAGTGTGGTTGATGTCCAGTCTTGATTTTCCTGCATGATTTTAAAATTACACTTATAACATTAAAAAAACTGGTAACAGGCAGATAAATCTAACCAATACTGAAAAACTTTATATTGCCTTGATATTAATGCTGTCCACTAATAAAAAGAAAATGTGTGTTTCAGCATAATCTCGTATCAGACGTTACCAAGAAACATGCCAAGCCATCGACCTCAAGTTTTACCCCGGTACCCAGAAGGCTACAGAACACTGCCACGAAACAGCAAAGCACGGCCAGAGAGCCTCTGCAGCGTAACACCATCAGCTTATGACAGAGCCATAGGACCAGTAACAGCTGAAGACAAACGGAGGTCGATGCGCGATGACACAATGTGGCAGCTCTATGAATGGCAGCAACGTCAGTTTTACAATAAGCAAACAACTCTTACTAGACACAGTACTATAACTAGCCCAAAAACTATGATTAATATTTCTGATCAGACAATGCATTCGATTCCCACCTCACCTTCTCATGGTTCAATTGCTGGTTTCCAAGGATATTCCCCACAGCGGACCTACAGATCAGAAGTGTCTTCACCAGTGCAAAGGGGAGATGTAACTATAGATCGTAGACACAGGACACATCACACTAAGGTAAAATACTTATTTTAATAGATAAAAATTCTATTTAGAAGGATTTTTAGTAGACAGTGTACAGTTACTGTAAAAATAATGTTGCATTGCAGTGTATTTTATTATAATGAGATTAAATTACATCAGTGTTTTCATGGAGAAAAATGTGATTTTAAGAAACATTTAAAAATATTAAAGTTGTAATTGTATTTTTTAATACACTAGGTGAAAATTTGCTGTCCTGCTATTACTGTTTATGATTCTAGGTTTCTCTAAAGGAAAAAAAAGAGACAATAGGCAAATTATTCAGGATAGTTTGTTGTACATACAGAACTCCTTCCTTGTAGCATTTTTTACCTGGAACTCTTAAGAGGACTGAAAATCCTAGATTCTTTTCCACATGCTGTTTTCTGTTCTTCAGCCACAAGTTTGGCTGCCTTGGATTCCAGCAGAAAGCTGAGCGTAGTCTTTTAATGCCTTTGAGTTATTAGGGAGATCACTAAAAAGATCAGAGTCTATTTGCACGCAGCCTTAGCGCCTGACTACCATAGCTTTGCTAGTCTTCAGTGAAAGAGACAGGCTAACAATGGTAAACCTGGCTGCCATGTATGGCTCTGGTATATCCATTATGCTTGTGTTAGCCATATGTTTTTAATAGATTGGACATTACATACAATTATTCCCTGAGTTGAATGTAGAACTAAAGTTTTTGTAAAAAGCTCCTGAACCTTTTTGCTAAGTCTTTATCTTGGGTATCTTCATGTCTCTTGATGCAGGAAGAATATTTTAGCTGCCTTTTTAAAGTGGTTTAAACATCTTACAATTGTTTACTAAGTCTTGGTTTTGGAAAGTTTTTAGGTCCTTATCAGCAAAGGAGTCATTTTGTTTTGACATCCTGCACTGGAAATCTAGTAATTGGTAATTCTCACAAAAATACCACTAGGGTCAGAGCTGCTGAGCATATGCTTACTTGTCTTTTCAGCCATGTTTTGCTTTCTTATATTTCTTTCCCTGCGGAACACTTTATGTTAGCATTTCATTTCATATTTATCTTCTTTTATAAGAGATTCTTGTTTACCTTTGGTTTTTTTAGGCTGTTTGGTTTGTGTGCTTTTTATTTACACAACTAGCTTTTACCACTAACTTAGAAACACAGACCTGGTTTTCGCAGGTTGATAATTAGAAGATTGTTTGAAAACAGTACAATAAATTTAAGATTTAAACTCCCTCTGTATAGAAGTCTTAGGGTTTTCAACAGTTTTTGGTGATGGGTGAAAAACTAAAACTGTTGTTGATTACATGGGCTATGATTAAGGCAACAGCTGTGAGGAAGAACTGTTAATTAAATGAGTATGAACGCTGGGTTATATCTAGAAGTTAGAGGTAGCATACTCAGGTGTCCTAGATGGTAGTTCAGCAGGGAGCATGACTGACCAAAGCTGGCTCAAGTGATAGCAAAGTTGTCATAAGTGTGAAGTTGGCTTGACTTTTTCTTTTAGCATTTAATAGTTGTTGGGTTTTGTAGGTAACTGTGGATCATACTGTGCTATTTTGTTTTTGTACAGCATGTCTTTGTGCCTGACAGAAGGTCAATGCCAGCAGGTCTGAGTTTACAGCCTGTTACTTCTCAGAGCCTCCAAGGCAAAACAGTGAGTTGGATTTTTATTTGGTACATGAGTTTTTTCTTAAGAATAATCCTTTAAGTATGAAAAGGCAACGCTTATTCTATTCAAAGCTTGCATTAAATGTAGCCTTTGTTTCAATTACCAATTTTTAAAGCAAGTAAAGGAGTACTCTGTGGTTGCATTGAATTCTGAGAATATTGTGTAGCCACTGACTCCAGATTTTCTTTGAGAAATACAGATATATTTTTAATCATCTTTGTTATATTACAGAAATCCCTGAGAGAGAGTAGAATATGTTGCAGAACACTTATTTTTCCATTAAGTGTTCAGAAAATCCTAAAAATATGTTTTTGCTTTTTTTTAAATCTTAAGGATACTAAAAATGCATTTGGTAAATTATGTTCTTTCTGACATCTTCACTTTTTCTGTGATAGAATTGAATAGGTATTTCATCATAGTAAGATCAGTGAATACTGTCCACCTTCCTGGTTGAAACATGCCTCTTAGCCAAAAGCTAAGAAATTGTCCTAAATTTACATTTAATTACCAGTTTTTGTGTCCTTTCTGTAATCTTTCTCTGTCTATCTGAAATTACTGTTTGAGACAGTTATGAATTGAGAATACAGATTTTGAATCATACTGTGGGCAAAAGCTCCCCAGTCAATCCTTCCACTCCGTCTACCCCTGTTTCTTGCACTTCTCAGCATGAATCCCTGGCCCCTTCAGCAACTTCCAGCTTGACCTTTGGCAGCTTTGTGCCTTATCTCTGTGTCTTACCTTGTCTTCCACTGACGTTGCTTTGGGATCATGGCCCAGTCAGCTCTCCTGGGCTCTGCTGCTGGAGATGGGCTGTTGAGTGGGGTAGAGGGCAAGGAGGTCCAAGCTTCTGCCTATAGAAACGAGAAGTCCTGCCCCCAGCACAAGTGTTGCAGGCGCCAGAGGAGGAAACCTGTATGTAGCTCTTTAAACAAAATTCTGTGTTGTGGTTGTTTCAAGAGTCCCGAGAGCTGTATCAGAAGCACAGCACTTACAGCAATGTCAAAAATGTTTGCAACATTATGAATGTCTAGAGAGAAGTAGGAATTACTGTTTGATGGGCTCCTGTATGGCAAAAAGTTTGCTTGAGACTTTAGAATCATTAAATAGCTTATTCCTCATGCACTGAAATTGGACTTTGGCAGAACATACGAAAAAGAGTTTTGATCTTGAAAAAGTGATTCACTGTTTCTTTTGTTTGAAGATGCTACTTTCAGTTCTCTTATTTCCAAATTAAATTTTCTTGTGCTTTGAAATGATGTTAATTTTCAGGCTGAAAACGTTGTCCCTGATTTTTTGAGAGAATTTGAGAATGTCATGTACCAGCAGTCCGGATTCTTACGCTAACTTTCTGAAATTAAGTATTTTAAGTGCAGGTATTTGGAAGGGTACTATAAGAGGAAGATTGGTCATTAGACAATTTGGCTTTGGTGTTGGTTTTCCTTCAAAGGAAGTTTTGACAACTGAAGCTATATGGAAATACCTTGCTCCCTCTTGTGGGCTGCTTTGGTACAAGCGCAAAACCGTGCCAGTGCAACACTTGCTTTCATGGATTTTTTCTTCTTTATTCAAAGAAGCTGGTATTTGTTTTTCAGTAGTTTAATATTTGGTTCTTGGGAGCTTTTTTCCTTACTTCTTTACTTTGGGAAAATCCTGTAACTCTGAGAGAGCAAAGCAGGGGTTTAGGAGTGTTTTGTGTTTGGGTTTGGAGGGGTTTTTTAACTTATAGAACTTGTGAGGAAATCAAAATGCTGGATAAACTTTTAACCTCTTATAAGACTGACTTCTGGAGAAGTGTAAGAAACAGAAGCAAAACAGGAACATAACAAAAATGCTTGTAATGTTAATTGGTATTTTTTCTTTGAAGTACTGCTAATAGAAGTGGTTCCCAGGAATGGTTCAGGTAGAGTTTCCCAAACTGACCTAAACTGATCTCTGTGGAATTACCTGACAAATACCCATTTGAGTGTGACTGAATTTCCATTTCATATATATATATATACATATATATATACATATATATATATAAACTTGGGGTTTAAATATTAGTCTTCATCCCTTCTTAAGACTTTATTGTACATTCTAGTCATAAAAGTAAAGCAATAAATTAACGGGTTGACTCAGACCTGTGAAAGGTGGAACAGAAATTTTTTTTTGTCGTGCTTGTGCAGCGTCATTTTGTGAAAGATAATTTTTTTTTACTCATGTAGGTCAGTTAGCATGTTTTTTTAATTTACTCTGAATTTTTATATATACATTTGAAGAATTATTTTAGAAAATAAATTTTCTTGAGGGAAAATTCTTATTCTTTTACCAAGCTCAAATTGCTATCTACATACAGATAATGATATTCTAAGGGCTGGAATTATGCTTCCCTTCACTTAAGAATGTCATCGATTTGATATGATGTCAGAGAAAGTTTGGGGGCTGTAGAATTTCCTCTGAAATATCCTCACTTTTTTTTTTTATACAGAATGTTACTGTATTATTGTGTTTTGAGTCATTAAAACTTAACCCTTCATTATATATTTAAAAGTGGTCAGCTTGGGAAAAAATGCTGTATCTTTTGTTGTATCACTGTAGAAAGTTTTTGTAAGAAAGATACTAAGAACCCTTATTTTAATTAAGTGTTATTTAGGATAATAATTAACCTTTTCTCTACTCTTTGGCTTCTCACACTGCACTCCTTCAGCCAGAGGAGCTCACGCTGCTGCTAATAAAGCTGAGACGGCAGCAAGCTGAACTGAGTAGTATCCGGGAACACACACTAGCACAGCTCATGCAGCTAAAACTTGAGGCCAGCAGCCCAAAGGTCAGCTATAAAGCAATGTGTGTCATGTACCATTCTCACTAACTTGTAGTCATTCATTAATCAAAGTTTACATTGTACCATTAGTGCAAAATTGCCTGACTACTATGGGAGTAGAATACAGTAACATTGATTCCTTGTGTATGTGATGTTTTGCTATTAACCCTTTGAGGCTTTACTCACAGCTCTTTGGTACTGACTCAAAATTACATAGGAATATTTAAAAATATATTATAGTTAAGTGCAATCCTTTAGTTTTTTTAAACAAAATTAGTAGTGATTATGAGATTAATTTATTGATTATTCTACCTCACATAAGATACAATCTTATTTGTAATCTGTGTATGAAAATGGAGTATATTTAAAACACAGATTTATCAAAGGGTTTATAGTTGTCTATGTAGTAGACATTTACATGGGCTTACTGTATTTTTATATGTAAAACCAAAATGTAATATAGTAGCTTGCAATCTGATTTGTTGCAAACTCTTATTGCTTCTGTTTTGGGATCAAAACTTGTTAACTGTTCACCAGAAAAGGTAGAAAAAACAGCATTACATTTCTATTTGAAATATCACTGTCTAGTTTACATCTTTTAAAGCTCTTTTCATGCATTCTGCACCTTCTGTCCCTTTCCTTTTCCTCCCTGACTGCTGCCTGCTAGAATGAGATTCTTTCACATCACCTTCAAAGGAATGCCATATATTTGGATCATCAGGTGGGATTTGCAATTCTCTCGTGTGTTTACATTTCTTAATGCTTTTTGCCTGTTCCTTCCAAGCTGGAAATATTTGTGGAGAAGGATTTTCAGTGCTTTTTATAAGGTTGGATATTTAATATGTGCCCTTCCAAGTAGCACAGAATATCTTAATCGATTACAAATTTGACGTATAATGGAAAAAGCCCCACTCAATTTAAAATTTGTCAGAATACAGTAACCACTCACAGATTAATTTTTCTGTTCTTCATTTCCTTCTTATAACAACACCGACTGTAGCATTTTATCATCTTTAACCAAAGTCATAATAGATTTCCAAGCTAATATGACACACATGCAATTTATAGAAAATTAGTACTTCTGATAATTTTAGTTTTCCAAATTAAGAAATGTCAAGACATTAAATGAAAGGGAGGTCAAACATGAAAAGGTGTTTTAAACAAATCATACCATGGCTCATTATTTATTCTCCTTTTACTCAGTTATTTCTTAAAGATTTCAATAAGAATACGATTTTACTTCTTTACAACTTCTGATGACTTATGGACTTCTGTCTTCACTAACATAATTCAATTCCAAGTAAAGAATTGTGATATCACCTGCCACTTTTTATGGCTTTGTTGCATAATCAAATGGGACTCCTGTACAAGTTGTGTGTGCGAAGTTTTTTGGAAATTTTTGCTAGTACTTATAGAAGACAGCCATAAGTGCTTAGAAGAAATGTAAGCAATTAGGTGTCTGTTAGTTAAAAATACCAAAATTGCTAGAACTTTTTCTTGTTTTTCTAATGAAATTTTTCAGCTTTACACTTAAACCCAACTGGTTGTAGAACTTATCCTACGTATTCCTGTGGTGGGATTTCTGTGAGTTACTAAAAGCCACTCATGCGCAGGGAGAAACACAAACAGGTGCTTGGCCAGGCTTGGTTCACCCAGTGATTTTATTTTCCTGTTATCTCTTGGAAACAAGATGTGAATTGTGGCCAATTCAGTTAGATGGCAATGCATTTCTAAACAGCTCTGTCTTGTCTTAAGGGGTGGCAGGAGGTCCAAAACAGTAGGGAAAAAGTGCTTGCTAAATTAAGCCAAAATATTTCATCCAACTCAGATATTTCCAGTCTATAATGTTTTGGAATAAGAGAATAATTCTGTCTTCAACATTGTAATTGATTGGAAAGGACAACTGTCCATGTGAAGTGTAAAAACAAACTGTGTACCACATGGTTGCTTGATTAAACGAGCTTGTCTGTCTTATAGGTAGAATTAAACAGAGAGAGTTGCCGTGTATAACATGCTAAGTGTTAAAATTATTTTCTTTTTACTTGCATCAGATAAAGTTTAGAAATGTAATGTGATAAACATTAATTTAGGAAAGTGTCTAAATATTTTGAATACGTCATAATTACTCTACCAGACATGCAAGAAATCACTGCATTTCTTACAGTAAGAAGTCATTATCAAGTCTAAAATATACTACCTTAATCACAAAATCATGGAAAAGCACGCTAAAACACTTGTTCCCGTTTCTGATCAGTTTTTAGTTTTTTTCTTTATTTTAACACTACCACCTACCTGTATGAAATAAGTCCTCCTGAAAGTCTTGTTGGTTTAAGTACAGCTGCTTCTAGAGGTAGTTATATCTTTTTGTTACCTTGTCCGTTACCAGGTTTCTGGTATGTTGGGAAGAAAAGCATCAAAGTTTCTTTCAGTCCAGTTCAGACATTTCTTCCTCCTAATCCGCATTTGTAACCAACTTGCATAATCAGTTGCCCTCTTTGAGTTTAAAATGTCCAGTGCACTTAAATTAGGTGTTTCCACTCATATTTAACCTCTGAAAATTGTGTCAAAACCTGCTTTCCCTGGAGCATTCAGTGGAACTCCAGTCCTGTTATCTTCAACTCTCTTCTTTTTGGTCACAATGAATTCAGTACCATACATAACAATAATTAGTAAGTTTATACCAAGGTTGCCCACGTGAATTTTCAGGCAGACTAAAGTTCATGTGTAGGGTGGGTAACTTTTACGCTGTTTCAGTAAGTCATTATCTGCTGGTTTAGGTGGCTTTCTTTTCACGACTCAAGAATATCCTGTAGCCTTTTTTAAGTCATGCTTCTTTATGTACTGCTGTTTCCTCTTGAGATGCTTAGAAATTCTTATATTACGTTTTTAGAAGTTTTCGTATTACACTTTCAGAATTTTTGTTGTTGTTGTTGTAGTTCAGAGATGAGAAAAAAAAGATTGATGATATTAACATGCACAAATGCAGCCATATGATTTCTCTGATGCCTTATGACCAGAAGAATGATTTTCAGTCATCTTTTTTTTTTTAAAAAAGTGATGTGAAACACTCTTCTATCTCAAGGTTCGTAGAGAGACAGGGGAGAGACTTATTTACCTTTTAAGAAGTAGTATTTTGTACATAGCTAGCAAGCCTAGCCAACAATGATGATTTGTTTGCCAATGTGCGCCATGTTACGTGGGCACATGTAATCTCAGACTCTTGCATTATCAAATTTTGAGCGAACACTTATTGTGTACTGCTAAATCCAAACCAGCAGTCTCCTTTTAATGTGTTTGTACCCAGTAATTACAATAACAGTAAAAAAAGTTGGAACATAGGTTTTTTCGAATAAAATCTAGGCATACTTTTTGTCTCCTTTGTAAATAAAGCTATGACAGGAGCTCCCACTTGAAGCATTCTGTTACTATGGAGAATTCCAGCCAACCAGTCTTTTAGTCCACTTCCTTATTTTATGTTGATAGTAAAACTTCTCTTTGGCTGAACAGTGTTTTTCTGCTGAACTCAAGCTATGTATGTGAAACTCTCCATGTGTGTTATCGTTTTGTTCTCAGCATATCCCAGATTGGTTTGTCATAGCAGAAGCTCTATTAAATTTCATTTACTCTTTTTTTTTTACCCTCTATTTTTTAAAATGGCTCTTTATGTGAATAGCTTGTGTTAAGTTGCTCACATACTTCTGCTGGTTCTTTGATTTTGAGTTTCCTTCAGTTTTCAAAGGATGCGTTTAAATAAACAGATCTTGAACAAGAAGTTGTCAAATAAAGGAGTGAAGGTCCCACAGCCAACATCCATACTCTCTTGGTGGTTTGCTTCTGTTTTCTCCTTTTCACTGCCCTCTCTCTGAGATGCTGAAGGTGGTTCTGGGAAAAGGTAGTAATTTACAGAAGGCTGAAATAGTACAAGGGGGTTTTGAGAGAGCTGACATATCCTGTGTTATAACTGATAACTTGTGTTTCAACCTAAAATTCTTTGTCCTATATTAGCAACATATAGGATACTACTCTTACTTGTATTTTTCAGGTTATCTGGAAAAGTTAGAGTGAGCTGACCCAGTCACCACTGTTGTTCTTTCTACTGCTGTTTTTTTTTTCCTTTTCTCTCCAGAGCAAGAAGGGAGGCTCAAGGACAGGGGCTCTGTAGGGTGAAAAAAAAAAAAAAGACTCTGCTGGAGGCAGCATTTCTGTAAAAAGAAGGCAGGAAGGAAAAGTGCTCTTTCCTTCTTTTTTTGGACAGAAGATTAAAGAGCAGAGGAAAGGTGGGAGAAAGGTTTGATCAAGTCCAATTGCCACTGCTTCAGGAAGCATCAGAGGAGAAGGATAAAACTGTCAATCTGAGCTGAGTCTTTTGTCATCCTTAACTTCTGGTCTTATCAGTGAGGTCAACTGTTCTGCTAGCAGACCTGCTATTTCAGCTGATTGCTGCTACTAGAACAGCACATACTGAAATGTCATCTGTCCAGGGTGTTATCAAACATGGGAAGAGAGTTTAAGAGAAGGAAGCAAGACAAATTGTCAGTTGCTTAGCTTTCCAGTCTAAAACACAAAATAGCCTTTCAGACCTTGCTCGTAAATTATTTAGCTCTTCATATAGATCATGTATCAAGGAGGTGTTTTTTACTTTGTTTCCAACTGAAAAATGCTTTTATATATTACATCAGTAAAGATAAAAGCAGAGATGAAGCATCACTTCGGGGAGAAAGAGTTATTTACTGGAAGTAGAAAGTTATAAAGCTGTGACTGCTGGATTTTATTTGGTTTTGCTGCTGTGCTGCTCTGTGGCATCAGGCAGTTCACACGTCAATTTGCTTATGAAAATCTTAATGCTGATTTTTGTGACTTCCTTAATCAGAGAGACTCTATGATTACAGTACTATCGATATAATACATAGGATCTAAAAGTTGTCCTTTACTGCACAAAAAGTGATTTTTTTTTTCTGAAGTGAGAGAAAATCAAGGCTTATTTTTGTTATGAACAAGCAGATGTTTTTCCTTGAGCTATGTATTCAATGTGAACAGTGTCCAGCTTCAGTTTGGGAGTACTCTTGTGATAATGCTTTAAGAATGCAAAATAGGCATCCTCTTCACCTTTTAGAGACTAGGACTTGAGGGAGTTTTGTCCTGATTAACTGGTTTACTTTGCCAGTTCTTCAGTACACGTTGCCTTGCCTGTGTGCTAGCTTTAGTTAATGGAAAGTTTGTGACAGATAAATACTCCCTCAAGAACTTAACTTCTCAATAGTTTAATGTCAGTATTTTTTGGAAACGCTATTTCCTACAGGAGAAAAAAACTTGCTATATTTGAGTACTACAAAGGCTCTTTGGTTGGCATTATTTTACCAGTTTTCTAGGTTTTGATCTTTGTTCCGTAAGAGCCTAAGGAGTTGGAGGTTTTCTGGAAACAACTGGCCTTTGCAGAGTTCAGATAAGCACAGTTAAGCACCCGTATTAGTAAAGATATTGGGAGAAGTCCTATAAATCAAATTTAGAGCTGACTGGAGGACAAAACATTACTTCAGAACATCTTTTGAGCAAATCCCCTTTGCTTCTTTTTTGATTGGGATGAAAACAATTTTTGGAATAGTTCCACAGAAATTAATTTCAACATTGTCTGTTATCAGTCAGAAAGGAAAAATTTGAAATATTGTGAAAAATAATTTCCCTAGGAGCCTGAAGCTGTTGAAATCCTAATAAAAATGCATCCAAACACTATACTCCTAATAAAATATTCCAGCATCAGAGCAATTTTTCCTTACAAATACTTCAGTTGGCTGTAGTTACATTGCTTGGCCTTGGACCTTATTGTTGGTCTTACTATTAAGATATCTTTTCTGCACAGAACGGGTGGACTGGGTGATACCAAAATTTTTCTTTAAAGGGAGAGCAACTTCTTGTGTCAGTTCTAGTTTTCTGTCTGTGTATGGTATAGATGATGGAGAAAATGGGAGTGGTTGCTTGTTTGGTTATTTCTTGAACAAACAAAGCATCAGAACCTTATTGCCTTAAGATAAGATAATGTAATGTCATTTTTATTGGGTGATTAACTTGTCAGATGATCAGACTTACACTATGTATAAAAACACAACAACAACAACAAAAAGGTCCTCCGTCTATAACAAGAAAAATGTTTCCTATGAGGAGAAATAAAAATGCTTCTCCAAATGTACAGGGTAGGGTTTTCCTGAATAATTGTGGGCAAGAAATTCCAAAAGACATCAAAACCCCAGGCTTTCTGTTGCATTTCAGTCTGCGAAACAAAGCATTGCCATGCAAATTCATGGTGAGTGCATATATATTTATAAAGATAGAGTGAAAGATCATAAATATTCATACTCATACTTCCTTCCTGTGTAACCATACTTGAAACTGGTATTGCTAAAGTTTGCTAAAGATTCCAACAGGTCCTAAATTTTCCAGCAAAAATAGAAGGGGGATTGTGCATTAAGTGAATTTTCAGTTTTTTTTGGAGAGGAAAACGGGTCTTTTTTCATAATTTTTCCCTTACTGTTAGGAAAGTTTCCTTTTTAAGACCAAAAATCCCATGCTGTTTTCTGTGTTGCATACTTTTCTGAAATCTTAAATGTATGCAATTTCTAATGTAGTACTCAACGTATCTAGTTTTGGCATTTGCACACATACCGATACATACTAATCACTCTAGGAAATGTCTGACGAGTTCCGAAAAAAGTTTCACACCTGTATATGGCAGTGGATAAATGCAATAAGTGGTGATTCAAAGTTCCTAAATACATAAATCAGTACAGTATGTAAAGGCATTTTGTGATACAGGAACGTAAGTCTGAACCTCGATTCAATATCCAGAGGTTGAGAATGCTGTTATCTTTTTAATATACATTGCATTATTAAATCTATAATTTAAAAGGTTTCCTGATAAAGGTTTGAGTGGTCCTGTTGCATAATCCAATAATACTTTTATTTTCAATATCGTGCAAAGCGGAGCTTATTTTAAGCTTTTTTATTTTTTAAAAAGGAGAGTGTTCGTGAATAAATAATACATTGGGTTTGAGCATTTATGTGGTTCTGATACATTTGTTTCATATTATTAAACTTTTCAGATGTTGATATTACTGAATATATGAAAAGCATGGGATAAAATGTAATCTACTGCATTATTAGAAAAAATTAAAGTAGAGGCTATATTTTACAGTGTCGTCTTTCAAATCTAGCCATGCTGTAAACTGATGTTTGCTGTATGCTCCTCCTGATTTGAAATAGATGAAAGAGAATGAACCTTTAATCACCATGGTTCACACTATGATTGAGAACTCGGCGCTAAGACCACAACTGTACCAGCAAGTAAGGTCTTGGATAGTGAATGAAATTGCTTTATCATCTGCGAAAATTTTCCTTAGTGACAGTTTTGGTTGTTCCTCAGATTTATTCATAACATTGGTGTTTCTCTTATTTGCTTTGGAAAACCACAAGTCATCCATGCTTTATAAAATGCTGCAATATCGTTAGCATGGCTTTTGCTGCGTTTTTGTTGTTAAGTATTAAATGTACCCTTTTGAACAACTCTTTCTGTCTAGACAACTTAATTAGTTGATGTTTTATGCAGGTGTCCAGTAAATTCATGAAAGTTCCAATAAGCTTCCAACATTTGTCTTAGCATGATTTTCTGCAATTAGTGTTCAAAGGTGCTTCTTTCTTTTGACCACTACAAAAGCATGTGAGTGGTGTTTACCTGGTCATTTCTGGCAATTTTGTTTTGTTCTAGGAAGTGGATTTACAAGTTTTTGTTTGCACCTACCAAGCCTTTAGCCACTGCAGAAAGGAAAGATCAAAATTATTTTGATCTGGGGACTGTAAATCCAAAAGGCAGTGTCTGTTTATAAAGTCACAGCAGACTTAACCGTGCACACTTACAGAGTATTTAGTGGTGGTTGTAAATGGTAAGATGGAAGAAGAATCAGAAATGTGAATGGAAATATTGTCTGTTAGTTGAGACCTGCATTAACTTATGAGCATGGCCAATACATATCTGTTGGCACTGCAGTGTCTTAGGGATATTGGGGTTTAACTGAATAGTTTCTGTCACATCAGGGAATGTTTAAGGAATGCCTAGCCTCAACTGCAACAAAGGTGGTGTTCTTACTTAAATGACTATGACATTTAGCAGCAGATGAGGTGTGCAATTCTGGCTGCCAGTCAGAAGAGAATATCTGACCAGTTCCCTTATGCTTGCATTTATGTCCTTGTGAGCCAAAGTGACATTCTGCCTTGAAAAAGAAAAGTTGTTTATTAGTGATTAATGCTTTGCCATGTCTCTAAAAAACGCTGCAGTTTAATTTCCTGTTTCTTTTTTTTTGGAAGTCAACTCAAAAAAAATCTTGTGATCCAAAAATAAAATGTGAGAAAAATCTCAGCTTTCCGAAAGAAGTTGAGTCATGGGTGACTTTGTTTTCAGGGTCATCCAATTTATGCTCCTATGTGCAAAACAGGACTTTTAACAGGGAACCTGAAAGAAATACTTGGGGAAGGAATGGAAAAAGTAAGGTGCCCTCAAGCCCTAAATGAAATTGGTTTTGTTTTTATTAAAGAGGCATAGCTGTTATAATTTTTTAATGAACAGAGGTGCTTTGGATGTCTCAGGGTTAACTAGCTCAGTTTCTAGTGTTAGTATAGACACATTTCAGGTGTAGCTGTGCCTGAGCTAGTCAGCTTGCTTATTTAGGCATACCAGTAAATTTCGGAGTTCTGTCTTGATGAAGCTATGCCATCAGCTAACATATCACTACACGGCACTGCCTTCACCTGTAGACATACCTACTGCTTCATATTTGACACTGAATGAGGACCTTTTTTGACATCCTAGTGAAAGAACCAGAGAATCTTAACAGGTCATGAAGATCAAACAACATTTTGTCGCTAGAGACGCGGTCTCTTTAGGCACAGAGTGTTTGCAACACATTGGCTGGCTTGTCCAGAAGAACCCACATATTGCATAAACTCGAGAACAGTAAGACCTGCTTTCACAAATGAAGTTTCATATATGAAATATTACATTAACTGACTTCCAGGAAAGGATAAAAATACACTCAAAATTTCACAGCCTAAAGAATCTTCTAAACTTTTGTAATGCAAAACTAACCTGCTAAGAGTTCTGGCAATTTATGTAAAGTTTAAACAACATGTAATTTTTTATTGAAATAAGATAGGTTGTTTTTACCAGTCGTCTTTCCCACTGCAGTTCTAAAAGAAATGTAAACAATTGGGAGAAGCTTCTGTATAAGCAGCTAAAACCTGTTTTGCTGTGAGGATGATAAACTAGTTTTTGATGACCGTAATCATTCCTGCAGGTAGAGAAAAGGATCTTTCTTTGCTTCAGTTTATTCAGCTTAGTTTTATGACTGAGTTCATTTATAGTTAAGCAAAGGAAACAAGAAAAGCTTGAATTAAATTAAAAATGAAGGTGTCTTGCTTCCTGTTTGTTTGTAATGATTAACAAATTCTTTAGTAAAATCGCTAGAGTATACACTGTTTCAAATGTGTTATTTATAAGACTTTTGTTTGTGGTTTGTTACGTTTTCAGTCATTTAAATTACTCTGACTTATAACAGTGTACTCTACGGACTGTACTGTAAATTTACAAGTATAAGCCAGGGCAATGATTACATATGTACTCACAAGAAAAATAGAGGCTTTTAAAAGTCTGAACCCATTTTTACCTTATTTTTCTTTTGTTTCTTTCTTGTACTAGGTGAGGAGTGTTAATCTTCTTTTCTAAAGCAGTATATGCTGATTTATAAAAGTGCAGTTACCCTCAGTTTCTCTTATTTATGAGAATTCCCTAAAGAGGCAAAACCTAAAATCTGAGTGCAACAAGCTACAGTCCAGGTCTTTGCTTAGATAATTGTTCTTAATTCATTAAAAAACATCTCAAAATAGTCCTTGGTTTTTTATTTTGCTTCTATAAGGATAGGGAGATGTTGGATATGGCATACTTCATTGGTGTTGTTATTATAGCAGCTGCATAAAGTGCTATGCATCTTAGATTTTGAGATTTGTAGGTAGAAATATTTTTCAGGTTGTGTTATGAACACGAGATGATTGTATTTCCATTGAAAATTGTGTATTTCCAATTCATATTTGAAATATTACGTGTGGTATTATGCAAAATTAGAGAAGCATCTTGCTTACTGTGGGGTAAATGCCAATTTGTCCTGCTTCCTGATAGTAAGGAATACTTAAGAAAAAAAAAAAAAGAAAAAATAGCCTTTTAGAAGTCTAACTTTAAGCTTCATGCTCCCCATGAAATATCCTAGATTGTTCCGTTTCAGTTTCCAAAGTGCGGTATCTTGCAGTGATGCTTAGTGTGCTCTCAGGGCGTGAAATTTCCAGATGTATATATATTGAATCAAAATGGTTAGTGGAATCTACAAATAGATTATAAGGTAATGCAATAATAATGCCACTTAAATGTTTTAGTATTGTCTGCTTAAATCTCTCAAGAGAGAGATTTGCCTAATCTATATTTATTTGGGAAGAAATTTTCCTTTAAGGGCATTCTGTATCGTGGCCCTTGCGGTGGATTTATGCGCTTCTGTGATTCATCTAGTACTGGTGTTTGATGGAGATGGGAACTGTGCAATGGGACTGTAAAGCAGATGACAAATTATTTCTAACATAAGATGAAGATTCAATTAAGGTCACTTTACCTTTTCATATGTAAGAGACACATTTGGCCAAACTGCATGTACAGTTTACCTTTCAAAAATGATAAATTCCATTTGGAGGTGTTCCTGGGTGCCACTCTTTAATATTTGGGAGCTGTGCAGTGTATTTCTCTGTGTTAAGAGGACTGGATTTTTTTGTATTTGAGTAGGCAAACATCAAGGAGACGTGTAGAAGTCAGCAGCAAGTCATGTCAGTGTTTCAGTAGGTGGCACTCTTTCTCTGGAATTACTGTCCTGCTGGAGTATTTGTAGGAACGATTTGGGAAGAGAGGCGGTTGTTGAATGTGGCATAAAATACATTCTGATAACTTGATCATTGAAGTTCTTGTAATGCATTTTCCAGGGCTATAAGGTTGTTAACCTTGCTTGTAATGTGTCATTGCATATTGTCTGCTGCAGTTCCTCTCATAATTCCAGGAGGATGTGGTAGTATTCTACACTTTTTGCCTTAAGCTGATTTGTAGAAGTGATGTGGAAAGTGAAGCTGTTGTTTTGTCAGAGACTGATTGTTTCATACTATTTTTAGAATTTTTGCACTAACTCTATGTAAAAGGTCACAGTAGAAATGTTGAAATGAAGTGGCTCTCCAGCAGTGCCTATTGTGGGAAACTAGTTCTGCTGACAAAAGCAAGTAGCTGGCAGCAATTTTAAAAGCATGATGGGATTTTAATAAGAGGAATTAGCACGTGTATAGTGTTCTTTGAAGATGTGTTTTCATTTTCTGAATACTTAAAATATATTCCTTTTAGGAGGTAGGCAGGGGTAAGGATGCTGAACTGGCAAGCTATTTTAAACTTGGCTATAATTAAGGTTGAAATGTCAAAAAAAAAGTGTCTCTCTCTATTAAAAAAAATGAAAATTGTAAAATATTGTAAAAAATACTGAGTAGAAAAAAAATTATATTGCTTTTTTCCAGGCAAGCAATATTAAATGCTGAGCAGTGTCTTTGAAAGATTTTTTTATCTAATAGGGGATAGTCTTTCTTTTGTAAAATCATTCTGTTGTGAGATATAGCTAAGCTGTTTCTGTAAGTTAAAGACATTTGGCCATGTTTATGAGTTTTTAAATATTTCCATTCCTCATTTTTCTCTCATTGTGATAAAGTCAACAGTTAAAAAAACGTAACCCTACAATAGTAGGAGTTGAAGTAGATATCTTAATTTTCGTGACATTCACAAGGTGCAAAAATGCTGTGGCTTTTTTCATATTCCAATACTCATTTTCATAAAACGTCCATTTCAAAGAAAGTTACTCTGTGGTTTTAATACACTATACATATTTTTAAATTGTCACCAGGTGCATTTGCATGAGGTATGTGGACATAATGTCTTGAAATGAAACACTTCAGTGTGTTGAAGATTTACTGTATGTTTGGAATGCTTGTCTGATTAACCCTTCCTTAGTCCTTTTATTTGTAAGTGTCCTTTAACATGCACTATTTAGTCACAAGGGCCTCATATGACAGGAAAGGATAACATCTATGTTGGGACTCAGTGCACACATTTTTTAATTAAATAGAAAATGCAGGGTTATGCCAGTACTTGCCCTATAGGACATTAAATGTGAGTCCGTTCTAAAATGAGGAGCTACTTTTTTCACGTATAATATTTTTAAATCTTGTTACTGGTCAGTTCAGAGAATGAAAAAATTGAGAATTGAATATGAGGAGCTGTATGAAATTAGTTTGAGGATACCTTACATGCTGACTGACATGAGGAGACAAGTTTGGCTAGGTCCAAAGATAAACCAGAAGGACTTACATTGATGGCATTTCTGGTACTCTGTTGGATAGGAGAGAATCCATACAAAAAACGCAGGCAGAAAGGTTTTTGGTGTCACTTATTGGGCATGTGTCTGTAATGAGATATTTTACACGTATTTTGTACACTTAATTTGTTCTGTTGTGATTCCAGATTCACATCAGAATACTCTCCTTGTGAATACACTTGACCTTAGTGGGCCTAGAATAGTTAATTCTGAGTAGAATGAGCCCCTGTATTTAGAATGTACATAATAAAATGTACATAACAATGAATAACTGTGTTTAGGTGTACTCTGGCACCTTCATCTACGTGATCCATGTTTGACCAAGTTAGTCATACATCTTTGAAAATCCAGTTTGCATTAGAAACGTAGCCAATTAATGCAACTTTGTATTGGCAGTGTGCTTGACATTCCATTTACTTATATTCATTAATACATTTGCTAAAAATATGTTGTTCAATGTAGTATGTATGACTTTCAAGCAAAAGCTGATTTCTGTGTTAAAACTCTTAAGCTGAAGAGTAGTTTCATTTCCGTAGACCAATTAAGTTGTTTTATGGCAATATTATTCTTCCTTATAGTTAACACAAGAAGAGTGTAGGGGTACACTATTCAAATATAGAGCTGAAGAGCTGGATATTGATGTAAGTAATTTGTATTTTGTCTTCCTTGGAAATGTTAGTGTTTGTCTCTTTATTTGGATAACCCCCTTGACTTTTGGGTTTGAAACACACTTCTTATAGGAGATTGCCAACAGAAATGGCTATGTGAAACGGAGGGACTTAGCACTCTTTGTAATAAGCTTCTAATTTACAGGTAGTACTAACTTTTAGGCTGAAATTTCAAGTATTATATCTATTCAAAGGTTAATTGCTTCTAGAAAGGAATTAATTACTTCAGAATGGAAAAACTCTGTAATTGTAGTTCAGTTATAAGCATGACATGTAATTTCTCAGGAAATATGGCCAGTACTTCAAAACTGGCCTGAGTAGTTACCATTCAGAGTATTAGGTTGCTAGTTACTAAAGAAAAAAGGTTTGGTGTAAAATTGATGGTGAAAAATACCCATGTGTAGTCCTACTATATATGCATACATTCTCACACAGCGCAACTAAGAGCAGGTATAATGGTTTAATGTTATTTTAAGAATAAAAAAGAAAGCAGGCTGCCAGTTTTATCTTGGAGTTTAAAAGTCAGAGCAGCACAAACTAAACCAAAAAGTTTGTTCAAATAGAAAAGTAAAGTGTTTCAAATTGGTCAGAGTGCACCAAACAATTATTTGCTCAAACTGGAGCGGGAGTGGAAGTTTTAGTCATAGCTGAGCCTCGATGGGAGCCAAAACAACGATAAATGGTACTAGTAAGTATTAAAAACCACCACCTGAAATAAACCGTGGGAAAGGTTCTGAATGTGTACTCTGGAATACTGAGGAGTCTGTAAATTAAAATGGTATTTAATACCTGTTATTAACTTGAAAAGATTTAGGTGTACAATCAAAATTATATGTTTTGAGCCGTGCTTTTTCAGGTTATAATACTTCATATTATCTTAAGGTTTCTTAATTTGAAAATGCGAGGCTGATGCCTTCATTTGTTTTGAATTCATATTTTATGGTAGTACCATTTTATATAGATTCACGTAGTTATTGGATAAAGTTATATTTTCATTAATGAAGATGTTAAAAATCAAATCCTAATTGTAATCGTTTTCTGTTCAATACTAGGCTAAGCTTAGCCGTTTGTGTGAACAAGATAAAGTTGTACAAGCACTGGAGGAGAAGCTTCAACAGCTACACAAGGAGAAAGTAGGACAATTGTATTTATTACCTAAAGTGGATGTTATTTTACATGCTTATTATCAGAACATTGATAACTGAAATAAAATGAAAATCAGCCCAATGATGCAGCACATTAAAAATAATTCTTTTTATTGTAATAGTACACGCTTGAGCAAGCTTTGCTATCAGCAAGTCAGGAGATAGAAATGAATGCAGATAATCCCGCAGCCATACAAAATGTAGTCTTACAGAGAGATGACTTGCAGAACGGACTGCTTAGCACTTGTCGAGAAGTATCACGAGCTACTGCAGTAAGTAATACATTCCTGATGGTAAACTCAATGAAGTGTTAAACCATTATCTGCATGTTTGTATTCTTAATTGAGTTGTGTTTGGTTGTTTTTCATTATCTTCAGTTGTCTTTTACTTGCCTGTGTTTTTGTCAAAGGCATCTGGAAGATGATCTTTCCACTATATTTATCGAGTAGTCTTTAATTTACCTTTTTTTTTTTTTGGCCAGGAATGAGTTGGTGGTGCCTTTAAGTGGTGTGGTAATTTTTATCTTAAGATTACATAAGAAGTAAATAATGCAATTAAACTTTTTTTTGTGATGGCACAATAGTAGCAAGTACAAACTTCATCTGATATTCCATCAGACAGGTGACTTATTTTAAGCAAAAGCAGCTGCAGGATGAAAAGAAGAAAAGATTGTACCGTCATGGTCTCTTAATAGTGGACCATTATATTTAAAAGCTATTTTCAAAACCTTCAGGGGTGGGAAGAAAAGGCAAGGAATGGCTGTTTGCTGTCCTTTTCCACTTTGTGATGGTTTCTACACTGAAATGACTAGGCAAAGAATCATTTTTGTCCACATATATATTTATATATATATATACACAAAAAGATATTTCATTGTCAAATTCTGGTGGTTTACTGTGGTGAAATTGATACAAAGTAGACCCTGAAATACTGGTTTCAGTCTGAATGTTAGACTATGTTGTAAAAGGAATTGATTTAATAAGGAGAAGGAAAATCCTCAGGATATACTTTCCCTCATTAACTTCTTAATTTATGCTAAATTGAGTACATTGCTTGATGTAGGCTTAAAAAGCGAGATGGTAGAGCTGACCTCGAAGAAGTTAGTTTTATTACACTTTCTTTCCTTCTGGTGTTTGTACTTTCACATAAGTAAAATAATGGTGTATTAGGAAGCCTGGAGCATTCACTGGTAACCTTACAGGCAGGGTTGGATGACTTACATTTGTCTTGCATAATACATTGCATATATACACACATGCTGTGCACTCACACATGTATTCTGTGTGATAAAAGAGACAAATTTGCATCCATTTTTGTGGGTTTTCTGCCTCAGTGGAAGGACAGCTTAAGTCCCTCGAGCTTCCTGACTATAAAGAAATGTTCTGAAGATTTTTGCCCTTGTCTGTCTTTTTTTGTTTGTGAAAAGATAAAATGCTGTTTGTTTAAATTCAATTCAGTATCATTACAAAATCAAAAAGCTGTTTAAACATTGCATTATCAAAAATACATGTTTATTTATTGCTGGTATCTATTTATGCATTACTTCCTGAAATTTCATGCCGCTGAATAAAGAAAAACAAATACAATTCTTTTTTTTAACTTGAATGTGCATCTGTAATTTTTTACTTTTGTTATATTATTAGGAACTGGAAAGAGCTTGGAGAGAATATGATAAATTGGAGTATGATGTAACTGTAACAAGGAACCATATGCAGGAGCAACTCGATCGACTTGGAGAAATTCAGGTGCGCCATAGGTCTTAAAGCACGCTGAAATCACTTTCATTTAATATTATTTTGTTTAAAAACTACACAAATGAAGAAGAGGAACATGTGGTGTGTTAATTTCTTTTTATACCTCGTAAGGTAAAAATTTAAGTTCTAAAGTCTTCGGCTTTTCTTGTTTTTCTTAAAGCTACAGCACCCGTTTTCATGTGTCTGGAAGCCTCTTCTTTCCGTTTCAGTGATGGGAGTCAAGAATGGGGTAGTTTTCTCAGACCTTAGTTGTGATGATGGTCATATTAAATCTTCACACAAATCCTTCCATTTAATGGAATATTTTAAAATGTAATTAAATCATTCTATCTAAATGAATTATAATAAAAAATAATCTAGGCATTGCATTGGATCCTCCTTATGGGAGTTCTGATGTATATGTTATTACCTTGCTGTACCTGGTGTGGAGGATTGGATAGTTAGTAGAAGTTCTGAATTTCTAAGGAGAATCTTTCGCTCGCACGCACACACCCACACAAACGCACATATTAGCTGGAATAGACAGATGGGTGTGGTCCATGCTGGGAGGCATTAAAGGCTATTTGCTATGAAAGAGAGATTACAAGGAAGGCCAAGAGCTGAGAAATCTGCAGTGCAAAGCATTCATGACCATGAATGCAAATAGGCCCAGAGTTTACATGGTAGTGTTTGCGACACTGTGTTCATCTCCACCTGTATTAGGGTTGGAAGTGATGAATCCTTTTCTTTTTGCATGTAGGTCTCCTGTGCAATGTTTGCTTGGATCTTCTTTGGAGACAGTAGATAGAATTCTGTTCTTGGGTGTCATATTAACTTCCACATTATGACATTACTTTGCGTTTCCTGCAATATTTGAATGTTGTTTTTTATGGGAAAGGAGATTGGCTGTCACTACTTCAGTATATTTTTCTTCATTGGGAAAGGATATGCAGTGCAGTCTACAGAAAGAAAAAGGCTTTCTGTTTTCTTCCACCTGCAATATATTCTCACTTATTGCTTATATATGCTGTTTATTTACTGACAGACTGAGTCAGCAGGCATACAGCGTGCTCAGATTCAGAAGGAACTGTGGAGAATTCAAGATGTCATGGAGGGCTTAAGTAAACATAAGCAGCAAAGAAGTTCTTCAGATGCAGGTAAACTGATTGTTTTTTTCTCCTAATAAGTGAGATTGGATCATACACATTTTTAAAGGATAAACTCCATAGTTGCTTTTGTGTGTTTGAAAAATGGGTGCTAATGCTGAGAAGAAATGAAAGCAATCATCTATTTTAAGTTGATGCTTTTGTGTATTTGTTTGAGAGCAACAGGTTATAGTTCATATTTTAAAAGCTGTTTATTGAAAACAATTTTTCTCTTTCTTTCTGTGCCTTTACCCCTCCCCCAAACAGGCATCATGGGATCACGGACATTTTCAGCTATTAAATATAAAAATGAGGTATGGTTTTAGCATATTTACCATTTTAGCATCACTGAATTTCTAATATACCTATGATAAAAATGAACATTATTATAATCGTTTTAAGGATATCTGAAGTATGTATTCAGTGTACTCCGGTGAAAATTTTGTGTTATGAATTAGTTTTAAAGGCTGATATCTCCACAGATAATTCTAACTGTCATTTGTTCTGTGTCTTTATATTCTCACTAGTATGTTTTTCTTTTCAGTTTCTCAGCTTTTCCTCTCCTGAGGCTCTTACCTTAGAAATATAAACCCTAATTTATGGATTTTTCTACCCACCACACTTTTCATGGGAAGAATTACATTGCTTTGTATGTCTGTTCATATTTTGAGCCTGGTTCTCAGATGGCCAGAGCACCCACGAGAACAGCAGAAACTGTTGGAACTCCCAAGTGTTCAACTCCTCTGAAAAGCTGTCTAAAAGTTACAATTTTAAAGGGACATTGTCACAGTTATCTAAAGTGTACGCAATATACATCTGGCTTACAGAACTTTCTAAAAGTCTACTTTATGTAAAAATCTTTAAAAATATATTTAGTTTTTAAAAGGATGATTCAGAGAGTTCATACATGTCAATAGAAACTGCAAGTGTTACAACTGAAAATTTTGATAAGTTGAGTAATGAAACTACTGTGATACTGAAGTATTTCCGTCTAGGTGGTTGTAGTAAAAAAAAAAAATCAAACAGACGAAAAAACTCAAAAGAAACCCATAGAAAATAAAGCTTTCTTGGACTTTTTTGTAGTGTGACATTGTCCCTTTAATACCAAAATCTAGAGCTGGTGTATATTTTTCTTTTTAAGTTATAAATAATTGTAACAGGTGTGCACATCTAAATAAGGTGACTATTCTACAATCTTTAGGAAGAGGAAGTAGTCCCACCTCGTCCTCCACTCCCTCGGTCCTATGACTTTACAGAGCATCTTCCCATAATCCCCCCTCTGCCCAGTGATAGCAGCTCCTTGCTCTGTTATAGCAGGGGCCCAGTACATCTGCCAGAAGAAAAGAAGATACACCAAGTTCAAGGATATCAGAGAAATGGATCTTACTGTGTAAGTGGCTTAAACCGCCACATAGTTCTTGAAGCATCCCCTTTCCTTTGCACAGTCACAATTTTTATTTTGTCATCTGGCTACTTTTGTGTTGCATTTTTTACTTTTGTTTACTTTGTTTTATTTTTAGCTCCATCATTTGCTCTTCACATTTTCCTGTCGTATATTCGGTGCATATATAAAATGCCTTAAGACTTAAATGCTTGTATCTGAATAAATGGCAGAAAATTTGTTTCTTCAGCTCACAAGTTCTTACAAAATTCTAGGCTCTGAATGTGATAGTTCTGAAGCCTTATACAAATTTGTTTCTTGAAGATCATTTAAAAGAAAAACAACCCTCTGCATTTTCGTGGAAATTTTTTCTGTAATTTCTGAGAGTCTGCAAATGTTATTATTCAAATTAACTGCAAAGAAACACTGCTGCAATAGCACTTGAACAATAAAACATAGTCTTAAAGTGAGAGCAGAGTCATCAGAAAATAACTGGTTTGAGTCTTAAGTCGTAAATGCTTGCACAAAAATGCCTGTTTATTTACCTCATAACTTGTCATTCCTCAGGGTCCTGATTATAGGCTTTATAAGAGTGAACCAGAGTTAACTACGGTAGCAGAAGTGGATGAGTCTAATGGCGAAGAAAAAACAGAACAGATTTCAGACTCAGAATCTACTGCTAAAGGTTTGTCCCCAGGCGTGACATTTACAAGCTTTCAGCCTTTTTCACAAGGAATACAAAGCTTTAGCTGTGTTATAGAAGCTTTATCATCTTTTGTATTTTTCTAATCTGTCCATTTCTTAATATGATGAAACAGCTTCCACAATGAAATAATGATTTAATAATATGACGAGAAAGATTTCAGTCAATTACACCGCAGAAAAATCAAACATTACACTGACCAACAACCCTGAAATCCTTATTGACACCATGTCTAATCACATCACTCACATTCCCCACACACCATTCCCTTGAACAATTACCCATTTTATGTTCTTGCCCTTGAACAATTATTCAGTTTTTGAATCAACCTCCTGATGTTATGTCAGTGGAACCTCCAAAAAGGCAGCACCACAGAATTTTCAGACTCTCATAAGGCAGGGAAACAATGTCTTTTTCTTTTTTTAATCTTGTAATTGTTGAATTGCCTTCTGTCTGCTGGTATAATAGGAATAATGATCATGACCTTGGAGTGTACAGACAATAAAGGTCTTTGCAATTGCTAAATGCTTTGGATTCTTCTCTTCATCTAGCTTCCATAAAAGCTACTAATTGCTTGGTAGAGTCTTTTACCAGGAAGTGCTTCTCAATTCTGTTTGTTAAAACACACAGAATAGTTTGTTAAAAGTGACTTCAGGAAAAGCAGTTTGAGCACCTCCCAAAAACCATGTTAAGAGCTTTCAGAAAAAGTAACTAAACTTACCCTTTTTTTTTTTTAACCATAATGGTTGATATTTCCAGTGCCAGCAAGGTCACTGCCTTCTGTTCTGATAGTTTGAGTAAACATGTACGTAGCAGGCTGGTACAGCAATACCAGAATTTGACCAACATCTATGATATTAGTTTATCAGAACAGTAATGGAGGCTTTTAAAACTAAAGTTAGCGTGCAGTTTAGGTGTAAACTATGAATGGTCCTATGATATATGATATAATTAAGCTTGCACTTAGCAGACAATTAGTCAATTCAGATTCACTATGGTATTTGCTGAGCTATAATGTTCACTTCAGAAATTAAATCTCTCTTAACTTGGTGGAGAAAAGTGCAAGGTTTAGCCTGAAATTCGCTAATTGTCAGCCACCTAAATTGGAGAAGTAGCTTTTCTGACAACACACCTAGATTTTATTCGCCTGTGGTATTCCAAACTCTTTATAGTAATTTATGGCAAGAGGGAAAGTAATTGTCAAGACAATGTAAGAAAGCCTGTGCTGATTAAATAAAACAAACCAATACTTTTTGAGCACCCCAGTCTGCTTTCTGTCTTCTTCTGCAAAAACAGAAGTAATTCATAGAAAAGCAGTCCTCAGTAATGGAAAGCAATAATACAGATTTTTCTAATATAAATAACTGGTTTGGGAAGAGAATAGCTGCGGTGGTAGCAAGCAGCAAGATGCTTTTTATCTTCCTAAAGAACAGTGTGAAGTGGGTTTACCATAGCTGTGTTTTTCATCTGGTCTACATTTTTGAGCATTTTCTAACAGATATTTCTTGTTATAATAACAATCCCTGTGCAGTAAGGAAAAATAACCATTCCTGGGGGTTTTTTTGTACTGCATATGCCATCACATCTATACGCTGTTTCAATGAACAATTTTATGCCATTTTATCTTAACAATTTGTAAGCTGAAAAGGAAGCAAAGGCAGCTCATCTCTGCAATTTTTCTTTCTTGCTGTTTTAAGAAGTCATGCTTGAATGATGTATTTTCCTATTGGTGGTTCTAAAAATTAATAAATTTCAGGGGAAATTTTAAAAATTATTTTTCAAGTTCATTGTGCACATTACTATACTAGACAATTCTCACCTTTCTTCCATCAGCCATTTCTCTCTTATCAAATGTCAACAAACGTTGTCCAATTGAAATGGTTCTCTTTGAAAAGTAACCCTTACAGCTGTCTGCGAGCAGAGGGATATTTATGACCGGAGTGGTGCATAAAGGCGACACAAAAGAAAAAGGGACTTCTGCTGTGATTTATCCTTTTTTACATATATAAGAGACCCAAACTGGTGTTTTATAGATTTTGTTTTGAATGATGGATTTGACATTCAAATACTTCCAGACTGTTTTGTCAGCCTATCAAACAACTTGGAGAAAGAGCTGAGCCTTCTCCAGTTCAATATATCCTCTGAAATCTGTGCAGCTTTAGAAAAAACAACAAGAAATAATTTGGCTATCAAAGACGACAACATTTCTGGTTTTAGGCAAAATCAGTACAGAAAGAATATTTTTGGTAGTTTGATTTCCTGCATATATCAAGAAGCAAAAGTGAAATGTTATTTAAGTATATCTCTGTATTTTGGTAAGTTTCAACTTGCTTGGGTTTCCTACCAGCTTAATTACATTTTGGCAGGGCTTCTCTAAGCAGAAAAACTGGTCGTGGATATAGTTAAGAGAGGTCAAACGCAATGGACCTCATGACACAAAATATCCTCAGCTCCCTACTAGACAGAGCCTGACTGCTGCAGTTCCCTGTCCCCAAGTACAGTGAGCTGCAGGGCTCAGAAGGTGACTCCCCTGTGCACAAGCGTAGCCACAGCTAGCAACAACAGATAACACAAACAGGTTTGAGACCAGCACTGTTACAGGCACTGCACAAACAAGGCCAGCACTCACATGAAAGTGAAACAACACAAGTAGCGTGATCCTCTTCTCACTCTCCACTCTTCTCACTAGGCTGTGAGCGTGCTTTTTGGTCTTATATGTATAGAGACGTGAGCACAGGTGTGTGCACACACACCAGTAAGTCCCTATGGTATCTCACATCAGTCAAGTCTCAGTACCTCTGTCCTCTCCAGTATCTGAATCCTAGACCTAAGGTCTCTTAGAATCATAGAATCATTAAGGTTGGAGAAGACCTCTGAGATCCTCTAGTCTTGTCTTAAGTTTGTTAGCATCTAACAAACAAAAGATTCCCCCTAGTAGCAGGTCCAGGCTTAAGATCCCTCCGGCAGCCAACTCGCAGACCTGCAATCTGCCCCAGGCCTATGTATGATCTCTCTGTAGCTGTCTTCCACTGGCAAGGTAGCCTGGCTTGAAGAGCACTAGCATCTCTTGCTCTCATATGCAGAAGGGAAAACATGCTCACATGGAAAATACTTAAGAAAAAGTTTAATAGGGAGATAAGACACGCTGCAACACTAAGACATGGGGCTTGAATCAGCCAGACATACTGACAAACAGCTTGTTTATGCAAAGCTGGCCCCTTTTATTCCCCCTCATCTCCATTATCCCATACCGGTTCTTTCCCATCTGCCTCATCCCTTCCTTTTCACAACCTTTGTTTCCTTCTAAATAAACAACCCACTCAATTACTTCTTGTTCGTTGGTCCCACTTTTGCTAAATTTTGTATCTTCAACACCATTATCTAAGTAAGCTTGGCCGGAAGCAGGAGCACTGGTATAGTTACCTAGGCACTCTGCTGGCCTTGCAAACTCTATTCCACTAAAGGTTCCCAGTAGTGACATAAAATTTTGAAGATTGGCCACCTTTGACATAATTCCCACTTAACAGTCTGTGAAATCTGGCCTTCCGCTCAGTGCTATCTAACTCGTGTCTGTTTCTCACCGATAAAGTTTTTGTTTATACTTCTATGTCCAGCAATTTCTTGTGCCATATCCAATAGTTTCCCCTGGAGAAGTTATCTCTGTACCTTAACAGACCTGGTTGTTTGGTATTAAGATCTCTACTGTCTTTTGAAGAATAGTTTCCAAGACTGACAACGTGTATTTTCTAGAAAACAATAAACTCTTTTGGCAGTGTTTTGCGTAGCACTTAGTATATTGCTCTACTGTTTCGCAGGCTCACATTTTCCTGTGGGAGTTGTACCACCCAGAACCAAATCACCAACGCCAGAGTCTTCAACAATAGCATCTTATGTCACTTTGAGGAAGAATAAGAAGATAGATCTAAGAACGGTATTATAAAATAGCCTTTGAGCATTGTTGGATAGCGATTTGTTAATTTCTGTTATTACTTTAAAAGTTGTAGTTCTCTTTTTAATTTTCTTTACAAAAAAAATCACTGGTATAGAAATACAATATACTAAGTTAATGGAGACAGCTGTAGAAAGAATGACAAAATAATAAATGTTGTGTATATTAAACTGCATAGAGGCTCAAACAAGCAAGAACTAAATGGAAGTGATAAATCTACTAAGCTACTGGAGTTCAGGCTTGAGTTGAAAGGACATGAAGCATCTTTCAGCAGGCTGAGTGTTCAGCTTGTTTAGCCTAGAGAAGAGAGACCTTATAGCAGCGTTCCAGGGCTTAAAGGGGGCCTACAGGAAAGCTGGAGAGGGGATCTTTATCAGGGGTTGTAGTGATAGGACAAGGGGTAACGGTTTTAAGCTGAAAGAGGGGAGATTTATATTAGATATTCGGAAGAACAGATTGCCCAGAGAAGTTGTGGATTGGCCATCCCCGGAGGTGTTCAGGGCCAGGCTGCATGAGGCTTTGAGCAACTTGGTCTAATGGAAGGTGTCCCTGCCCACTGAAGGGTGTTAGAACTACAATATATTTAAGATCCCTTCCAACCCAAAGCTTTCTATGATTCTATGATCTTAGATTAAATCATTAAGGGACTTGTATTTGGCTTCTGGGGCAATTTAACAGCCTTTGTATAACAAATACTAGCTTTCCTATATTTCATTACTAAAGTGATTTGGGAAATACTTCAAGCAGCTAGAAAAGAAAAATACAGTAAGAAATATATGGATAATAAGCCTGGAATCTTAGGGTGAGTCGTATAGGTTCTGGGCCGAAGACAGACATTGTAAATGTAGTTCGTGCAAGAGGGAGGAAAACTTTTGCCATAGTTACAAAATGAATAGGAGTTGTAGAAAGAATGGGAGAGGAGAGAGGATGTTGTCCGAAAAATGAATTCCACTTTTCAGAAGTGAAATCAGGTACTCTGAATGCAGCCGATTAGCCCAAAGAAAGTTTTTCTGCTATACAAAGTGCAGATTTGTCTGAAAATCAGTGAATTTCAAGAACACAGTATGTAAAGTGATGGTTGTTATTTTGGGTATAATATAAAGCTTAGCATTACAGATTTTTAAGTGGTGATAAATTGACTTTGTTTCAGCTTGCACTTGCATTAAATGGTGTCCAGCTGTAGGTTTTCTTGAAACAAAAAGGCAGCAGTCACTTTTAGTCAACTGGTATAAATGTCCTGGATCAATAAATTTTGATTATGTTTCAGTCAAGTAACTTTTGTTTGGCTTTCCTTTAACATCTGGTAAATTGTTTAAACTTGACAGGGTGGCTTTGAGAGCATCTACCTATTGTCTTACTGATGATGGAAACGTCACTGTTCAAAACAGCAGATTTTTCCTTTCTGGTATTTTGAATTTCAGTGTTTATAAAACAATCGGGGTTTGTACTTTCTTCACATACATTGGAGTTCTTTACTTGCCCACTATTTTTCTGCTTTTAGTAACTCGTTAGGAGATCTTTTCTGATAAGCTAAACAGTTTAAAATCTTGCTTTTTAAAGATAAATGTGTATATTCTTCCCTTTAAGGAAAGACCAAGAAGTGCAGTGGAGCAGCTGTGCCTTGCAGAAAGCACACGGCCTCGAATGACTGTGGAGGAACAGATGGAAAGAATAAAGAGACACCAACAAGCTTGCCTGAGAGAGAAGAGAAAAGGACTCAATATCATTGGCGTTTCAGACCAGTCTCCTTCACAGAGTCTGTCATTTGTCAGAGATAATCCATTCAAATTGGCACAGGTCCGTCCCATGTTATTCAAAAACTTTAACATGTCCAATTAAAAAAAAGAAATTTAAAAATTCCAAAGTCACATGATACTGTTGGTGTCTATTTGAGACTTGGAGTTTTGAGTTGGAGTTTTCTGCCATACACAAGAGAAAGGGAGGAGACAATCTTCATGCTTGTACCTAATGATACTAAAAGTCACTTTGTGTTTTTGGAAAATAAATAGTTGAAATATCCATATGTTTGGTTATGCATTGGGATGTTAATTAACAAGATTGGGGTTTTTTGGTCAAATTTAGCAAGCAACATGAAATTACAAGCTTTTCAGGAAGAATCATCGTTCAGTTGATGTATAAATTATGAAGATTTTTCTGCCCTGTAACATATGCAAATACCTGTGACATTTTTAGGTAGGAATGCATATTTATTTTGATAGCTTTTAACTGGTGCTCTTTTGCTGTGGTTTTTGAGCCCATAAATACGTAAAATAGAGCCCTCACTTGTTTTCAGTCATTTTGAAACAATTAAGGCAAAGAAGTGAGTTTAGTAAATGATTGCGGGTAGGGAGTGACGAAGAAGATATAACTGCTTGTCATTAACTAGGAAATACTGTCCTGAATGTATGGCTGAAAAAAAAAAAAAGACAAACCCAAAATCTGGCTAACAAACAAAGAACACCACACCACATTAGGACAAAAATATCAAATAGATTCAGGGTAGTGGATGTTAGACAGCCTGATAATTTTTAACTGCTAAGAAATACTTTTATTTTTCAATAGCTTAATGGAGTTATCTTTTTTTTAATCTTCTTGATTACTTTTTTCCTCAGACCACAATGTTTTCATTTTTTTACACTTTTTTCACACTGACATGGTAATGCCTTCTTTTATGTTTTGTACACATTTCAGCATCTGGTTTTCCAAAAAGCACATTAAGTGCATTGTACTGTTAAGAAGTCATGTTTCCAAATAAGTTTTAGGTTTGTCAGGGTTTTTTTTTTCCCCTGAGCACACTAAACTGCATATGCTATACAAAAGTTACTTTTCCTTCAAAAACATTGGATCTCCAGAAGACACTGATTTCAAGTTTTGCCTTTGCGTTAGAGTATCTGTATTTGGGATGACATCATGAATGCTATATATATGCTCCTACAAATATTTCTGTGATTAACGCTGCCTTTCTCAAGTAGGCCATGTGCAAAGCAAAGCTTTTCCAATGTTTGTTTCTTTTTGTAGCTTTTACAGAGGTATTTGAGTTTTGCCACTTTCCTATAGCATCATTTCGTACCTCAAGTGCTACGAAAGAGTGGGGGAAATGGCCATATCCTCTGTGTCACCACTACTTGCTCTACAAAACTCAAAAGAATTTTCTTCATGTCTGCACGTTCTTCAGTTTTCTGTGTGAAATCAGTGCTACGTGAATGAGACAAGAAATTTATAGGATAAGAGAGAATGTGTCTGAATCTACTATTTAGCTAGAAGTCTGTGTTACAAAGTCATTTTTTCTATGACAACTTCAATTCTTCCAGAATACTATTTGGCAAAAAGCCCCAAGATGAGGTATTGCACTGCAGTAATAGCTCTTTGTTTTAAAAGCATGGTTTCTACGCCTGTTGAATTTTTGTTTTAAAAGCATGGTTTCTATTTCTGCTGATTTTTATACAGAAAAAATGGTGCAATGGCTTTAACTGCTTGAAGTCTTTTCAACTGGAGTTTGGTTATTTAAGAATTGGAGGAAAAGAAGGATTTTATGAACGGCCTACTGTGTAATTTTTAAGTGATTGCCAAAATACAAAAGGAGGTTGCTTCACGGTTGTTATTGCTTGGGACGTGTGTGTGACATGGGTGCATACTTCAGTTAGGAAAGTGAAGAGATTGAGTTGTGAAATGACTTACATAGAACTTCCTTGGAACAGAGTGCGTGTTCTAAATCACAGGAATTTAGCCACAAGATTTCTGACTTTCATGGCTTCTGTTTTTCTCGTCCCTAATACTTAGTTTGATAAGACTTGCATGAACCTTGCTTCAGTTCAGTTTGCTAATCTGTCAACATAATGTTCACAGTTCACAATCTTAAGTCACCTCTACCATCCTTCCTCAAAATCTGTCAACTTATTCTCTGTGCAATGCCTGTTTTTTAAAGGAATAAGTAATATCCTCTGTCATTATCACATGCTATGTTGTCCTCTGTTAAATCAGTTAACAGCACAGACTTGGAAGACACATAGCTTGGAAAATAACTGGAGAAAGTGCACGCAGGTGCACTGTGAATTTTATGCTTGGAGCAGATTGTTGTCCATCTTTTTTTTCTAACCAGGAAAAGCTATTTCTAAAAAAAAAATCAGTGCTTATGAATGCAATAAGAATGCTACTAATCCTGTGTGTGACTTAGCTAAATATGAATGAAATTTCAGAAGATAAAAGATGACTGAAAGATACTGGAGACTGGGCAAGGGGAAAGAGGTTCAGAAAGTGCAGTAATCTTACAGAGAACGTTGTTACGCTGAACTGTGTTGAAAGGTACAAAAATGAGAAAATTCTAAGTCCTTAACCTTCCTCATTTTCCTTATTGCAATGTGGTATACTTAAGTTTTTTTAAGTTTTTTTTAATCACAATCAGAAGACTCAAAACTGAGACTGTGATAACTTTTGTAAGAATACTATATATATATATATATATATATATCAATCTCTTTCTCCACAGAATCGTAAAAAGGATGATAATGTGTTTAGTAACCTGAAGGAATTGGAGAGCATCAGTAAAGAAAATAATTTGAAACAAAATAATGGAAGTCCTGAAGAAGAAATAGTGCAACTAAAACATCATGGAGAACAAGAACATAATTCAGGTTTTAATAAAGAGGTACTAAATTTTCCCTTATTGAGCTGTTTGTTCATCAGCCTGTCTTGAAGTGGAAAAGTATTTTGAGCCACAGGGAGCAGAGTATGGGAAACTGAGACATTTCCTTTTGTGTGGAAGATGAAGATACCTTTTTGGATATAACAAATGTTCTATAGAGAAGCACAAAATTGTATTCAGAGCTGTCTGTAGCTGAGAATGAATTTTCTTGTGTATGGTCTTGCTAAATTTCATTTTACTTAACTTTATCTGTTACTATTTAATCAATTGGAAAATTACAAAATTGTGTTCTTTACTTCTTTGGAAACTACCCCCATTACTAATGCATCTTTAAATAATAATCGTTAATCTATTCATTGCTTAGGATATCCCAGTGTAGGATTTGACAGGCATTTAATACACCTGACTTTTTTTTTGTTTGGTTGGCTGCAGTGCATCAAATAGTTAATAGGAAGCAGAGTAAAGCTGACACAACAATCTGTAGGTGGAAGCAGGCAGTACCTGTAGTTTGTGCTCTTTAGTCACTGAATTGATTTCTGTCTTGAAATAGTGTCAAACTCACTTGGCAGTGAATAAACTTGGTGTTTCTAGTACTGAAGGGCCCTGAACACTCAGCAGATTAGACTGACTGAAGAGCAGATTACTGCAGTTGTTTCTACATAATCATATCCTGCTTATAGTTTAATATTTTTTAAATCTTGTGTAGAGGGGGTTTTCTTCTTTTCTATCTATATTCTTTATTTATCATCTTTTCCTCACTCATTTTTCCTTTTGTTTTCCTATTTTACTTTTCAGTTTTTAAACGTTTGCCTGATGGAGAATGGTATAAAATCAAATAATTAACATCTAATGTTTTTCTTTAAAAACCACTTTGTATTGAGAGTCTGTTGCTTTGTTAAGTATGAAAATCTTTTAAAGGAAAATTATGTAATACACTTGTATTGGTTATATCTAATCAGACCCTTAAGAGCAATGCTCAGGCTCATCAGCACTAAATTCCAGTAGCTGGAACCTCTGTGGGCATTGTGAAGAGAGGGATAGCATGAAAAAATAGGCAGGCTGCAATCCAAAGAGTTCAGATAAGTTCTGGAAGTTATTAAGCCGAGTCCTGCCCATTGGCTCTGGTATAAGCTTCAGGATAACTCTATTAACCTGAATGGTATTGATAAAAATTTCATAAGTTATGTAATTCTAAGTTACTAAGCATACATGATGGCAAAATTTGTCTGTTAATAAAACTGTTTCCTGATATGGTATTTCTTATCTGCCACTTCGGATGCATTACAGCTTTTTGTTTCATGATTTCATTTTTTTTTTAATAGCTGACAAAAGCTGATGATCTTTTATCAGATGCATATGTTGTATCTGATTCAAAAGAAGTGAGTAATGAAGAGAAAGCAGAAAAGGAAAAGAAAAATAAATTGGAAGAAAAACGTGGTGGTAGTATAAGGTAAAAATAAAACAAGATGTTGAGAGGCTATTTTAAACTTGCACATTGCATTTGTTAGCTGAACGGACCAAGGAACTATTGAAATACTGTTGTAAATACTTATAAGGTATTTTTTATGTTTTTGAGTGGTTTACATATAGAGAAATCTCCTGAGAAACCCAACCATTGCAGGGGGTCAGCAAGAGAGGATGAATTGGTGGGTGAAGCAATGCTTATTTCCAAGTATTGCTCCGTTATGAACAGAATACATTCATAATTCTTGCTTTGGGATACAAAATGTTTTTAGAAATGCCAGTTCAAGCTTTATATCAGTTTATTATGAAAGCTTCAGCCAGGGCTTCCATAGCAACCTCTTTACTGCTGCTATTTAGGAGAAGCAGCTCCCAAACAGCTTATTTTGTATCTTCTGGTTCAACTTTTACTTCACTATTTTGGAGCATTGCAGAAGTAGAGGAATATTGTGTTTTGGATATTCCTCTTTAAAGATTCATAACTTCAGTGTAACTTGCACTGCAGATCCTAAGTGAGTTCTTGCATTAGGTCATAACTTTCCCGCAGCACCTTTCAGCAAAGTAGATATCACACAGCAGGAAACTGCGTGAGTATGTAAAGGAAAGGAATTAGTTCTCCAGTACTTTTTTTTTTAAGTCTAACTTTACAAGATAATAGGGTTTCAAAATCCCTGCTTAATTTTTGTTATACAAACTTGCAAGTCGAAACGTCTTTCTATTAAGAGAAGAAAATTAAATTGTAACTTAGTGGTTAACACCTGAAATTAAGTTAGAGTGAGTTCTAAACACTGTGCTTTTTTAAACCAGCTTACAGAGTGTGACCACAGTTACAAACCACAAACCCCAAACCAGCTCAGAAGAAAGTGAAGTAGTTAGTGTTCAAGAGCAAGAAGGGATTACGTCTTCATTTGAATCAGAAGCACAGTCTTCAAAAGGAAACCAGGCAACAGCAGGTATGGGAAAGAGTTCGACTGAAGCACAGCTTACACAGTACATATGTAAAACTTTTATTTCATTTTGATTATGTCTTTTGATGCTCTGAAACCCTTGTGAATTGAAAGTGCTGAGCTATTCTAGATGTGAAGTCTAAAGTTTTACGACATAGAGAAAGATTCCTTTTTTCTGACGTTTTAATGTAGATTTTATGGTTGCATTTGATTCAGGGAATTAAGTAACTGTTGCCAGAAACTGAGTCATACTATAGTTGTTGGTTGGAGCAAATCCTTCCCTATCCATCTTATAGAACAGCATCTCAGTTTTGGACCCTTGCGTCCTTGCTAATGGAGGGCTTCAGGTATGCCCAAGATTGAGGAATCCTTAAGAGTTTACAATATACCTAGTAGATTTTGAACTAGCAAGTAAAAGACCCCAGTTTGGTCATGTTTTCAGGAGTAAAAAAAAAAGATGAAGAAATAGAATACACTAACTGACTGGTAAAACGACTGGTGGTCTACTACTCTGCAAGAAGAGAAGGCTAGAATAAAGCAAAATTGCCTGTAAAGATTAATAGAGCAGTGTGTAGGGGAAGAGGATGAAAGAACATATAGAGTTTAAGACATTATTAGGATATTTGGTGATGGGAATGGTTAAGTGAGCAAAATGGTTCATTTATGAATATAAAAGCTGACCTGGACCTTTGTAGTGCAGTCAGCAATCCTTTCTGTGACTTAATAATCAAAACCAGAACTTGTAAATACATTTTATAATGTTTAGTGGAATAAAAAAGTACTTAGTTAATCTAAGCTGTGATATAAAGGTGGGACTGGAAGTATCCCAACTGGTTAAATTTTACTATTTGTTCCTCTCTCTTTGCAATATAAAAAAAAGATCAGAATTCTTGTGTCCATCGTTTGTTCCTTTGGTGTTCTACTATTCATTTATAGCCCTAAGTAATGATCTTCCTTGAGAACAGTTATGCTTTCCCCTGAAGTTGGGCTTAATGTGCTGCTCAGATTTTACGTCTTTCTTTGTGTAACTTTTGTTTGGTTCTGTTTATATTTGTGGCTTGAAATGGTGATTTTCAAGCTTTATATTGTGGCTTGAAATCGTGCCTTCTGTAACTTGTGTTCTTATTTATCTTGCTGTATGACTTGCAGTGAAAAGTTTGCCTTCTTCACCAGAATCGTCATTGTCACCAGCTCCATCTACACAGACACAGCTCACAGAAGGATCACATTTCATGTGTGTATAGTTACAGAGAAGTACGTCTTTTTTTTCCACACCCTTCCTTGCCATTTTCCTAATATTTTTCTGAATATATGTACTCCGGTTACTTTTCTGAGAAACATCTGTAGACCGTGCTTGGCAAGACAAAGTTATCTGCAATGTTGAATATAAATTAACCAGAAAACAAAACAAATACCTGTATTGATTTGCTTGCAAGTGATGTATTCTCTGTCCAAATACAAAGAGAAAGGACTAATTGGCTTATCCAACACATTCTCCACAACTGGCAAGATAATAGCTTTTTGAATTACATGAGAGACCTAAGCTGTTACAAAACAGATACTCGGTTAAGGTAGGAGCATCATTGCTGAGGTGCAAATGAATCTTGATGCTTCAGCCATGGTAACAGGCGACTAGAGCTGCGTCTCTTAGTGATGTATGGAAGGGAATGGTTTAATGGCCTGAAGAGTTTATGGCTTAAGACATAGATGACTGGGGTGTGACAAACAGGAATGGAAAAATGAGGTTGGAAGAAATGTGACAATTAAAAAACTTTTTCTTTTCTTTCTCTAGACAGAGATAGCCCTACACAGCTTCTCCTCCCTTGTCATAGTAGGTGATTTCTTCTGTCAGTCAAATTAGAAACCATGAGTTAGGCAGGATTTACATGTAGTGTTCACGCTTAATGAATGGAAATATAAGTAAGCATATTTGTTTATACAAATGTTTAAAGAAATTAATAGGATATAAATGAATGCTTCAGCACTTTGCCAGCATTTAAATCTATCCGTATTACTTTGTCAGTAAGTACCTGTAAATAAGCTTTCTACTAAAAGAATGAGATTTGTTTCAATAGTAATAAGTGCCATAGCTAATGTAACTTTAGAAAACTTTATAATTGAGAAAACTTTAAGATGAGATATTTTCAGTCATTTAGCACGAGGAGATCTGACAATGTATTTTTTTATTATTATTATTTACCGTCCCAATCTCTTGCTAATCTTCCATCTTAGCAAAATTAGACTTATTATTCATCAAAGAAACCTTTCTTTTATGAGCGATGGGAAGGAAACAATTTATATTCCTTAAAAAAAGAAAGGAAATTATTTTCAACTTTTTCTTCTTTTGAGAGAGTGGAAAATGCACTCTTCACATTCAATCCTGACACCTCTGGTGCTGGCTTCCTGATGGATGTGATCTATCGTGATTAGATTTAGCTTGGAATTTTGTACTTTTATTCAAAAGTTTCATTACAGAGCTATGTAAAAAACATAAGTGGGACTATTCGGTTTTCCTGGTAATATTGATTTTTGTCAATGCTTTTCAATTTCATTGTATAAACATGCATGCATTTTTCATGCATCTCCTTTTTAAATAGGACAAACATTACCCCATCAACTCAGTTTCTGGTCAATAGTGAAACTGAAACTGCACTGCTGAATTCTGTCCCCAGCCACAGCGCCTGTCTTGAAAGGGGAAGCAACCTCTAACTTCACCAGAAATTTATTACTGATCGCCTTAAGTCGCTTTCAGCTCTTCTCATCAGCTTCAATGATCAGATCCTCAAATTCATTTTAAGGATTTATGCTTAAATCAGAGACTAACAAAAGTGAAACATTTGCTTTATAATTTAATGCCCCAGCCTTGACATCCAACAGGGTGGTGCATCCTCGCAGGTAATTCTGTAGCTGTAACGTTTCCATGTTAAGTAGAATTCCACAAATAGACCTTAATTGCTTATGACAAAACGGTGCATCTGGGATGGCATTTGTAAAACTCATGCTGTGCTTTCACATGCCTTGCTGTAATGAAGAAAGGATTCCAAAACTCGGAATTCATCTGTTTTGGTTGTGTAGTATTTGAATTGAGATGGAAGCCTTCAACTATGTGTATATACATTCCACCTTTCTTTGGTGCGCTTGATGCCTCTGTCGGTTGTTTCTTAAGAGCTCCCAGTATTCATAGGAGTTGTTTGAAGCATAATCTGACTCCATGCAGTATTTTCTGTCCCTTACCTTCTGGGGTTGTTGATCCCACATTCCAGTGCTTTGTGCTTTGCTGGAGGATAGGTCGTTTAACGTGCAAGAACTCAGTGTCTCTCAGATGCAAGAAATCCTGTGTGGCAGAGGGAACTTCAGAGCTGTGAGATCAGCCCTGTTCCTATGCAACCAAATTTTTCAGGCAGCATCTAGAAAATGTATGGTAGATTTCAGAGAATACTGAGGTAATACCTATATTTGGCTTTTACGGTCAATTAGTAAAATGATATTCTTGGCATGATTCCAGGGGAATTTGACATAGGAAATCGGTGGCACAGGATATTGTAGGACTAAGGAAAAACCCATTAACACAAGGCTACTTTCTTTGTCACAGCTCTTGCTTTGCAGAGACAAATCTGGATGCGTACAGCTCACGTATTGTTACATTTTAAGCATTATATTTACTCTGAATAATAATGGAATTTTATACAGCACCTGGATTCAAAGCTCAGAAACATTTTTACTAATGAACTGTTAAAAGCTATTTATGGAAGTCCTTTTAGCAATTACCAAAATACAGCAAGCTCTGGGTGGAGCACTTGTACTTCAGAACACCTTACAGCGACGCTGCCATTACAGTGTAGCAACCAAATAATACTGCATCTCTCTTCAAACTGTGCCTGTCATTTGTAAGAGCAATTAGGGATCTTTGCTATTATCACCGGTTTTAGATGAAGAACATAAAATATATACATTGGGAGATGGCCTTCTACATCAGGATAAAACTGTCAGAATAAGCAGACTTTCATATGAAGTTGTTTAATTTTAAAAAAAGATTGCTTTTGCTTCTTCCTGTCAAAATATCTTGACAGCAGTATTATTCATTGGGAAAACTGATTATGGAAACAGCTGATTTCTGAGATACTTTATTATGTTCTGCACCATTGATGACTGCTGTTAGGATTATACCTGAAATTCTTTGCTCTGTTTAATCCCAGGAGTTGCTTTTACAGAATAATCTGTTGTTGCTGCAATAGAGTAACTTAATCTATCTCTGTCTTTCAGCACTAATGGCTTCTGTTGAAACAATTCATGCCAGAGATGTATGGACCTGACCTATGAAAATATGAGAAGATATTGTACAGTATATTTTAAATCTATGAAATTCATAGTTCTGATGCTTTCGGCCACAGAGCATCATTTTATCACTTCCTGGAAAATGTTTATTCCAAGAGAGCTTTAAATGGCCCACATGTACACTCAACAACCTTCAGATTGTTCTCCTGATACCAGCTTGCTGCTATGATTTCTGTGCACATAAAATAAAGACCCTTTTTAATGTGCAGCCTACAGTCAGAACTTTATTTGATATTCTCCAGAATTTAATGTTCTTTTAATTATGGATTGTATAAGTTTACTTTTTGGCTTCTTTTAGATGCATAACTCAGCTAATTTTACATATCACCACTAAACCTGGTTTTACACTTTTTACACATTACAATTTATTGTTTTAACATTTTATTTGTAAAATTTATATATATATACGTATAGATATATTTAAAATGTGCCATTTTTATTACTGCTTAGTAAAAGATGTCCTGTTTCTGCTGTAATTATTTCTTGGTCAGGTTGCAATGTCAGCAGTTACTGCCACACTTCTGTCAACATATACATTAATGTTAGTGGTTCCTTTTTCCTAAATAAAATGGAGCATAGGTATTTTGAGGTACTGGGCTTTTCCTTTGTTGGGTTAGGGTGTGTACAGCAATAAGCAGGTTTTCAATCCAGTACTTAGTTTGTGTACAAATGTAATTATGTTCATTGTGTATATATTATACAATGAGCACATACGATGTAAGTATAAGAAGCCACTTATTATTGTTCAAATACAAATGTTCATATCCCATCTCTTTTATATCATATTAAATAAATGTTGATGTTCTTAAGGACTTGTATGGTTAGTATTTCTTCCAGCAAACAGATGTCACACTCTGTTCCACCTTTTGATGTGGAGAATGCAACAATTCTTATCTCATTGGCAGCATCACCTGTCAGCCAGAGTAGCAGTGACAGACTCTTTCCAGTCTTCCTCTACGGGAAAGAATAAGGCTGCAACACAGAACAAAAAGACAACCTGAGACTGAGACACAAGAAATACAGGTTCAGCTCCTGACTCTCCCAGACCTGTGGAGTGATGTTGGTGTAATCACTTAGTCATTCTGTGCCTCCATTCCCTGCATGTTTACTTCAGAGGTAGTAGCCTGTCTTACTGGGGTGTGGTGAGTTGGAATTTGATACGTGCAGACGTTGGAATGCCACGTTCAGTGGAGTTAAGAAGTGTGATGATTCCTTGAAGCTTTGACATCTGCAAAGCACCCTCCAGAAACTGAAAGAAAACCTGAAATAATTTGTCAGGTGTCATCATACTACAGATGTTGCCAGCTTCACTGTTCCATCAAATACAGCTGTCTGAATCTGCCTGAGACAAAAGAGGTTTGGGAAGGAATGATGAAAAATGAAAAGATTCAAGAGAAAGCTTTTGACTCGAGGATGTAAAGCTAGGAAATCTTTTAAAGGTTCAGGCAACCGCTGTGTTCTTCAGTGCATGTGTGTGCCATAAGTGGTAAGGCAAGTTTCAAAAGAAGATGACTGCCAGCCCATTGTGCTTTTTTATCATACAAATCGTATCCTGTTCAAGTGAATATTGCTGTACTCGAGACTGCATAATTCATTGTGCTTTTCCATAGAGGAGTGTCTGAGACCGAGACAGTTTGAAATTTAACGCTTTATCATTGCCCCCCTACGGAAGTTTGTGTTCATTGTACTCTTCTGCCACTCTCAGCTCTGCTGCCAGTTCTTCCTGGAGCTCTTTGCCACGAAGACACAGAGCACGCTGCCTGTCTGCCTGTCATTTTGCCATTTTCTTTGAAGAAATAGGAAGCAGAATTTAGCAGCAGAGTTTGGAGGGTCATAGTAATAGAGACAGCTGAAGGAAAGATTATGAATCGTGATGCAGTCAGACAGCATCCACCTGAAAGTTTGACCAAGTAGCCTTTCTTCTTTTTTTGGAACAGTAGCCCCAGATTAGTGCATCCTCCCATCCAAAATATAGAGTGAAGAACAGGAATGGGATTGTTGGTTTTTTTCCTTGTTCAACCAGCTGAGGTTTAAGTTCAGTGGCATCTCTTGAACACCTGGGGCAAAGCGAACAGGACGTGCCCTGTTCTCTCCCTAACCCTTCTTGAGAGAGCTGTTCAGCTGTCAGGCTTCGCGGTCTCGTTCTGTCCTTGCTGCCAAGAAAAGAATTGCATCCAATAAAGGAAAGAATGACTAAGTGGTTTTTGGACATTTATAGATCTTGTCTATGTTTAAAGCAGTTGCCAGTTTGGTGTATCTGCAAAATACGTGCAGTTTATACTGAAGCTGGGGGAGGGTGGGAGAATGAGCAGGTTTTTGCTGGTATAACTGTTGGCAAAGACAGCAAATGTAAATGATGCAGGAATGTAGTAATGCTCATAGACTATAATTTCACTTCCTGTAGGCACTTGCAGCAAAGACTTGCACTTTCACTGGGTGCTCTATTCTTTTGTGTCTTATGGAAAAAAATGTATGGTTTTGTGTTATCACAGAGCCTCTACTGTCTCTTACCTCATTAGAATAACTCATCCTGGTGATCATACTCCTGAGATACAGAAATATCAGAATACTGATATTGTCAGCCTTCAGACATCTATTTTAAGTTTGTATCTAGCATATTTTTATATTTCTGACCACTTTATTGGCTATTGCACTGACACTTGTATATACAGAACATGTGCTATTTTTCAAAAGCAAGAGTCCTTAGGAATTACACAACACATTCTCTACAGATGTTCATGCTTTTCAGAACCAATTACATCTATTCCTGTCTTTTGTTCACCATTCGCATTGTTCCCAGACTACTAGAGAATGTGATTATTTTAAGTCCCTTAATAAAGTGACATTACTCAAAACATTATAGTTGGTGTCTTGGCAGTTTTTGTATGTAGTGGACTAGCTCAAAGCGAGAGACCTCACCAAAACCAAAACCAAAACCCTGTTTATATTTTTACTAGAGGGGGGATAAAAGTAGTCTTCAGTTAATATTTCCTCACAAATACGTCTTCCCATAAAATGAATCCATCGAGGTTCTATTTTCATGAAATCAGGAAAATTTTCAACAGTTCATTTCTATCTAAATCACTTAATTAGACAGTCTGTGAAAGAATTATTACCCACCCTATTCCATCCACAAGATGTAGTAACCAGTCCATACATGGAAAATGTTAATGGATTACACTGTTAGTGATAAATCTTCCAAATTCAGTAATACTTGGACTGGAGGTTTAAGTTACGTCCTGGTTGAGTAGAGGATCAGAGTGAAAGATGTTTAATCAATGGTGGTGCTGGATAACTCTTACTCTTTTCATTATATTGTAACAATGAGGTGGGTTACTTTTTTCTTTTCTAATAAAAACCATAAATAGTACTCATTCAGATGTCAGAAGTGGGTCATCTGCAGGATTCTTTTTTGTCTCTGTGATCCTGGATTTTGTTATTAAGTTATTCTAGGGTAGTTTAATCTTATTTCAGTTTGAATCCTCAGTTAAAATGCTATTTTCCATTCTTTGGAAAGTTGACATTTAAATGGCCAACAAACAAATTGCCTATACCTGGCATTAATAATATATCTGAAACAACTTAATTTAACTTTGTTAAGGATCCACGTGAAGATAAAAAAAGCCAACATCTGGCCTTTATTTCTTCTAAAGAACATTGTATATACTTGCTGTTGTATCCTTGGAGCTGTTCAGTTTATCCATATGGGAACACTGAAGAAGCTGCTACAAAATAAAACGGAATATACTGGTGGCTGGAAACAAATGTCTGGCCCAAAATGAAGGCTAAAAACAGCTGCTTTCTGAACTTGACACGCACAACTTGTTACCCAGCTGTTCCAGATGTGTCAGTACTCAAATGTTACTTGTGGAATGACGTTTTTGGTATCTTTTTGTGATCTTTCTTCATTCCATCGCATGCCAAAGGAAATGTTTTTAAGGTCTGTGTATTATCTGGCTGTTGTGAAACTGCATGCAGCTTTTAATTGTAGTGAGTAACATCACCACAGTGGTTGTTGATTGGCTCATGTGGCCTTGCTATGGAGGTGTTGAAGAAGCTCACTTAGGCTGCCTTAGGTTCTGTTTGGAATAAAAGAAAAAGCTGTAAGCAAACGGTGCCGTTTCCAGTGGGCGGCTCCAGAGTGTGTCAGGACAAAACCAGATGTGATCTCATTAACTTCTTTATTGCTGAAACCAAACCTAGAATAAGGAATTAATTTTTTGTCAAATTCTATCCAGATCCCTGTTATATAGAACAAGAATACTTCAAAGGATATCAGACTAAAAATGGAAACACCCTCTTCCTCTTCTGAAGGTAAAATGAGCTCTGTTTAAAGAAAAAAAAAAAAAGGAAAAAAAAGCAGATCCTGCAGGTTTAACTTTATAGATAGAAGATGTGAGATTCACTTATGGCCTAGAGATTTGGTCAATGAAAACTTTCAGCAAAATACCTGATCCTCTTCTGTTGTCATCTGGCAGTTTTCTTCATTGACAGTGAAGTGACTGGCACTGTCCAGGACTCTCTTCTGCAACTTTAAGTCCACCCCAGCCCAATGTTTAAAATATTCTGCATTCCTTGTATGGAGAAAAAAAGTACCTTATCCATACGACAGCAGTCTGTCCCTACACTGTCTGTCCCTACATTAGCAGCTGAATCCAGGCCACCAGTTTCTTGCTTGGAATCACTGAAAACTGCAGGTGCTTAGCATCTTGAAAGATCAAGTTCAAAGCATGTCATTTGAGGCACTCAGCATTTCCAGGTAACTTGTGTATGAATCCCCCTTGTTCTCAGCAATAGATTTTATTTAGGAGAGAAAAGACTTTTTTTAAAGGTTTTCGCCACATTGTACCTCTGAATTATTTGATTTTAGCAAACAAATCTGTAAGAATTTATTTGAGAAAATTGCCATTAATTGACAAAAGTACATTTCAGAGCAAAGCTGCAAAGTTCTGCATTTCTCAACTCATAAAAATCACCACAATATGAATTTCTGCTGAGTCTTGATGCTGATTAGCTGTGTAGTCGACTGCCCTATGCTGTGCATCTTTCTTCTTGGTTCTGATTTTAATCCAAAGTCAGCAACTGTGGAGGCTCTTTCAGATGTTTTAGTTTTAAAGAGGAATGATTTTTTTTAAAAAAAATATGCTCACCCACCAGTCTTGGAAACAGCTGTTAGTGACTGTTGCATTTATTCTGCTTATACACAGAAATGGTCCTACCTAGACGAGGATAAAACAGACAACTAAGATTTGTGATTATTGTTTTCTAATGTTTGTGACTGCTGCTATTTTGTGTTTGATTCCTGGCTGCCTGGAGACTATCTCAGAGAGTTTGCGCATGCAAGGGCTGCTACTGCACAGAAGCCAATTTGTGTACGAGTGAGGACAAGCTGAAGGTGTCATTTTGTGAGCTAGGAGATTGCCTTGAAACCTGCAATTGTTTGATCTAAAGCACCTTTGAATAACATTTCTGGCTGTTTTCTTAGCCTATGCCAACATACCTATAATATTTTGTAACGACTGTTTCTAATATATTGTGCCTACAAATAATAAATATTTTTAATAAAGATAAAGTGTCTGGATAATGTGTGAGATCCTGATTGCTATTTGCAAGGTAGGAGTTACTAATTAAAGAACCAGCCTCTCAACCATTTAGGAGATAGTGGAGAGGAACTGGTTAATACTCAAAGGAATTGCAGCACTTGGAAAACCATACTTGCTCATATACCCTGATGCTATGGGATTACTACTCTGAACTCAGAGCATTTTATTTGAAAACTTGTATTTCATGATCTTAAGCCTATTCCATATTGTGTGATCAGTGAAATACAACCTAGCTAAGCCCCTCTTCATTTCCATTATCCAGAATTTAAGACAAGGTAGAACAGAGGTCATGACATTTTGATCATTTTTGCCTCATTAAAATCTGTGGACCCCAAGGAGTACAGTTAGGTCATGTTTGTAAAAGGTAGTAGCCTAAAGCCTTACTTTGAGCCACGCCTATTTCAGAGAAGTGCTCTGCACAATTTACCATACGTCTTACTCTGTCTGGTTCCAGACCGGAGCACTTTATTTATTTCACCTTTGAACAGAATTCCTAACTTTTACAACATTTTCAGGCAATTAATCATAGGCAATCTGTGAAGTGTAAGATCTCTTTACAGCTATTAGGAGGATGATGACTGTATACAAGAGTGAATCGCAGTTAAAGCATAAATGCTTCAGACTTTCTAGGCAATTCCCAAGCCCTTGGATGCAGTAACTGCATCTTTGTGTGAATGCAGCAAACCAGATTTCTATTCAGTTGATCAGGTGGCCTCCAACAACAGTTGAAGGGCTGCTGATTTTAAGGATACCCAGCAAGCTGGATTTGTGTTTTGAAAAGTGTTGCTAGGAATCAATATTACTGCAATAGGAGGCTTGCCCTCCCACAGCCCTGCCTTTTCCCTGCGGATGTCAGTAGGCACAGATGCACTGTCTTGTGCTGTAAAAACAGTGTTATTACCTGTTGGCCTTGATGCAAATGCAGCCAGTCTAAGCTCCCTTCCACTATCTGCACTGGGAAGAGAAGTCGTGCTGACAGGGGAAGCAGAAGATGAAGGGCACATACATTATCAATCAAAGTTCAAGTACTACCCCAAAGAAATAAAGTTAGCCTCACTGCAGCTGCTGCTTTCCCACTTTAGCTTTCCTCCTTTTTCCTCTCTGCCTGTGCTTTTGTCCTCGTAGCGTGGTTGCCATTGTATAGTAGTTTTAAGGGATGAAAGCAAATGATTGCTGATGGGTGACATGATAGTGCTTTAAATGGGAATGCAGATTGGTTCCAATACCAAGGAATATAGTAATGTGAACAAAGCAAATGGTGACAGCGCAATAGGCTTAGAATGATCACCATAACCACAAGTGACTGACAAAAGAAACTGTGATATACAAATACCAATATGTGTTTAAAAAAAAACAAACCCTGATGTTAAAATGTCCAGAACTGTCAAAGATCCTGTGATCTGGGAAACTGTGTAACTTGAAAGCTGTCCAGATGTGGCACAGACTGCAACTGACCTGTTATCTTGGTAATATTTAGTACCCTATTCTCTTCTGACTTTCTGGGAATTTGGGTGCTGAGCACGTGCAGGAAATCGGGGATTAGAAACTTGTCTGAACTTTTCACTGCCAGACATTAACATGCGGATGCAGCAGCCTGTATGTAAATGATGTTATCTGAGCTGTTTTATGCATGTGTTTCCAGGATAAGAAAGGAGATTATTTCATTGTGTGAACTAATTACCTGTGAAGAAAAAATTAGAGCCTTTTTAATGTTAATGCCAGCGTGTATTTTTATTAACCTTCATACTCAATGATCCGGTGTTTTATGTTTATTGTTTATTTTCAAATATTAAGGACTTGATCCTTTAACCTAAATGAAAAAAGTTCATTAAATGACTTTGCATAAACAGGTTTCTTTGCAAGGTTGTAGCCATATCTCAGAGCCTTTCTTGGCTCATAAAATGGGGTTGCTTCACCAACCATAAAGACAAAGTGAGTTTTAAGTGTCATGATATTGACTCTGCTGTTTCATCATGTATGGCAATAATTAAAAAGTGGACAATCATTTTAAACTGGAAGTCCAGGACAAATTAGTGCAAAACAGAGAAAATATGGTTTTAGCCTAATCTGAAGTTGTATACAACCAGGGCAACGGAGTTCGTATTCATATAGCAGACCTTAGCCCAGATGGAAACAGCACTTTTGGCTTCAGGGGGACAGCTTTTATGATTAAAAGTTAAACATGCTCATACTGCAAACATTATGATATGAGAGAATTTGTGTGAGAGTGTGATCTCTTGTGGTTACTATATCTCAGCTGAAATTCAACATGTTTCTTATTAATACTATAATTAGATAAGGGAAGAGGGGAGTAACTCTCAAATACTTCATGTTTTAATATTTGTATAGCTTTTAACCTAGCATTTATTTTGTCATACTTTGTTAAGCGTGATGTAGCCTGGGTTGTTGAGGTTTGCATATATATTTTACTATAGGTCATAAGCTGATGATAATAGGTTGCATGTAATGGAAATGAACATACATGCAATATGCCAAAGGAGGCGGTGAAAAGTGGATTCCAGCTATTTAAAGCCTGTAAAATATAGGAGACACTTTTATTAGAACACTGCAGGTGGTGGACTAAGTAGGTTCAGTAAAAGAAAGTCCAAAAATCTGACTGTATTAGTAAGAATAAAACTTCCAAACTGTCTGATAGTATAAGAAAACTGAAAGACAACTGGTTCACAGCTATTTGTCCAGCACTTATGTGAAAATAATCAAGGGCAAGAGGAGGATTTTTTTTTTTCTGTAAAGTCCTGTTTTAAACTGACTGCTTTGCTACCTTGTTATATGGAACTTGTGGTTATAAAACTGGGAAGTGAATGAGGCTGAAGAACGTTTGTGTAAGATCAGGTCCTCAAGGTAGCAGGGAGTACAGAAACCATGGCCTGAAGTGGTGTGAAAGGATTTCCCTTGGAAGAAACAAGGCAGAAGTAGGTCAGGACTCTCTACAGAGCTGAGACCTTAATACTTCTCAGTGTCTGAGTTACACTTCTATTATACATGCCTTTTTGTGGTACCACTCATGCACTAGCACAACTTAAATCAAATAGTTTTCTCAACTTTGAGTCCCCTGTTTTATGTGAAGACACATAGGCATGAATTGTTGCAAGATGCACCACATTTAAAATTAGATCTTTTCCACCTTGCTCTAAAGTGTTCTAATAAAAGTGTCTCCTATATTTTACAGGCTTTAAATAGCTGGAATCCACTTTTCACCAAGATGAAACAAATACTTAGCATTGCCAAACCGAGCTAAAAATTCAACCATAAAAGATGGTGGTTCTGATAAACGATCTGTTTAAATGTAGTATAAAGCTGTACTGCTGCCATTTGCCCTGATTGCAGGCCTCTATAGCAACAGCTTGCCAAGACAGTGCCACATTTTCCTACTGTATTTTAAGTAGTATAGTAGGTTGTTTTGGGGGAACTAAACTGCCTAGGAAAAGAGCTGGGCAGTATTTGTTTCTTGAATACAGTTTAAATGTGTCTCTAGGCAAAAATCATTAAGCACATAATAAATGTTCATCTTCACTGAGAAAAAAAAAGGAAGTTTTAAAAGGCTGGATAGAACCAAAAGCGTTATGTGATTTAAAACTAGGCTCATCTCTATTGAGAACATGGATGTATAACAACTGCTTTCACTGGAAGGCTTCAAAGACAGACAGCTATACCTCAGAGCAGTCCTGGGAAAGAGACTCTTATTATGCACATTCTAACCATGGTTAAATTGCTGTATGACAACATGATAAAACAGGTTGCCTACTCCTGTTGCTTTGGAGAGTCTGTGAGCAACTGAGCTGGGAACAGACATGAGGAAAGGAATATTGCTGCTTTGCCTTTTGGAAGACATGCAACACTTCTGTAGGGCACGTCATTGGAGCATTAAGGTAATTTAGGATTTAGGTCTTACAACTCTGTAATGTATTCCAGGCTTCCTGAGAGAGGGACCCTCTGAACTATTTAAATTCTGAATTATGGAAGGGTCATAGTGCAAATTACGCTCTTCTGTGTGATACGTGCCAAGTCCCCACCTCCTAGCAGCCATCCTCCATAGGCTAACAATATCAGGATGTGTTACAAGTTCCTCAAAACTCTTTAGCCTATGGAGGATGGCTGCTAGGAGGTGGGGACTTGGCACGTGTCACACAGAAGAGCGTAATTTGCACTATGACCCTTCCATAATTCAGAATTTAAACTCAGCTCTTGGGCTGAGTTTGACATTCTGGCCCTACTGAGGTCAATGGGAATTTAATCATTTAATTTGCAATAAAGTTAGCAGTTTCAAGATTGGGTGTAAAGCGCTCAATCTCAGTTTCCATTCGATTACTGATAATCAGCAAGAGCATAATGCAAGTTTTCAAATGTTCACGTTTATATTTCCCAGTACTTCAAATAAATAGTATTAGAACTCAATCAACATGTGCGTTGTCAAAAAGACCTTACTTTCTCCTATCTTGTTTAAATGATGAAAATCTCAGCCATGCAGTAATTGTTTTCAGTCATTCTTGTAAAATAAAACCTTCACTGTGCATGGAATAGTCTCATAGGTCCCCCCAGAACTGGTGCTTGTGTTGATTACAGTGGGGCAGTTAGCATAGGCAGTAGATTGCCTGACTACAGTGTGGAAGACAATGCGTTTACTTGGAACGGAATGGCCAGAGTTGACTAGACAAGATCCCATCATTGTCAAGAGTATGATCCCAAGCAGCTGATACTGCCACAGAAATTCTCTCAGCTTCTTGCCCCAAAGCTGCCATGCAAACAACACAGCATACAGAAATACTGGCCCATAACATTGAGATAACAGTTGTTGCATTGATGGAGTTGGATTGCAGGATGTGCTAGTATTTGTATAGATTTTCTACAGATTACTGCTTCCTTCTACATGGCATTTTGTTGCCAAGGAGGGGCAAAGAGGGAGTACAAGAAGGCTGGGTGCTTCCCCTGTTAAACCAGACAGATGAATAGAAGGTGTGTTGGTTATTAAAGTGGGAGGAGAGGAACAGGACAATTCCATTTTGCCAGACTGCAACTATATTCCAGCTTCAGAGAGCAAGAGTGGGGAAGTTTGCAGAGTAAAACCAGGGAGATTTGACAAGCAGGCATTCCCCTGGCTCTGTTGTCAGCATGCAGACAGGCAGCACAGTTCCTCCGGCACAGAATTGCTGCAGTGAGCTGATGAAGATCTTTTCAGTCCCTGGGCTTCCCGGTGCTGTCATGACAACAGCTACTTTCTCGGTCCTGCTGAAACCTCTTTTCATGTTCAGTGAATGCCATGCACAGAAAAGTAGGTTGTTCTCATCAGTCTCCCTCTCTCTCTCAGATTTGATTGATTGAGAATAGGGAGGGATGCCGTACTTCTATGGACTTGGCTTATTTGCCATGAATGTGACAGGATCCGTGATCTTATAGGAAAGATTTGAAGAGTTATGAATTGAAAACATCATTTTAATAGCTCAGAAAACAAATACACTTGTCTGTAATAAGTATTTGTCATTAGTGGCAAATGATAATAAAGTTATCCTGCTGGTTCCGTAATTGTTAAATTAGTTTTGATTACTTTGAGTATGACTTCTGTTGTTCAGTGAATACCACAATAATGGAAAGGCTAGTTTTTTGATGCAAATCTGAACTTTTCAGAAATTCAGGTGTTTGCTTGTGCTCAAGGCTACTAAATAATAACTTCTTTTTAAATAGACTGATGCTGTATATCTCTAGCTGTTTTAATAGACTTTCCATGACCTAGACGTTTCTTTAACATAAGCAGAGCAGTAGGGAGAGAAGAGTAATAGTTCAGCCGTCAAGGTTTTGGGAAATCTGGACTTCGACACCTTCTCCATGACAGTATCTTGCCCAAGGCTGACCAGACTGTTTGATTAATGCCTCTCTTAAGGATAACCTCTGTCCCTTAACTCTCTAGCATGGCAATCATGGAAAGTACATAATCTTAGTTGCTTATCTGTTTTTATCACACATGATTTAGCAAGACCCTAAATTTGTCATACACGCTATCATGGGAATTGTGAATGCAGTCATTAGTCTTCCAGGCTGCGTCTAGACTTGCCTGCGGAGACTTACTGCTTGGTGCTACTCATGCAGCTCAGCTCAGCTTTGGTGGCTCCTGAACTAGGCCTCCCTTCCCATCTTTAGAAATCATCGTGCAAGGATGACCAGTATGAACATGGTTTTCATCTCCATGTTCACTGAGGCTAAGCCAGGGTATATGGTGAGATCTGGGAACTCAGAAAAAAATACTGGTTTTGCAGATTTGATGAATCTTGTGTCCTTGTGTAATGTGAGAATAATATCTCAACTTTACAGAACTATAGAATAGTTGAGGTTGGAAGGCATCTCTGGAGATGGAGTCCAGCTCCACTCCACATCCCCCTCAAAGCAGCAGCAGATAGAACAGGCTGTTCAGGATCATGTCTATGTGTGTTTTGAATATCTTCAGGAATAGCAATGCCACAACCTCTTCTGCTCCTTGACAGCCCTTACTGTGGAAAAGTTTTTTCTTATGTTTAAATAGAATTTTCTGTATTTCAGTTTGTGGCCTTTGCCTCTTGCCCTTCAACAGATACCACTGAGAAGAGCGTGGCTTCATCTTCTTTACTTCCTATCCTCAGATATTTATATACCTTGATAAGATTCCCCCACTTCTCTGGGATGAACAGTCCCAGCTCTCTCAGCCTCTCCTCATCTGACATGCTCCACTTCCCTAATTATCTTCAGGGCCCCTTGCTGGGCCCACCATAGCATGTTCTGGGAAGCTGAGAACTGTGTTCTCAAGAGCTTGATCTTGGGAAGACAAGAGATTCTTTCACCAAAAAAAAAGAAGGGAAAAAAAGATTTCTGCAAGGGAATTTTTATTTAAATTTTATGATTTTTTTAAAATAAGACTGTTCCATGAAAAAAAAACATATTTTAGTTATGACTACAAATTGAAGGAGGAGAGTTTCAAAGTAATCCTAGAAGAACGTCTTCTTTAGTCTGAAGAAGAGGAGGCTCAGGGGAGACCTCATTGCTCTCTACAACTACCTAAAAGGAGGTTGTAGATGGGCAGGGGTTGGTCTCTTCTCTCAGGTGACCAGTGACAGAACTAGAGGGCATGGACTCAAGCTTCATCAGGGAAAGTTTAGACTTGATGTTAGGAAAAAGTTCTTCACTGAAAGGGTGATTGGCCATTGGAATGTGCTGCCCAGGGAGGTGGTGGAGTCGCCGACCCTGGAGGTGTTTAAGGGGAGACTGGATGGGGCACTGAGTGCCATGGTTTAGATGATGGTGTTGGTGTTGGTGTTAGTGTTGGGTTATAGGTTGGACTCGATGATCTCAGAGGTCCTTTCCAACCTTATGATACTGTGATACTGTGTGAACGTGGAAAAGCTGTTGTCAACTCGTACTCCTTCCAAACTGTGATTTGTATTTAATTAGCATTCAATTCATTATGCATTTCTGTTTTGTTGTAATGGTTACACACCGGTTTTGCAACATGCAAGATCTTGCTTACTTTATATTTTTGAAAAGAATCTCCATGTGTGTAACGAAAGATTCTGCTCTTGACTTCACAGCCACAATTTTAGAAAAATACAGCTGGGATTTACTGCCTAGTGTGCTTGTGCAGAATTGCCCCCTCCATTGGGATGACCTCCTCTTGGCTTTACTGTAATGCTCTGTAGTAACTGACCTGTAGAAAATAAATGGCAACCCTGTATGTGTGGTCAGGCAACACCTTAATTTAAAGAAGAGATCCAGCTCTAGTTTGCATAAGAATGTAGAAAACACACATTCCCTAAATTAACAGCACTTAAAGACCCTTTCATCTGGAAGCAAATATGATAATTATCTCTGTTTAAAACTAATCTAAATTGCACCCTTTAAGAATGTTGACTCTTCTGAGACTTAAGAATTTTGAATGCCTTCTATTGAAAAAGAGCAAACTGTGCCAAGTGAAAAATGTACATGAGGAGGTATAAAGTACTTCAAGAGGAAAATGTTTCCAATAATGTATATATTTTTTGAATCATAAAAATATTGACAATATTTATGACAGAGAAAAGATGTTCTATTTGCTTGTACACTACTGCATATATTATTGTGTTACCTGTCCATATGTCCTTTCCAATGTGGCATTTGGAAAACTTTCTGAATAGTTTCAAAGAAAAGCACAACACACTTTTAGCATATACTTATGCAAATCCCTGGAACTCACAAAAAATTTAGAGACATAGAGTGACAGGATTAGTATTCCAATACTGCAGGAGCACTGCAAATAGCTTTTGCTTTTGAAACAAATTCTGAGTTGGCTCTCAGTGGAATCTATAATAACTAATAGCTTAACATAGCTAAATAGTACCTATTTGAAATTCTGTGCTTATGTTTCAGTTTTTGCAACAAGCTGTAAAGCACATAAATGAATCACATTATTAGGCCTTCTAATGCCCTGAACTCAAAGCTTTATAATTTTCACTCATAAGAAATCTTCATGCTTTCTTGTTTTGCTTTTTCTGTTTTCCTTCAATATCATTTGACAGCAAATTTAACATCAATTAGCATGCATTTCAGAGAAGAGGTTGTATGCACTTGTAAAATACCTGATTCCTTTCAATTATATCAGAGCATCTATGGAACACAGGCTTCCTCTTACTGTTTTTGTTTATAGATGGCTTGATGCAAAGATGCCCTCACCTCCACTGGGCCTGCAAGTTGTTACGATAATACAAATGCAAATATAATGAATGTTAGGATGTGCTTTTGGATGAGCTCCAGAATAACAGAATGGGGTTTTCCACTCATGAACTAACTCTTGATCTTTTGTGTCACCTTAAATTTTCCGTTCCTCTTTTTTCCCATCCCCAGCGTGGGCACAGTTACATTCAACTGAGCTGTCTGGAATTTTCTGAAGTTGCACAACCTAACAGCAACAAAATGCCTTTTTTCTTTTTCCTCCTAGCTACCACTACAAGCAGTAGCTCATGGCATGAATTTCAGAGACAGCTGTGCTGGCACAACAGAAGAGGCAGTGTATCATGATGAGAGCCGTAACAAAGCATGGGCAGCAAAGAGGAGGAAAAAGGACCTGAGCAGTATATAGAATTCATATCACTGCAAAGTGTTTTTGCAGAGTCAGCATAAAGCCCCAGCTCTCCCCAGCAGGGAGAGAAGAGGGACTCCAGCCCAACATGCCTTCCAGCAGCCTTTCTTTGGTTAACCCAACCTAAGCAAGGCTTGAAGTTTCGTATAGTCATGGTTTCTAAGCAAACAGTATGGAGAAAGATTAAAGGCAGATTTAAAAAGTAAACATTGTAGAAGCCGAGTTTAAAGAGAGAATTAACTGGGTGCTGCAGGAGAGGGTGGGGTCAGAATTGCAGAACGAGGCAGTTTCAGCCCGGTCTGAAGGGAAGGGTGAGAACCTATTGGTGGAGGCTTACTTGAAGCAATGGGCAATTGCAGCCTCTTACTCCAGACCTTGAATTTGGATGGTGAAGGGTGGGGCACAAAGAAGGGATTGGTGCAGTTTTCAGCCGCTGCTGAGCAGGCAGAATATTGTGAGCAAGGTGAGTCATAGGGTTAAGGCAGCAGGAATTTCCTGCAGTGTTTAAGACGTGCATGCAGTGGCATGGGTAGGAGAAGGAGTCCAGCGACCAAGTGTTTTGGTTTACAGATTTCCCCTAGTAACCTAACAAGTGCAAGACAGGGTGTCACTTTTCCTGTATATTAGGCCTATGGCATTTTTTCCCTCTCTTTATAGGTCTTTATTACTGTCACACTATACATCATAATATTGTGATGCTGATCAACATTAGGAAAAAAACCCAAAACTAAGAAAACCTGCCTCATGTACAAAATCTTCTGATGATCTCACCTAACAGTCCTTCAAAACAACCACACAAAACACCAAAATAGTTGTGACTCAAGAAAAGAAGAAACTCCTTCTTTGCCATGTGCTCATTATCAATTCTGCTGTCAATGTAAATGCCTGGCACCCTGGCATTCCCGAGATAAAATAATAAAATCTTAATTTCTTCTCCCTGCTCTGCTGTATCTGTAATGTTATTCATTCTTGTAGTAGTGGAGAATGGTTCTTTTGGACTTTGCCTGTGAGCAAGCTTCTCCTAGTTTATTTACTGACATTTTTCTTCAGTTTTGTACTTCGTTGAGAATGTGTTCCAAGTACACAGATTAGCACGCGTCAACATAAATACTTTAACTTCAAAGCATCGTTGCTGTTATACCATGACCATACCAAGCTAGACTGAGCGTACCAGAAGCCCTTTGTGTGAACGACTAACATCCACCCTCAAAGTCTATGTTTAAGTTCTTTTTTTCCAAAGGATTTTCCTAACAGGTGTCTTCTGCTTTTGAGATTTTATCAAACCATTCAAATGCAAGTGATCTGGATGACTCTGCAAGTTCTAGGCTCACCTGTTCTCAGAACAATCTTCTCTTTCAAGAGGTTTGAAAAGTCAAAAACCTGCAGAAAAACGAGATTCACTTTTGGTAAGCTGGGTATTTTTGTACAGAGAACGAGACTCAAGGAATTATTGCTGCTCACACTTGATGAGGACTTTGTTGTAACACTCAAGGACTAAGTCTGGACGCAGAATTTTGTGGTTTTGAAAAACTCAGAGCAGGACACGAAGAGATTATCACAGAGTACTTCTTTGATGACTGCCTGCGGCAGAAGTGACCCCTTTGGTACTTATCTCTTGCTTAAATGCTAAGTGATTTCCATTAGGCAGCTTCACACCGTCTTTCCTATTCATTTAGTGTCCTCAGGTTTCCTTCCCTGACTCTCAAATACACAAATTACCTAATGAGCTGGCGTCTCTACCACTCTACTTTGGGAAGTGGGAGGTCTGAATCACCCTGCTTGCTTTCAGTACACAAACACAAGGAGCCTTGCATGGACACAAGACCTCAAGAAATCCAGAAAGATTGGGGGAAAAAAAAAGTACATTGATGGACTCGTGAACACACAGTGGAGTGGATCTGGACAATTTACATTAGGGTACGTGGAGTTCTTTTGAGATAACTTTCTTTTTTTTCTCATATTCTTAGGTTGTGAAAGGTGTCTTTTACCAAAGCCCTTTATAAGTTTTGGTTTCTCATGGCTTGATACCTCTCTGATTCTGTCCCTTGCTAACACAGAGAACTCCAGAAGGGAATTATCGGGTAGAAGAGAGATAGGAATTACTTCAGCTACTGCCATTTTCTGACTAAATCAAAGGGGTTCCTTTCTTTTTGAAACCTCACTCTTCGTGTTTGGTACGGCTAGTGACAGCAACACCCATCCGTGAGTGCCACACCTTGCTAGGAGAAGAGTGAAGTTCAAGAGCACGTTGTTACAGGGAGGGAGGAGGAAAGGCAGAAGAGGATGTAGAAGCTCAGGGTTTGGTGACTAATCTGGTGGAGTAAGTAAACCAGTACTGCAGCTGTCCTTGTCTCTTTTCTTCTCTCTCTCTTTTTTTTTTTTTTTAAAGCATTTTGGTTTTTTGCTCTCCTTGGTTTCCAAAGTTCACTTATTCTCCTCTGCAGGTTAAATGTATCATTGGGTTGTTTTCAAAGATTAATCCAATGTCATGCCCCTTTGCTCCAATACTGTGTTGCTGTTTCAGCACTGTGGCATTCTATTTTGATGCTGCTAAACCACGGGGTGCTGATGTTGCTGCTAACAAGTACATTTGTTCACGGGCTGGGAGCCATCTCCAGCTATGCTAATGCAGGTTTTGGAGTACCCTTTCTAGATTTTAATGCTACCCGGTTAACTTCTCCTGGAATCTAGGATATCTATGCATATGCCAGGTGCACCTGCTGTAACTTGAATTAATGATATTCTTCTTATTGCATAGAAGGCACAATGTTTTTCTAGACTGAGTTGTGGTTCTGTGTTTTGTAGTTTGGTTTTTAAACTAAACTACCACTGCTTCAAAATTTTGTTTGTGTTTTTTTTTCTTTTAAATATGGCAAGATGGTGAGCTCTGTACGATTTAGTAAAGATAGACAGATGTATATATGACATTTAAAATTCATGTGGAATGGTAGTTTCTGGTTTAAATTATCTTCTTCATCCCTCCAATAATTTGTCAAACTACCCGGTTTCATCTCCTGTGTTCAGATTCTACCCACCTTCCTGTTCTACTGCAAATCCTCATCCTGTAATGTTTTGCTAATAATTTCCACGTCAAATTATCAAATGCTTTCTAGATGTCCATGTAGACAAGACTCTTGTCAAAAAGCCTGTCACATCAGTCTGGCACGATCTACCTTTAGTAAACTTTATCCCATTTTACATTAATATTAAAATGACTTTAACTTTCATAATTTGTTCTGAAGTCTTGTATATGACTGACAATAATTCTGTTCAGCTCTCTTCTGCCTTTCCCATTCTAACCCATACATGGCTGATTTCTTTTAGTTGGCACAATTTCCAACTCAACAAATTCACTAACTCCATGCCTCCAAAACCAAATTTGGGTTCATGACAAAAAACAAACCAAAACCAAAACCAACCAAACAAAGAAAACCAAAACAAATTTTCCCAGTTTTCGTACATGAAACTCTTTGGGTTTACTTTCATTTAAATTCCCCTTTAGTCATAATGCTTTTGCCCTGTCGCCAACATGCCACTGTACTGCAAATGGAGGTTTAAGGCCGTATCTAGTTCATTCCCTTTGCTGCCTCTCCTCACTGCATAGCACGACTGCTTTTTCACTCCCTTTAGTCAGTATCGCTGAAAATCTTTTTCTGCCTCCTTCGTGCTTCAGCTAGCTCGTCTTTTGACAGTTCTCACATTGTAATGTCACATCGTGACCTGCACCCCGTAGCTCTCTTTGCTGAGGAGCATCATCGCTCCCTCCCTCGTAAGCTCTATATTCCGTTTCCACTCTATTTTAGTTACCACGAGCCCAGTCAGCTCCGCAGTCTCTAGAACCTCCTCCCACCCCCCGTTGCCCTCCCATGGGTATATTTGTCACCAAGTTCTCCTCAGCCGTGACACCCGGTCTCTTTGCCCCCTCCCTGCGGCAGCCTCATAGCTCTGAGGCTACCCAGCTTCTGACCGAACTGGCCAGGAGGCTGCTGAGGCTAGGGTGGTGGTGGTGGTGGTGCAGAAGGTGTGGAACAGTACATGGTTTCGCCCGCAGCGTTTCTCCCGTGGCAGGGGGGGGTGGGGAAGAGAGGGAAGGGGGGGGGAATCGGGGCGGAACGGGGCGGTGTCTACGCCTTCTGGCTGGGAGTGCCTCATTCCCAGCTGGTCCCGAGGGAGTCACAGAATCATAGAAAGGCTTGGGTAGGCAGGGGGGTTGGAACTGGATGATCTTTAAGGTCTGTTCTATGATTCTATAACTTAGAAGCGTTAGGACATTGAATTTATTGGTGAGTGGCTAAATAACGTAATATGGTTTGTGTGGTCCACCCTCAGATAAAGAGAAAATGTGTAATTTTAGATTGATGTAATTGTATCACAGAATCACAGAACGGATTGGGTTGGAAGGGAGCATCCAGCTCCATCCCCTGCCATGGGCAAGGACACATCCCATCAGTCCAGGCTGCTCAAGGCCCTATCCAAGCTGGTCTTGAACACTTCTAGGGACGGGGAATCCACAACTTCCCCGGGCAACCTGTGCCAGTGTCTCAGCACCCTCACCGTGAAGAATTTCTTCCTAATGTCTAATCTAAATCTTCCCCCTTCCAATTTAAAGGCGTTGCCCCCCGTTCTGTCACTATTTGCCCTTGTAAAAAGTGCCTCTCCGACTCTCCTGTAGCTCCTTCAGGTACTGGAGGGCCGCTATGAGGTCTTCCCGGAGCCGCCTTCTCCAGGCTGAACAGCCCCAACTGTTTTAGCCTGTCCTCACACAACTGTTTTAGCCTGTCCTCACAGCAGAAGTGCTCCAACCGTCTGACCGTTTTCGTGGCCTCTTCTGGACCCGCTCCAACAGTTCCATATCCTCCTTATGTTGGGCATTCCAGAACTGGACACAGCGCTCAGCCCGCTGTTCTCCCTCGCCCCCCCCCCCCCCGAGGCTGTGAGTAACCGTGACGCGACACAAACGGGGCGCTAGG